>JAEVFF010000123.1:0-240096 GCA_018901945.1 Pugionium dolabratum | reverse complement strand
AATTAAAACATAATATTTGAAATCATTTTTTCAATTTTAGAGTTAAATTTTTTTATTATTTAAAGTTTTTAATTATTTTATTATTAAATTTGTGATATATTTGAAAATTTAAATTATTCTTGTTAAATTTAAAACAAAAATTTGAAATATTGGTATTTTATTCAGTTGCCCAATAAAATTTCTTAAAATTAAAAAGTTAGCATTCAAGTTAAAATATATTATTTTTAAAAAGTTAGCATTCAAGTTTCTTTATATTTCTTGAATTAAAGAAAGTGAAATTTTGATATATTCGAGAACAATTAGAGTATAAATTGATATGAGACATAAAAAAAAGACCAACATGGAGAGAGATCAATTCAATTGATTGTATGAGAATAAGACAAAAACTTTAGGTATAAGTTATTCGAATTTAATACACCTAAATCTAACATTAATATATTCAATTTCAAATTTAATAATTTATATCTCTAATGGTAACCAAACATCCATGATGCAGGCCATGTTCCTCTCACCCATTTTACAATACAAAAAAAATATTATAAATGAGAAAATAGTTATTAAAAATTAAAAAATTAAATTTGTATGTTTGATATATTTAAATATCGAATTTTTTAATAAAGCATTTAAATAATATTTGTAGTTGATGTTTAGTTTTACCTAGTTAAAATACGTAATAGAGTTAATATTGTTATTTATGATGTTAATATTAACTAATCTTATACATAAATCAGTGTATTCAAATATAAATTATTATTTAAATGATTTATTAAAAAAATTAATATTTAAATAGCTTAAACACTAAACTTCAATATTTTATTTTACAATTAATGCGACAAAATCTACTGTTTAACACATGATGTTAAACGAGTCCAATGATCGAACTTTTACTTTCTAAATTATTTAACAAAATTATGAAAATATTAATGGTTATCTATTTTTTAAATATATTGAAAAATTTATAAATCATTATATATGTTTTAGCGGATTCAGATTTTAAGATTAAATCTGGTGCCCACACATATCAACGTCTATCTTCGTTGTCCATTTTAAATCTTCTAATATTTTTTGTTTGCACATCAATACAATATGTTTCTTCTTTTATTATCTTTTAAATCTTTCTAATTTTGTTTGTTAATTTCTCTTAATTTATTTTAAATTTTAGAATACTTTCTTTTCATCACAAAAATATCGGAAAGTCCTCTAATACATAATATGTTTTATTGTTATAGATATACTAACTCTAATACATAATATGTTTTATTGTTATAGATATACTACATCTCACCTTAAGTGATTTTTGTCTGAAAATTCGACAAAAAAATTTTTGATTTAGAAAACTCTAACTAAACACGTTTGTATACGATATTTTGTATTCATTTTTAAAAAAATATTACATTCATTTAGAAATTAAAAAAAAATATAAACCTCCATTTAGATTATATCCAACTAAAATATAGTATAAATTTTAATTTTTGGTGACCCTAATCATCCAAAAATTATTTATATTAAAGTAATATAAATGTAAATTCTAAATTAAAATACCATAATTTAATTATTATTTTTTAATTTTATTTATAGTTTAAATAAATAAAACATATATAATGATTTATATTATTTTTTGAAAATGTTTAGAATCAAAAATAGAATAATTAAAAATAATATTGTTACTATTTTGTTAAATCGAACTTACGGCTTGGAAGCTCTTATTTCTTATAAAATATAAAATTACTTTAATTATATTTAAAAGGAAAACAAAGGAAGGTTGACGTTAAGTGACAAAATCATGTCTCCACTTCTCCTCCTCCATCATCGTCACCGCGACGACTTTTTATTCTTTCTCTCTCATTTTCCTGAAAAAGTTTTCTTCATCATTCTCTCTCTCTCTCTCGTCGCTGATTGCTGCAATTTCTCTTTTCCCTAATTCCAATCGTATCACATATATTTCGAAATCCCTTCCCCTTGAATTTCCTCCTCCGACCAAAAACTTCGGAGCTCATTCGCCATTTTTTTGTTTCTAATACGCTTCCTCCTACCTAATCCGGAAGAGGACATTCGAAAGTTAGTTTCTTTCTGCGTGCCGCCCATTGATTTTCCCGCCATTACTTATCTGAGGATTTTTAACCGAACTTAAAATGGAGAGAGTGAATCTGGGAGGTTTAGGTTACGAAAATGGCGGAGTTATGATGACGAGAGATCCTAAACCGAGGCTGAGATGGACTGCCGATCTTCACGATCGCTTTGTCGACGCCGTCGCTAAGCTCGGTGGCGCAGACAGTAAGCTTCTCTTCTTCCTCCTCCTTCTTCTTCAATTGAGATAACCGGTTTACTCCGGTTTGATTAGTTAAGTTTTATACCAGTTCATATATACATCATCATCTCTGTTACAGAATGAAAGAAGTTTCTTCTTTAATTCATTGATTCTCTCTGTATCGTGATAACTTCTTCAATGGATTAAATTCCTCCATTAATTGGTTTCTTGATCAAATATATTCTTGGTATGATCTATAGAAGCAACTCCTAAATCGGTTCTGAAGCTGATGGGATTAAAAGGCTTAACATTATACCATCTCAAGAGCCATTTACAGGTTCAATTTTCACATTATACATATTCTCCAACACACATACATATTACTTGATTGTTACATGTGATTTAATCGATTATGGATTTTTCATGTTCTCTGTATTTTGTTCGCAATGTGTAGAAGTATAGACTCGGCCAACAACAAGGGAAAAAACAAAATCGATCAGAACAAAACAAGGAGAATGCTGGTATGTATCTATGTAATGTATGTTTATATGTGATGTATGTATGTATGATTACATACAACAATATGATTAGATGTATGTGCAGGAAGTTCATATGTGCATTTTGACAATTGTTCTCAAGGAGGAATCTCGAATGAATCAAGATTCGATACACATCATCAGAGGTATTATGTCTCTGTCAATGAAAATGGAATCGTGAAATTTCTTTAGTACATGTTTGACAAAATTTGCTGATGAACATGAGCAGACAAAATGGGAATGTACCTTTTGCAGAAGCAATGAAACATCAGGTAGATGCACAACAGAGGTTTCAAGAACAGCTTGAGGTAACAAGAAAGGAACAATCTCTTGAAAAAACTAATATCAAAAAGTTATCTGAATTTAGTTTTTCATTTCGTGGTGTGTATAGGTGCAGAAAAAACTGCAGATGAGAATGGAAGCACAAGGAAAGTATTTGTTAACATTACTAGAGAAAGCACAGAAGAGCATACCATGTGGTAATGGAACAGAAACAACAGAGAAAGGTCAATTCACAGAGTTCAATCTTGCAAATTCAGGACTTGTAGGAGGAAATGACATTAATGACAAGAACGAAAAGACAGGTTTGGTCACAGATATCCCACATGTTAATGGTGATTTGACTGAAGATTTTGGATTAAATGGAGAAGGAAAGAGAGAAGAAACCGGAGATGCAGGTGTTAAACCGGAATCCGGGTTTGTAAACTTCGATTTGAATTCTAAAAGTGGGTATGATCTATTGAATTGTGGGAATTATGGGATTGAAGTGAAGCCAAATGTGATTGCAGATAGACATCAATAGGTATTATTTATTTTCTTATAGAATATTACACATTGGCTTATTGTATTCTATTTCACAATTAAGTATCAAAACCTCGTTCAAGTCTCAGTGTTAAAAAAATAGTCAGATAAATACAAAATAATTGCTTTCTATTTTTACCATTTTTATTATTCTTTTTACAGTTTTCAAAAATTTTATATGTTCAATTTTCTAAAATATCATATTTTAAATTTTTATTTCAAAAGTAACATCATTTTAATAATATCACAACTTTAAGATTAAAATTTATTATAAAAATTTAATAGAAAAAATTAAATTATAAATTATAAAAACATAAATATAATATTTTAACTTTATGTATAATTTATTTAAATTAAATAATTATTTTAACATAATTATTTGTGTTATATTTGAAATTTTAATCGCATGATGCTAAATTTATAACAAAACTTCAAAATGTAATATTTCTAATATATTATTTGAGAAACTTTTTAACAAAATAACCTTACCCTTACGTGTTACCACAAGGAGTTTCAGGTTAAATATATAAAAGGGTTTAACTTATTAGAATAATTACAATACATGCCACTGATATTAATTTGGTTAGAAAATAAATATAATTTATTCACCTACCCAAAAAATACTATTACATTTGCAAAAACAATACTTTTTATTTCTTTAAATTTTTTATACATTAATTTATAAATAATTTCAAATAAATATAAATAGATTTAAGTTACTACCGTAATCCCTAATACATTATTTGAGAAACATTTTAATAAAATAACTTTACTCTCACGTGTTATTAACATAAATAGCATGCTGACGTGTCAGCACTAAAGTAAATTTCAAATAAATATATAAATGAGTTTAACTTATTAGAATAGTTACAAGTATATCATTGTTATTAATTTGGTTATATAATTAATATATTTTATTAAACTAACAAAAAATACTATTAAATTCGTAAAAAATAATTAATTTTCTTTTCTTAATTTGTATATACAAAAATTAATGTTAAAAATAATTTTATATAAAATTTAAAATTATATAAATATTTAGTTTATATTTAGTAATAAAATATAATTTACGAATATTTTTCTCCACGCATGAGGTGGATATGAATATAGTTTTATAGTATTAGTGTTCTGTCTATATAATTCTACTATAACTAAGGATAAAACAATAAAAATTGCATTATGTGTATTGGCTTAGAAAACTCTTTTATATATATTTTTTTTTTATTTGTCGTCAATCTTTTATAAAATAGTTTACTAGTAAATCGTCTTCTATTTATATGCATGACTGCCAATTAAATTAAAAAAGTGATATAAATTGGACAATTACCAAAAATAGCACTATTTAAATTTTTATTCTAAATATTGTATTATTAATTTAAATTTTTTAAAATAGAACAAATTTAATATTAAAACACTTTAAAATTTCTTTTTAATAAAAAAGTAAATTCTAAATTGAAAAAAAATCTAAATATAATATTTTAATTATATTTTTAATTTATTTATGGTAATATGTATTTTCAAAAAATAATTTGTGGTATTTTAGAATTTTAAATTTAAAATGGTAAATTTGAAACAAAAGTTTAAAAATACTATTTTAGAGTATTACTTATTTTTTTGGGCCTAAATGTTTTCAAATTTTTTTAACCTGAAAATAATAAACTTCTAATTTAACATTCTACTTTTGTTCTTAAATGTTAGTCAACTATAATTATTGACTTTTGTTGAGATTAAAACAGTCTTATTAATAAAATTTGAATATTTTATATAAAATAAACAAAAAGTTTACTTGTTTTTCTTTACTTTTTCAAAAGTTTATAATTAAGTAATTAAAATCATCTTTCTACTATTAGTTGGTATATCATATATTTAACACACAATGAAAAATAAACAATTTCGAAAATATTATAAAGCGTAAGTATGTCAGATCAACGAATATGCAAACATACAAAAGAAAAACTAAATACTATCATAATTAAAATTAAATTAATTCCAAGAAAATTCAGATACCATTATTGAGTTGGGATTTTCATATGTCGATTCTTTATTTTTTTTTCATGACAGTATTTGAATCTATTGGGAGAGGAATGTTTTTCTTTACACAAAAATATATTTGCATTCTCCATATTATATGTATTGTTTGTTACGTATACCAAACATTTATAATATATTATTTAAAAAACATTTTAATAAAATTAATTTTATTCTACCATGTTATTAACAAAAATATTATGATAATGTGTCATTACCACAATGAGTTTCAAATAAATATATAAATTGAGTTTAAGTTATTAAAATAATTATAATATACGTCATCGTCATTAACTTGGTTAGAAAAACAATATATTTGATTAAACTAACAAAAAATACTATTAAAATTCATAAAAAAATAATTATTTTTATTTTCTGAATTTAAATATAAAAAAATAATATTAAAAATAATTTTAAATAAGAGTTAAAATTATATAAATATTCCTAATATATTATTTGAGAAATATTTTAAGAAAATAACTTTATCCTAACGTGTTATAAATAAAAATATTATAGTGATTTTTCATTATCACAATAAGTTTTAAATAAATATATAAATCGAGTTTAAGTTATTAGAATAATTACAATATATGTAATTGTTATTAATTTGGTTAGAAAAATAATATATTGTATTAAAGTAACAAAAATACTATTAAAATTCATAAAAACCAATTATTTTTATTTTTTGAATTTAAATATATAAAAAATAATTTTAAATAAAATTTAAAACTATTTAAATATCCTTAATATATTATTTGAAAAACAATTTAAGAAAATAAACTAATTTTAACGTGTTATTAATAAAAATATCATGGTGATGTGTCATTACCACAATGAGTTTCAAATAAATATATAAACTGAGTTTAAGTTATTAGAATTGTTACAATATGTGTTATTGTTATTAATTTGGTTAGAAAAACAATATATTATATTAAACTAACAAAATATTATTAAAATTCTTAAAAAAATATTAAAATTATATAATTATGTCATTTATATTTACTAATAAACAATACTATATAATTTGTAAATATTTTTTCCCACATAGCCCAGGAATATAAATCTAATTTTTCTTTTTAAACAAAAGGAATAACGAAAGAAAAAAAGAGAAAGATATTATTTGATATGAAGGTAAGGTATAAAGTATACACATTTGGTGTAACAATTACACTTTATGTGTTTTTGTTTCTATTTTCAAGCCTAAAAACATTGAAAGCCATAAAGGAAAACTTAATGTGAAATTAAGAAACGTTCACTAACCTTCACATTCACTCTTAAACATCAATATTTTGAACCAGAAGTAGAATAGAATTCTGAGTTTGATTATCAGTAGGTAACCTGCGAATTAAACAATTAAAAGAAATGAAATAAATTGAGACATAAACTATTAAATTACTATAAAAAAACACAACCAATGTTGATGAGTTTGAAATTTTTTAAAAATAGTTGGTTGAATTAAAAGCATTCAAAATACTTATATTAGTGTTGTTCGTTTGGTAATCGCATGCACATGTGGTTGTAGCTGTGGTTAATACTGCGGCTGCGACATATCTTGTTCGTTTGTCTGTCGCCGGCGGTTACGATTGCGGTTGATCGCAAATTTTTAGCCGTATACCTATGTTTTAATCAGCGGTCAAAAAAATTATAACGCAAGACGCTACGTCTACCGCAAATATTTGCAGCAGCTAAACGAATAATAATCTGCCGCAACAACAGTCGCAGCGGTCATGACCATTGTCTATGTTAAAATACCAAGAATCAATCATGAGGTAAAAAAGGTAAATAATGTACAACTAGATAGAGATCTATAATTTCACGAGAAAAAATATTTACACGTTATAATTAATTTTTTATTTACTAAATAAATATTACATAGTATATAGTTTATTTCTTATTTAAAATATATTTTTAAATTTTTTTAATATTAATTATACAAATAAGATAAGCAATGAAATTAGATATATGAATAAATTTAAATTTTTTATACATTGGATAAAATATTATTAAATACATAAGGAATTGTAGATCTAATGAATATTTAATTAATTAATTTTTTTTATATATTTTGTTTGAATAATTTTTTAAAATTTTTAAATTTTTTTTATATTGTATTTGTTTTTATGTCAAAGTAGTGATTTACATATAATACATTGTTAAATATTTATCTAATTTATTTTCGTAAATTTTTTAATAAATTATGTTTTATATAATATTTTTTAAAATATTTTGATAGTGTGACATGTAATGTGATATAGTTATAAATCACACGTAAAAATAAATTTTATTTATTAAAATATTTTTGAATTAATATACTAGAGATACAAAATTATACTTAAAATTCAGAAAGTAACATTTGTAATTTTTTTATACTCACTAATCGTTCACTTTTAGTATATTCCACCCCATAATATACATGGCAAATGAAAACATTATTTTTGAAAAAAAAATACGATTAAAACATCTGACCACTTTTAACATTTTTAAACATATAACTAAAAAGTCTAATGAAACTATATAATAATACATAATATTTCGAAGAATCAATTCAATTTTTGAACTTATATCCGTCTGCTCAATCGTTTTAGTGTTGTCAACTTGACCAATAATAGTTGCTTGCACTCAAAAGAAAAGAACAAAACTTTAAACATAAAAAACACGTTAAAATACTATTATTTAAAATTTTTATTTCAAATATAATACTAATTATTTATATTTTAAAAATAGTACAAATGTAATATTAAAATAATTAAAAAAATTAAAATCCTAAATTATAAAAGTGAATCCAAATATTATATTTTAATTTTATATATAATTTATTTAACATAAATAATTATTTTCATATAATAATTTTTGCTATTTTTAGAATTTTATTTTTAATATAATAAATTAAATTTGGAAGATAAATTTAAAAGATGTTATTTTAAGGTATTACTCTTGTCTAAAATAACACTATTTTAAGTTTTTATTCCAAATGTAACACTAATCATTTATATTTTCAAAAATATCACAAATGTAATACTAAAATAATTAAAAATTTAAATCCTAAATTAGAAAAAATGAATATAAACATTATATTTTAATTTTATATATAAGTTATTTTAGATAAATAATTACTTTCACATAATAATTTGTGATATTTTTGAAAATTTACTTTTAATATGTTAAATTTGAAAAATAAATTTAAAATTGTGATGTTTTAGTGTATTATTCAAAAAAGTAACAAAAACAAAGAATAAACAAAAGGAAAAATCGTAAAAAGAAAAAAAAAAGAGAAAGAAAGATAATATTTGATATATAGGCAAGGTATAAAGTAACACATGTGGTGTAACAATTACATTTGATTTGATGCTGTTTTTGTTTCTATTTGAAGCCATACAAACATATAGTGAAAACCTTAATGCATGTAACGTTCACTTACTGTAACACATCAACAGTGTGAATCAAGAAGAAGAAGAAGAAGAAGATGGCTGAGATGATTCCAAAACCTTTGAAGAAACTTTGGGTCAAATGGAACATTCGAGTAGTGATAATACTGAGTCTCTTTCTCCAAACAATCCTTATTTTCTGTGCACCAAGCAGAAGACGCACAGCAAATAAGCTCTTCCTTGTCCTCATCTGGTCAGCTTATCTTCTTGCTGATTGGGCAGCTGATTACGCGGTGGGACAAATATCAGACAGTCAAGGAGAAGAAGAAGGAGAAGGAGGAGGTGAATCAAACAAATATTCGAAGAATAGTGAGCTACTTGCTTTCTGGGCACCGTTCTTGTTGTTACATCTGGGTGGTCCGGACACGATAACAGCATTGGCTCTCGAGGATAACGAGCTTTGGGAAAGACATTTGTTTAGTCTTGTCTGTCAAGCAATGGCCACTGTGTATGTGATATTGTTGTCTATACCAAATAATCTCTTGACCCCAACAGTAATCATGCTTGTAGGAGGAGTGATCAAGTATGTGGAAAGAACATCCGCCTTGTTCTCAGCGAGTCTTGACAAGTTCAAGGAGTCAATGCTCAATGAGCCTGATCCTGGTGCTAATTACGCCAAGCTCATGGAGGAATATGAAGCTAAAAGGAAAATGAATATGCCAACAGAGGTAATTGTGATGGAGGATCCAGAGAAAGGACGACAAGGCAATACTCCTGTCAGGCCTCAAGATGTTCTAACAGAGCTTCAAGTAGTTCAGTATGCTTACAAATACTTTAACATCTTCAAAGGTCTCATTGTTGATCTAATCTTCACTAATGAACATCGAGACGAGAGCAGAATTTTCTTTGATTCCCTTAACTCAGTAGAAGCTTTACGTATCATAGAAGTCGAGCTTGGCCTCATCTATGAATGTATCTTCACCAAAGCAGAAATTCTTCATAGGCGGACCGGACTTGTGTTCCGGTTTATAGCTTCGGGGTGTCTTGTTGCGTCTCTATGCCTCTTTAAGATGAAGAAAAAACAAGATGATGAGTACGATGGATTCGACGTTGCTCTTACTTACGCTTTGCTCATATGTGGAATAGCTCTTGATTCCATTGCTCTACTCGTGTTCTGTGTATCTGACTGGACCATCGCTAAATTGAGTAATATAATATCTTCTTATATTCTACCATTGAGAAACCGGAAAGAGGACCTTGACGACAAAGAAACTACTTCTGGGCCCGACAGATTTCTCAACTGGATCCTCAGTTTCAGGACATTAAGATGGAAAAGAACCCAAGATGGACATCAAGTTCTCAACAGAAACTGTATGTTTCGAAGATGGTCTGAGTATGTTCATGCCTATAACTTGATTGGCTACTGCTTGAAGATACCTCCCAAGAGAATCCATCACAACAATGATATCAAAAATGCCATCAATAATGCACTCCGCCGTTTCTGTTTTACAGTCACACATTTGATGGACAATGTCCCAAAGTTCTCCGATGTTAAAGACTTTTTTGAAGAGATAACATTCACAAGTAGTGATCGGCTCACCAAAGAACTATGGGATTTCATATTCATAGAGGTAAAACGAAAACACCGGTTTGCTGAAGACCAAGAAAGTGCAAAGGTTATAGCATCAGCTAGAGGATACTGGACTCTAGTCGAAGCATCAACACAACAACATTCTCCCAAACTTCTGCGGTATGTAACAGAAAAGGATTACGATCAGAGCATTCTACTTTGGCACATTGCAACAGAACTCTTGTACCAAAACGAAATAGATCAAGAAGAACTCATAGACACCAATGAGTTCACAAACAGAGAGTTGAGCAAATTACTTTCAGACTACATGATGTATCTTCTCATGATGCAGCCTACTCTGATGTCAGCTGTTTCTGGGATCGCAAAGATACGTTTCAGAGACACATGTGCAGAGGCAAACGAGTTTTTCCACAGGAGGCATATCGATAAAACAAGAAAAGACAAGCTTTTGAAAGAAGCCACTAGAGCTATTCTATCGGTCAACACAGAGGAAGAACCAATCAATGTTAAAGGAGACAAAAGCAAATCAGTGCTATTCGATGCCAGTGTGCTTGCCAAAGAGCTTATTCTGTTCAAACCTCAAGGCAAAAACATGTGGGAGATAGTTACCAAAGTATGGGTTGAGTTACTTTGCTTTGCAGCAATACATTGTCACTCTCAAGAACATGCCTCTCAGCTTAGCAAAGGATGTGAACTCATCAGCTTTGTTTGGCTTTTAATGGCTCATTTTGGAATTGGAGATCAATTCCCAATCAATAGAGATGATGCAAGAGCCAAACTGATCGTCGCTAAGTGATTATGATCAATACAACCACAAAAAATCAAGAATATATATACATAATATAGTTTTATCAATCAGTTTCTTTTCTTCTTCCTATCAATAATCTACATTTCTAGTGTAGAATAATAAACCTCGTTGATTAATGCTTATTCAACATGAAAACACTTTTCTCGTTGCTTATCAAATTTCCAAAAATCCATATCACAAGGTAACTAATTACTAAATCTTATTTTTCCGATTAAAAAAATTCACTATATAACTTATATATATATATATATATATATATATATATAAGAGTAATACCCTAAAATAACACTATTTTAATTTTTTGTTCCAAATTTAATAATGTAAACTTAAAATTCCAAAAATATCACAAATTATTTTTTTGAAAATACATATTTACCATATATAAATTATAAATATAATTAAAATATTATATTTGCATTCATTTTTTTCAATTTATGGTTTAATTTGTTTTTATTAAAAGAAGTTTTAAGGTATTTTAATATTAAATTTATTCTATTTTTTGTAAATTTAGACTAATCCCTAATATATTATTTGAGAAATTTTTTGACAAACTAACCTTACTCTGACGTGTTAATAACAAAAATGCCAGCTGACGTGTCAACAACACAGCGAATTTCAGTTTAAATATATAAAAAGGTTTAAGTTACTAGAATAATTAGAATACATGTCATTGATATTAATTTGGTTAGAAAATAGATATATTTAATTCAACTAACCCAAAATTACTATTATATTTTTAAAAACAATAATTTGTATTTCTTAAAATTTTTTATAAGTTAATTTATAACTAATTTCAAATAAATATAAATAGATTTAAGTTATTACCGTAATCCCTAATATATTATTTGAGAAATATTTTAAGAAAATAAACTTACTTTGATGTGTTATTAACAGAAATATCATGATGACGTATCATCACTACAGTAAATTTCAAATAAATAAATAAACTTAACTTATTAGAATAAAATATATGTCGTTATTATTAATTTAGTTAGACAATTAATATATTTTATTAAACTAACCAAAAAATACTATTAAATTCATAAAAAATAATTATTTTTTATTTCTTAATTTATATACACATTAATGTTAAAACTAATTGTAAATAAAAGTTAAAATTATATAAATATTTAATTTATATTTACTAATAAAATATAATTTGCGAATATTTTTCTCACGCATGGCGTGGGTATAAATCTAGTGATGCTATATTTAGAGTAAAAACTTTAAATAGTATTATTTTTGTCAATTATCTTATATATAAAGGCATAACATTTTATCTAATTAAAAAAGACTAAAATATCATTAATTTAAAAAAAAATATGTACCACAAAAAAAGATTAGGTTAAAATTAAATGAGATTATTTTAGGTTTTTTTCCATTTAAAAAAATACTTTGAGATGCTAATTTAGTCACTAAAATCTTATTTAGTTTTAAATTAGTCAATTTTCCTTATATATAATCTAATACTAATTACTTTCTTTAATATTTAACAAACTATTTTAAAAGGTTTATAGATCGAAAATATTAAGCTATATATGTATGGAAAGTACACGAAATTCCATGTTCGAAAGGTAGATACTTGCATATAACAATGTATATTTCATCTCAATGGTTGGGGTTTTCAATTTCAAATTAGTTTTAGGGTTTGAAAGTTATTTGATCAAAAGTATAGTAAATTTTTTTTTTATCTAAAAGTGCATAAATATATTATAGTTATTTAGATCTGCATGGGTCAAATTGAAATGATTTTTAAAATATTCCTAATATGTTAACTGAAAAATATTTTTAGAAAATAATTTTATCTCAACATGTTATTCACAATAATGTCATGATTCATTACAAAAATGAATTTTAAATAAACATATAAATAGGTTGAAATTATTAAAATAATTATAATATGTGTCATTTATATAAATTTAGTTAAAAAATCAATATGTTTTATTAAACTAACCAAAAACAATTATTTATTTCAAAAAATAATATTCTTTCCTTAAGTTACGCTTACAAAAATGGGTAATTGACTAATTTAGCAATAAATAATGTTTTAATGACTAAATTAGCATCTCAAAAATAATATTTTTTTAAGTGAAAAACACTAAAATAACCTTATTTATTTTTTTGACCTCATATTCTGTAAAATTTTTAAATCAGAACCTTGGTCTATTATAATAGAATGAGTGTGTAACCAATATGCTGGTGTAACTAATTGACATATAAGTATTTTGTTTTGTATATATATTTGTAGTTAGTTTAAATTAAACTTTTTTCTTTACATCATAAATTTATCTTCCTGTTTAAGTTTTCTAATGGTATCTTAAAAAAACTTTCTAAATTTTGGTGATTGCAAAATTATTCTCTTCCAATTTCAGGATGTTGATGTGAAAAATCTCATGAAACAAGATTGAGCGCGTTAATGAATTTTTGAGAGAGGTGCAAAACTATTTTTTTCTTTTTTTTTATGACGAAAACCGATACCAATTGTTCTCTTTTTGTGCTCAAAATGATTGAATGTCATTCAATGGATATTAAAAATATGTCAAAGCTACATGATGCCGCAAAAGAAGACATAAAAACGAAGCTGACATTTGACATATTTCATGAGTTTGGTGATAAATCTTAGTTTGGACATTTTCATTTTGATATTTTCGTTTATGACTTGTATCTGTGATTGTTGATAAACATTTTTGCTGATGTTTTTTGGATAAACATTTTTGCTGATGTTTTTTGGATAAACAATCTTGATGAAAACAGGTGGAACAATATGATGAATACACACTCTTACTCATTTAATTTCACGTTTTAGGAAAGAATTCTTAAAACATAAGAGATACTTCCTAAATTTGCATAAGAGATACTTACACATGTGACTAATAACCTAAATTAAGTAAAGATTTCTTAATATTAAGGAATCGTTTCGTAAATAAAATAAAAAAAAACTAAAATTTGCAAATCGAACCTTAGACAATTAGGTAAGAGAAAGAGTTTGTAACCAATATGCTAATGTAACTAATCAACATATAACATTTTGTTTAATATATATACACTAATTTAAGTAAAATAACAAAAGCTTTATAATAGTTCTGGAGGGGGATCAAACCTTGGACACATGTTGGGAGATAAGGAGTGTGTAACCAATGTGATGCTATAGCTAATCAACATATTACATTTTATTTAATATATATACACGCATGCAATTAAAATAACAAAATCTTTACTTGGGAAGGGGATCCAACATTGACTAAAATTAAGGATATTTTAGTTCTTTTTATTTGTTAAAATGCTATTTGTGTGAGTTTTTGAATTGAGTGATATTATTAGTGCTAATCTAAGGTATTTTTCTACAAAAATTTATAAATAATTAATAGTCAATCGCAACATGTTAGCATATATAATAAATTTGATACCTAAAACATGAATATTTGTTATTTAAGTAAGAAAAAATGATGGACAATTGAATAAAATAGCATTATTTCAAGTTTTTGTTACAAATATAGCACTAGTCATTTAAATTGCAAAAAATAGCACAAATTTAATACTAAAATAATTAAAAACTTATTGCTAATAAAAAAAATTAAACCCTAAATTGGAAAAAGTGAACCCAAACATTATGTTTTAATTATATATATAGTTTATTTAAGATAAATAATTATTTTTACATAATAATTTATGCTATTTTGAGAATTTTAGGTTTAGTATACTAAATTTGGAAGATAAACATAAAATGGTACTATTTTAGGGTATTAATCAAAAATTATTGTTTTTAATATTTTAGAGTAATACCCTAATATAACACATTTTAAGTTTATTTTCCAAATCTAACATATTAAAAATAAAATTTCTAAAATAGCATAAAGTATTATGTAAAAGGAATTATTTACCTCAAATAAACTATATATAAAATTAAAATATAATATTTAGATTCACTTCTTCCAAATTAGAGTTTAAATTTTTTTATTAGGAAGAGATTTTTAATTATTTTAGTATTAAATTTGTGTTATTTTTGAAAATTTAAATGATTAGTAGTATATTTAAAATAAAAACTTAAAAAGTGTTATGTTAAACGGTTGCCCAATATTTTATGAGTGAAATGTATATTGCATAAAAATCATCAATTATTCAAATATAATAAAAACTATCATTACATTAAAAATAATAATCAATATTTTTGATATATATAATTGGATTTTAAATCCCAAATAAAAATATTTTACAAATAACTATAGTAGATTTTATAAGTAAAACTATATTATATTTCTTACATAATTATTTTACTCTGAGTATGACACAAATATAAACCTAATACGATATTATATGACATCTTTACACTTGGTGCCATTTTTTCCACCGATATCAAAGCATTCGATATTCGATTCTACACTTCATCTCTAAGATTTGTTTCATATAAGTTTCCTTCGATCAGTAATCCAACAACTTATGTCCTATTAAATTTTCTACTTTTTTTGTTTCATCTTCAATGTTCTGTATTGGATATATTGTAAAATCGTCCATTTGGAAATGAATAAATGGAAATTTTAAAAAAATGTTAACTATATTTTTGATAGCAAAGTTAAATTTTAATTATTTTTTGTTACATTTGTGTTTTTAGTTTCCAAGGATTTCTTTTTGTTTGGCTACCTTTGTTTCTCTAGAAAATCTCATGTTTTAGGTTTTTTTTGGGTAATTTTTTAAAATAGCATTTATATAAATTTTTGTTTTAAATTTAGTTTTATAAGTTTAAATCTTCAATAATAACATAAATTTAAAATTAAAATACAATAAAACTTCGGAGAAGTGAGTGGAATAGTGGTTCCACTTCGGAGGAGTAAGTGGAATAGTAGAATAGTAGTTGCAGCACCTCTACGTCTATTCAACTTCGGAAGAGTAAGTGGAATAGTGGTGGAGTTCGACTCCACCCTATTCGTATAAAACTGTTAAATTTTTATATAAAAATATTAGGTTATTGAACTGGCACGTTGTGGTACAGTGAAAAAAATATACTAAAACTTCTTGTTAATAGAAATAAAATTAAATCCTAAATTTAAACTCAAATATAATGTTTTAAGTTTATGTATAATTTTTTTTAGAGTAAATAAGTATTTTCGTATAATTATTTATGTTATTTTTGGAATTTTAATTTTACGATGCTAGATTTAAAATAAATTTTTTTAAATTGCTATTTTATGATATTACTCTTCTTTTACTTGTAGTTTTGTGTTTATTTTTTAAAGTTTTTTGTAAAAATCTTTATTTTTTGTTAATTAATGGAACTAGCAAAACCTCATATGCCAAAAAAGTAGCAAAGATGCAAATGAAAATGAGGATTTTAATTAAGTGATCACTATAACTTTAAAATTTATTAATCTAATCATATACACTCTCGAATATCTCATGTTTAGATTATTCTTTTTTACTTCAATTATTAAAAACCAAGCCAAGAATAGAAAACTTTTGCACCATTTAAAGTAACCTGTGTCCATGTGTGCAACACTAAAGTGTGATTTTCTTTTGTTTTTATTCTAAAGTAATACTCTCAATTAAATAACAATTTTAAAAAAATCTATCAATTTAAAACTAAAATTGTAAAAATATCAAAAAAATATTATGTGAAATATTTATTTACGCTAAATAAATTATAAATAAAATTAAAATATTTTATTTAGATTCCTTTTTTCTAATTTAAAATTATATTATAGTATTAATATTTATTTGAAATTAATTTAATATTAAATTTGTGATATTTTGTTAGTTTAAACTAATAAAATTAAAAGATTATATTTAAATTCTTTTTAATTTAAGATTTATATTTTTTTATTAAAAAGAAATTTTAAATATTTGAATATTAAATTTATAATACTTTTGGAAATTTAAAAATATATTATTACATTTGATAAAAAAAATTTTAAAAAATATTATTTTAGAGAATTATAATTTATTCTATATATTTATTAAAAATAAAAAGCAAATTCTTGCATCATTTTATTGTGTGTGTGAGACTAAACAGTAAAGTGTGAATTTTTTTGATTTTATTATCAACAAGGAAAGAATATTTTATTCTGACACACAAAAAATCCCCTTGATTAAAGAGCTACCGTGGAATATAAGAAAGGAATGCAAAATCTTACAACTGTACATGGGGAAAAATAATTCACCCGATCGACTAAAATAGCATTTTCTAAAACAAAATTCAAAAATATTATTAATTATTTAAATTTTTAAAAATAACATAAATTCAATAATAAAATAATTAAAATTTTCTTTATAATAAAAAAATTTAAACATTAAATTAGAAAAATGAATCCAAACATTATATTTTAATTTTGTATATAGTTTATTTGAGGTAAATAATTATTTTTATATAATATTTTGTACTACGTTAGGAATTTTATTTTAAGGCAATTGTCTAGAATAACAGTTTTTTAAATTTTTGTTCCAAAAATAATATCATTAGTTTAAATTTCAAATAATAGCATAAATTTAAGATTAAAATGTATTAAAACTATATTTTAATAAAAAAAATTAAACCCTAAATTGGAAAAAATGAACCAAAATATAATACTTTAAGCTGATATATAATTTATTTAGAGTAAATAAATATTTTTACATAATTATTTGTGATATTTTTGGGATTTTAATTTTACGATGTTAGATTTGGAATAAAAACTTTAAAATGTGATATTTTATAGTGTTACTCTTTATTTTTAATATACTAAATTTATAAGATAAATTTTAAAAAAATATTATTTTAATGTATTAGTTTTCGATAAACAGCTTTGTACATAATACAAAAAATTCCGGTCAAAAAAAATAAATAATGAATTATTATAATCCCCTATATATACAATGAGCATGAAACAGCAAAATTGATACTTAAACGAAAAATAGTAATATGAGACAAGAAGATTAACGACAATGCGAGTGATTCCACGAGCAATTAAGAAGATATTAGACGAATGGAACATCAGAGGACTTGTGATATTGTCTCTTGTGTTCCAAACGTGTCTTATCTTCCTTGCACCGCTGAGAAAACGCACATCAACGAAGCTGCTCAGTGGGGTTCTATGGACTGCATATCTTTTATCGGATTGGACTGCTAATTATGCGGTGGCTCAGATCACTAAGAACCAAGGTAAGGAACCAAAACCTGATGATCCTCCAAAGAACAAGAAGCTACTTGCTTTGTGGGCACCGTTCTTGTTGTTACATCTCGGTGGTCCGGACACGATAACTGCATTGACTCTTGAGGATAATGCGTTATGGAAACGTCATTTCTTTGGTCTTATCTCTCAAGCGCTTGCAGGTAAGTTAGAATTAAAGTTGTATGTGTATTGCAATATATAATGCATCGAAGATATAGACAGAACAGTTGAATGTTTTCAGGTGTTTATGCGGTGGTGCAATCGATGGAAAACGTCTTATGGCCAGCAATAACATTGCTATTTGTGACTGGAGTAATCAAATACGCGGAGAGGACATGGGCCTTGTACTCAGCTAGCATAGACAAGTTCAAAGACAAAATGCTTAAACCACCAGACACTGGTCCTAACTATGCTAAGCTCATGGAAGAATACGCTTCAAGAAAAGCTTCCAACCTCCCAACTGAAATCATCCTCATTGAAGAACCTGACAAGCACGAAAGACCTCCAACACTTGTTAGACCCAACCGGGAATACTTAACCGATCTCGAAATCGTTCAGTACGGTTTCAAGTTCTTCAATACTTTTAAAGGTCTTGTTGTTGATCTCATTTTTAGTTTCCGTGAGCGAGACGAAAGCAGAGATTTTTTCAATGAGTTGAAAGCGGAAGAAGCTCTTAGGATTATTGAATCCGAGCTTGGTTTTCTATACGAATCCATGTATACTAAAACCGCTATTCTTCATACGAAAACCGGTGCTGTGTCTCGGGTTATTGCGTTTGGAACGCTTGTTTCATCTTTCCTTGTCTTCCATCTTAGACCCCTAAAGTCCGTGGATTTCCATGGAGCAGATGTTGTGATTACCTACATTTTGTTCATCGTTGGTATCGTGCTTGATTTCTCTTCTATGGTCATCTTCTTGTTCTCGGATTGGACTATTGCGGTATTGAGCGAGCTTAAGGATGATCCAGACGAGGAAGAGAAGAGTTCAATCGATTCTTTACTCAATTGGTTACTCGCCTCCAGGAAACCGCGGTGGATAAAGCAAAAGTGCAAAGGAAACCGGACACACGAGGTGCTCGCAACCTCAGTTTTGTCACGGAGATGGTCAGGTACGATCTACGGATTCAATTTTATCGGATATTGTCTGAATGCACGGCTTCCAATAATCCATCGGAAGAACGCCCGCACCGTTTTCAGCAAGTTAACGTGGGGATTCGTGGGTTGGGTCAATACAGAAGCCAGAATGATCAACATATTATTTGGAATGATCAACAACTTTAACAGGTCAGTCATAGCTGGGATCAGGCAATGGTCCAAGAAGAATATGATAATTCGTTACACGATTTACCCGTTGTACCTCATCATCTTCCGGATAATTCCTAGGGCTTTTGGATTATGGAGTTACATGTTCTTTGAAACAATATTCAGTGTTAGATCTCATATAGAACAGATAATATTCTTAAAGAGTGAGCCTTTGACGAAGAATCAATGGGAATTTATATTTGAGGAGCTGAAACATAAGTCGGAATTTGCAGAAACACCTGAAATTTCAAAGAAAGTGTCTTCAGCGAGAGGAGAATGGGCTTTAAGGGATACGAAAATGGTGGAAATCGAGAAACTGGTTCGTTATATAGAGAATGTCGATTATGATCAAAGTATTCTCCTTTGGCATATTGCTACTGAGCTGTGTTTTCAAGACGAAGAAGACGAGGAAGAGAGTGAGAATTCTAGAGGAGAGAGATACGATGACCGGGAATTCAGCAAGATCATATCAGATTACATGATGTATTTGTTAATAATGCAGCCAAAACTGATGTCTCAAGTGGCAGGTATCGGGAAAATACGATTCAGAGACAGTTTAGCTGAAGCTGAGAGGTTTTTCGAAGGAAAACGTATGATGAGCAGAAGTGGACGTAGGATGAAGAAGATAGATTTGAAACGGGCAAGCAAGATGGTTTTATCAGTTAGTAACGATATAGAGCCGATTAATGTGAAGGGAGATGGAAGCAAATCGGTGTTTTTCGATGCGAGTATGTTGGCGAAAGAGCTTCAGAAAATAGGAGACAGAAGTGATAATGGAGATGGGAAATGGAGAGTGATGAGTAAAGTGTGGGTTGAATTGCTATCGTACGCAGCGAGTCATTGTGAAGCAACATCACATGTGGCGCAACTTAGTAGAGGTGGAGAGCTTCTTAACTTTGTTTGGTTGTTAATGGCTCACTTTGGTTTAGCAGATCAGTTTCAGATTAATAAAGGAGATGCCAGAGCTAAACTCGTTGTAGGAGAATGATAACTATTACATACATTAATTATCCTTTTTTTTTCTCTGTGTGTGTTGTTGTAATCAACGTTTAAGCATTATACCTTTCTTAAGAAATATAGTTTATTTTAAAGTTTTCACAAAGTGGAGTAGATAAATTGACATTAAGAATTTTATTTTTAACTGCCATTCTAATAATTTAATATTTTCATACGAAAATTTAATATATTCAAACGAGGGTAGGTGGAGTTGAAGTTGACAGCTCTAACATTTACGTAAAAGTGATACAATCAATAGATCACTTAGTCGTTTTTCTGACATTAATAAACTTTATGGCATAAATGTCAAATTAACCTTCCAAATATACAATAAAAACTAGGGTAATTGACTAAAATAGCACTATTTCAAGTTTTTATTCCAAATATAGCACTAGTGATTTAAATTTCCAAAAATAGCACAAATTTAATACTAAAATAATTGAAAACTTATTCATAATGAAAAAAATTTAAACCCTAAATTAGAAAAAGTGAAACCAAAAATTATGTTTTAATTTTATATATATTTTATTTAAGATAAATAATTATTTTTACGTAATAATTTATGCTATTTTGGGAATTTTAGTTTTAGTGTACTAAATTTGAAAGATAAACTTAAAATGGTGCTATTTTAGAGTATTACTCTAAAAACTATATTATATGAAATTGAAAATGAAGAGAAGAAAAGTATAACCTTTTTGAGAACACAACATGAAACCCATGTCGCATGCTTTAGTGAGTACGCTAATGTGTTATTATAGTATTGATTATGTTTGGTATTTATGATTAGGAGAAGTTACTTGTTAACCTTTAATCATGTTTTTAAACTAGAAATTTTCATTTCTACTTTATGTTTTTGTAATGATCTAATAATCTCTTTTTCATCATAAAAACTCCTAATATATTAATTAAAAAATATTTTTAAAAACAATTTTACCCCAAAGTGTTATTTACAAAAGTGTAATGATGATGTGTTATCGAAATAAATTTCAAATAAACATATAAATAAATTTAAATTATTAACATAATTACAATATTTGTCGATCATATAAATTTGGTTAGAAAATCAATATTCTCTCTGTTTTTTACTGAAATTTTTTAGATTTTAAATTTTTTCTTAAAAGATAATTTTTTAAGTTTTCAATACATTTTAATTAGTTCATAATGATGAATTATAAATTTCAAGAAAAATAAGTAAATTTATCAAATTACTATCGGTTTATAATTATAGAAATTGCTAATCACAAAAAAAGAAACATATATTTTTTTTAATATATATGAAAACTCTAAAACATCTAATATTTAAAAACAGAGGAAGTATATTTTATTAAACTAATCAAAAATAAATATTTATTTCAAAAAAATATATTTTTTATTTTCTTAAGTTAAAGTAACAAAAATTCATAAATAGTTAAGAGTCAATCGCATGTTAAGCATATATTATAAATTTGATATTTTAAAATATGAGAATTTTTATTTAAATAAGAAAAAAATTATCGTTTCTAATATTTTACGAGTGAAATATATTTTGCATAGAAATCATCAATTATTCAAATAGAACTATCAT
The DNA here is from genome assembly GCA_018901945.1 of Pugionium dolabratum. Lineage (NCBI taxonomy): Eukaryota > Viridiplantae > Streptophyta > Magnoliopsida > Brassicales > Brassicaceae > Pugionium > Pugionium dolabratum. The sequence continues at coordinate 217,719 of JAEVFF010000123.1, read as the reverse complement.
TATATTATGATAATTCTTCTTTGTATTTTATTTAAAAATTTATTTAAATATAAAAATTTAAAACATTAAATTTTTTCTATCCTAGTTTAAAATAATAATTAATATTTTTCCATACACATAATCAGATTTTAAATTCTAAATAATAATATTTTTTTAAATAACTATAATAGATTTTATAATTAAAACTACGTTATGTTTATTTAATAATTATTTTACTAAAACTATTATTAATCTTAAACTGCCTTATAACCACATATTTTGCATGTTCTTTAAAATATCATATTTTTTCTAGTTTATTTTAGAAAGTAAAATGTGAAACCACTAATCCCACATTGTGATCATATAAGTTTTGTAGCATACAGAGGTTTAGATGAGTAGAAAAAGAAACTTATTTTTTCTTGGACCTTGTCTTACAAGGAACAATCTAGGGTTTCAGAAAAAGTTGAGATTTTAGAGATTTCAAGAGAATGGTTAGAAGTCGATAAATATGGATTAAATTTTGGCGTAACCATGAATACATTGGAGCTTAAGGTTCATGTGTTTTACATGGATATGGATACTTTGCTTTTTTCCTCAAAGAGACTTTATCTTCTCTACCATTTCTTCGCCTAGTGAGAAAGGAAAGAACAGTGTATACGGAATGCTTTTCTTCTGCTATCTGTTCAATGTCTCTGTTAAGTAATCTACAGCTTATAAAAAGGAACTTTTCTTGATTTTATTATGAAACAGAGGATTGCTCACAAGGTGTTTGATAATAAGCTTCAGTGACATGTTCTCTGTAAAAAAGACTTTGTAAGGTACAATGTTTTTTGCCTCTTCTTCTCGGAAAATAGCATTTCTTTAATTGGTTTGCGTATAATGAACGGCTTAGGATTGTATATAGAACAACTCATGAAAACGCAGTTGAATCATACATATCAATTTTCTGCATATTTTGTAGGAAATTGCAGGTGCTTGTTACCATTTTGATCATGACGCAAGAATGTGATATCGATAAGATTAACAGATTGTTATCTGACTTACAGTCTCAGCTAAATGACATACCTTTATCCAAGAAAGACACTATTAAGAACAATGAGCAACGAGACGAAACACAAAGTGAGGAGAAGAGACAATCGTGGTGGGTTTGGGTAAGAGGAAAATTTAGAAAATTCTATAAGCTGAAGAATGAGGCTGCAAATCTAGCAAGCGACAGCGGAGGAAGTCAAGGTGGGAGCAGCAGAAGAAACAGGCTAAGCATTAACAAATATCAAGAAGACGCAGACATGGAGATCCAAAAATTGATGAATGATATTCGTCAGATGAAAACTGCATTTGACAATCTGAATAAGTTTCAAACCGAAATGAGCAAATCGTTGGAGCTCTTTTTTCCCTCTAATAAACTAAACGCAATCAGGTATAGCTCTCATGATCTCAAAGAATTCAGAAGAAAGATCGTCAACTTGAGGTCTCAGATCCCATCATTGCTTCTCAAGCAATCATCCAGAGGATTAAGTATCACAGATTCACAAACTGCTGAGGAAAATAGTAAGATTAATGAGATTGGGAACGACATGTACTTGCCTGGCCTGCACATTTCTGAGGATTTCAAGAATTCTTCAGCATTTGAAGAAGTTGTGGAGAAATTTCAAGGCCTTGATTTCACTCAGAAGCTATGCTTGTTGTCCTTTGCTGTGTTTCCAGAAAACAGAGCGGTTAAAAGGACAATGTTGATGTACTGGTGGATCGGAGAAGGTTTCCTCGTTTCGGATGATTCTGAGAATTCGGTAACAAGAATTCTTGATGACTTCTCGACGAAAGGGTTACTTGAGCCGGTTGAAGGTGAGCGGAAACTGAAACCAAATACTTATAAGATGGAGCCTCATGTGCATGCTGTGGTTATATCCTTAGCCAAATGTGTGGATCTATTTGATCTCTATAACTCGAACGGGGAGCTTATCATGAAAAAATCTTTGAAGCAAAATGTCTGCCTAGTAAGAGGTTCCTCGTTACTACCGCAAGCAAAAGCATCTGTAATGCAGCCCAGAAACTTAAAGACTATTTTCAATTCCACTGAAAGATACCCTGATTTCACATTCAAATGGTTTCATATGGATTCACTTAGAGTGCTGTATTTGGGAAGATGGGAACGGACCGCGAAGCGCCACATTGAAGTTGAGAGCACAGAGTTTCTCTGGAGTATGAGGTTCCTCAAGAATCTGAGGCTTTTAAGCTTTCAAGGGATCTCGAGGATTGAAAAGCTCAATAACTCCATTTGCGTGCTCCCTAAATTAGTGATCTTGGATCTTAAAGCATGCTACAATCTAGAGGTTCTTCCTGAAGATATAAGTTTACTGGAGAATCTGATTTACTTGGATGTATCAGAGTGCTTTATGCTAGATCGCATGCCCAAGGGGGTTGCACAACTCTCTAGATTACAAGTTCTTAAGGGATTTGTGATTAGTGAGTCTGATGATGAAAGGAATTGTGCAATCAAACACCTCGAAAGCCTAAGGAAGTTAAGCATAACCGTAAACAAATACCTTTTCGAGGTGGAAAATTTGATGGAGTCATTGAAAGGCCTCAAGCAACTTGAGAGTCTGAAAATCGCTTGGGGAGCTCGATTCTGTGAGGATGACCAAAGAGGTGAAACGAGTAAAAGGACGAATAATGAAGCAGAAGAGAATATAGAAAATGAGGAGAAAGTGAACCAAAGAGATGCTTCAGTAGAGAAGAAACTAGAAGACCTAAAGGAACAAGAAGATGAGCAAGTGCGGAAGGAGGGACACACAAGCGTTGAGAAGAAAGGAGAAACGGGTAAGCAAGAAATGGGACCAGAAGATGGAGTTAAAAATGAGATGGCTAATCTAGAAGAAAGAAAGAAGCAAGATGAGGTAAAAGCAGAGAGTGACAAGATCGTCGAGGGAGAGAAGAAGACAAGTCCTTCCCAAGATGCTACAGAGACGGTTCAAAATAAGCCAGACGATCAGAAAGGGGAAAGCAAAGTGGAAGAGGAAGGAGATAGTGGTAAGGGGAAAGCTAAAGTAGAAGAAGGAAAGAAGCTGGACGAGATAGAAAAAGAAAACTCTAGTTTTGAGATGAAGGCAAGTGTTTCCAGAGAGACAACAGAGAAAGTTGTCGAGGGAGATGGAGTTAAGGAGAATGATGATCTAGTAGAAGGAAAGAAGCATGATGAGGTAGAAGCAAAGAGGTTGGAATCAGACAATGGTGTTGAAGAAGTTAAGAAGGCAAGTCCTTCCCGGGAATCAACAGACGAAACCAAGAAGATGCCAGATGATCACCAAAGAGATGACAAACAAGAAGAAGAGAAGGGAGATGAAGAAAAGGAGAAGCCTAATCTAGAAGAAGGAAAGAAAAAAGATGAGGTAAAAGCAGCAGAGAGCACAAAACTAGACAGGGTTATCGAGGGAGATGAGAAGACAAGTCCACCACAAGAATCCAAAGACACAACCCAGAGTAAGCCAGATGATCACAATGAAAATGACAAGATGCAGGAAAAAACAACTGGAAAAAAGAACCTTGATGAGGGAGAGGCAAAGACTCAGAAATCAGACAAGACTATTAAATTTGGTAAGAAAGTGAGTTTTTCGGAGAATTCGATAGCTCTGATTGAAAAGAAGCCAGATGATCTGAAAAGAGATAATGCAATGGCAAAAGAGACTCATGAAACACCATCATCACCATCCAGACATCCTAAGGAATCAAGATCACATAAACTAAAACTGTTGAAGGCAATGAGAAGCGAAACCAAGAAATGGGGGAAACACTACCAACAAACTACAAAAATAGATAAACTTCCTTCTACCTTGAAGAAGTTGGAGCTCGAATGTTTCCCTGGCAAGAACCCTCCAGTTTGGTTGAATCCAAAAAATCTTGACAACCTTGAAAAGCTCTCCATCAAAGGAGGAAATCTTAGCAGAATCAGTGATGAAATTCAACCTGCAGAAAACAACTCGCGCGTTCAGATCCTGCGTTTGAAGTATTTGCATGAATTCAAAGCTGAATGGAAAGATTTGCAGGCATTGTTTCCAAAGTTGAGACTTCTCGAAAAATACCAATGTCCGAAAGTCGCATTCTGTCCCACAGATGGTAATGGAGTCTGGAAGTTACAGTCACAGACATCAGAGAATGTGTGAAGATAAGCTGCATAGTTTCTTTTATCATGGTAACAACAAAAGCCTTATGTAACTTCTTTATATACTATGTAACCTTTCTATGACACTCTCAATAAATACACACATTCCTGCTTGTGTAGTCAAATCTTTAGCATAAATATTCTTCTAGCTCTAAACCTTTCAAGTAGAATTGTTCAAACAGGAAACAGAGGAAAGAAACTCAACACTATTATGCTTCAAAGCCGGTCAATCTTCAACACGCAATGCTTCAGCTAGACAGCCATACGTAGAAAAGAATAGGTAAATTATAAGAGGCAAAGATCAAGATATGATGCTTCCTACTGTGTTAGTAGATCTTGCTCTAGCTACTTCTGTGATCTTCATTCTTGTGGCGATGCATCTCTATGATCTACCATAACCCAGTCCTGCAAATTCACGTAGTGTAAAATCCTAAGACAAATATTTGGTTCATCATAACACTTTGTAGCCACCTTTGATTCAGCTTCAGTAGGTGGGACAAGTTTCTCCTCATTATCATTGTCCACCTTTGACTCATTTTCCCGATCTCACTGAATTTCGCTGTCACTCTTTGCCTCCTCTTGCTCTTCAATTCCCTTCTCAGTCTTTTCTCCCTCTTGCTCTTCACCTCCATGTTCACTCTTTTCTTCCTCTTGCTCTTCAATTCCCTGCTCACTCTTTTCTCCCTCTTTCTCTTCACCTCCATGTTCACTCTTTTCTCCCTCTTGCTCTTCACCTCCATGTTCACTCTTTTCTTCCTCTTGCTCTTCACTTCCCTCCTCACTGTTTGTGTCATGTGACTTCGTATGCCCACCAAGCATTGTAGGCTCCTCGACTCCTTTTCTTCTTGTAACAAGAATTTTAAGACATGTGTCATCTTTAGGAAAACATTGTTCTTTAAGAAACTTCTCAAAACCTAAACCCTCCATCACCTTGTCATCATCAAGAATCAATAGAAGATATCATATAGATGTATCCTTCTCTCCTTTAGCTGGAGTCTTTTTTTCCTTTCCTATTTGCTGCCTCCTTTTCTTTGCCAGAAAATCACAGCATGCTCATACATTAAACCAATACCTCAAGAGCCAACAGGCATAACCTCCGTCTCCAACGACGGGAAGATGATAAGAACAAAACGTAACAGAGGATTTAACGTAAACGTAAAGCTTAAATTCTTTTAGGAAGATCGATTGTTCATTAAACAACGATTCATGCACACCTGATCCAGAAATGATCGTAGAATATTTCTGATCCTGAGGTGTGAATGTTCGAAACAAAATAACAGAAGAGAGAGAGAATGTTCAGAGAATTACAGCTGAAAAGATGAAAAAAGAAACAATTGCCGTTGTCGCCATGTATTGCTGTAGGAGCTAGATTCTCGCTTATCCTTGCACTCCACGTGTCATCATCTGCTTGGTGTTGACTTTTCCCGTATCAAATCTCCCCTCCTTAAGAACCTTGACCTCAAGGTTTGAAAGCAGGGTACTTCTGCAACAAATCCGTAAGGTACTCCCAAGTAGCTTCTTCTTCTGGTTGATGAGACCATTTGACCAGCACCCGTGTAACTGCTCGTCCTTGTCGATTAACCATTTGCCTTTCCAGAAGCTTTTCTGGTTCCTTGAGCAGAGCATCCGGCGTTGATGGTGGTAAGTTTGCCGAGATAATTTTGTTTCCCACACGAAACTTTAGCTGGCTGACGTGAAATACTGGGTGAATCTGCGAAGAGGGAGGTAGGTCCAGTTTGTAAGCTACATGTCCGAATTTATCCACTACGCGAAATGGACCATAATAGCGAGGAGCTAGTTTCTGGTTGCTTCGAACTACCACTGAACTCTGCCTGTATGGTTGAAGTTTAACATAGACCAGATCACCAATTTCGAATTTCCTCTCTGAACGCCGTCTGTTAGCGACCTGCGACATGCGATGCTGGGCCCGAGTGAGGTGGAACTTCAGCAACAATAGCATATTTTCTCGTTCCTGTAATGTTTGCGCCACCATTGCCACCTTTGCTTCACCTGGTAGGTACGGAAGATGAATAGGAGGAGGTTGCCCGTAAACAGCTTCGTAAGGAGTTGTTTGAATGGCTGAATGATAGCTGGTGTTGTACCAATATTCAGCCAAGGATAACCATTTACTCCACAAATGCGGTCTGTCACTGCACATACATCGAAGGTAGGTTTCGAGGCATCGATTGACAACCTCCATCTGCCCATCACTTTGAGGGTGATAAGCCGATGAGTGATGGAGTGCTACTCCCTGTAACGCGAACAATTCTTGCCAAAACTCACTGAGGAATACGGTGTCTCTGTCACTCACAATCGAGGAAGGTAAGCCGTGTAGTTTGAAGATGTTGTCAAGAAATACCTGAGCAACAGTTGCTGCCGAATAAGGATGTGAGAGTGCCATGAAGTGAGCTGCTTTTGACAATCGATCCACTACCACGAAAATGACAGATTTCCCAGCTGAGAGAGGGAGTCCCTCGATGAAGTCCATAGAAATGTATGTCCAAATAGTATTCGGAATAGGCAATGGCTGAAGCCAACCGGGAGAAGCTGCCGTATCATATTTGCACTGTTGACAGACGTCACAGCTTCTAATGTACCTCTGAATATCCTTACTCATGCCCTTCCAATAAAACAGGCCAGTGACTCGTTGTCCAGTGACTTCTCGACCTAAATGACCTCCATGTGACGAATTGTGCATCCAATTCAGGATGAATTGTCGAATTTCAGAGTCATTGGGTACCACAATTTTGCTTCTTCTTCTCAATACTCCTTGTGACCATGAAAATAGCGGTTTAGTCTCTGGTTTTGTTTGTAGGATCTGAATGAGTTCCTGCACATACGGATCAACATCATAGTCTGCTTGTATTCTTTTCATAATGTCACAGTCATTGACAGTCAGAGCCATGTGCAAGATTTCCGAGCCTTCTTTTCTTGATAACGCATCTGCAACCAAGTTCTCCTTGCCCTGTTTGTATACAATCTCGTAATCAAACTCCAGTAGCCTCGGCAACCATTGCTGTTGAATAGGGGTGTTGAGCCTCTGTTCTAACAAATACTTCAGGCTTCGTTGATCTGTTTTAATGACAAAGTGCCGTGAAATCAGGTAGTGACGCCATTTCTGCACTGCAAACACAACTGCAAGTAGTTCCTTTTCATAGATTGATAAGTTGAGATGTTTGCCCTTCAAATGTCTGCTGATATAAGCAATAGGATGCCCCTTCTGCATCAATACTGCTCCAATGCCCTGTCCTGAAGCATCCGTTTCTACCACAAAGTCTTCATCGAACACCGGTAGTGCCAATACGGGAGCTGAACACAAAGCCTGTTTAAGTTCATCAAACGCTGCTTGAGCTTCTGTGTTCCAGCAGAAGTTGTCCTTTTTTGTGAGTGTTGTCAATGGTCTCGCAATCGTACCGAAATTCTTGACAAACCTCCTGTAGTAACCTGCAAGTCCCAAGAAGCCGCGTAGTTGTTTAACGTTACTTGGCACAACCCATTCTGCGACTGCTTTAACTTTAGCAGGATCCGTTGAGACACCTTCAGCTTGAATAAAGTGGCCTAAGTACTCAACCCTCTTTGTTGCAAATATGCACTTGCTCCTTTTTGCAAAAAGTTGCTGATTTCTCATCACCTCAAAAACAGTCTTCAAATGCTCTTCATGTGCCGACTGTGAATTGCTATAAATCAAGATATCATCGAAGAATATAAGCACAAATTTGCGTAAGAAATCCTTGAAGACATCATTCATTAACCCCTGAAAAGTAGCCGGAGCATTCGTTAATCCAAACGGCATCACTAAATATTCGTAATGTCCACAATGCGTTTTGAAGGCTGTCTTGTGAATATCCTCCGGATTCATCCTTACTTGATGGTAACCAGCCCTCAAGTCTATCTTGGAATATACCCTCGATCCACCCAGCTCATCCAATAAGTCTTCGATTAGTGGAATTGGGAATCGATCCTTAATAGTCAAAGTGTTCAAGCCCCTGTAATCTACACATAACCTCCAACTACCATCTTTTTTTTTAACCAAAACCACAGGAGATGCATATGAGCTGGAGCTTGGTTGAATTGTTCCCTTATCCAACAGTTCCTGAATGATCCTTTCAATCTCATTTTTCTGGTAAGTAGCATATCTGTAAGGTCGTTGGTTGACTGGATCAGCACCTACGCGTAGAGGAATCTTGTGATTATGCCGTGCTCTGAAGGGTGGTAACTGATCCGGTTCCTGAAACACATCCTTATAAGCATCCAAGAGTGCTTTAATACCTGTTGACACGTCTCTTTCAGCCTCACTGGCCTCCAAGTCAGCACATGATTCTTGACAAGAAGTTGTTGCACACAACATCGATAATTGAGCCTGGTTCTCGCTGTAGCGATTCAGTTTGGATGCCTTAACGGACCTCACAGAATCTTCTTTGATGCCTTGTAAGATCACCTTCTACTGTCCCACCTTAAACTTCATTTCTAATTTCGAAAAATCCCATGTAATGGCACCTAAAGTCTGGAGCCATTGCACGCCTAAAACCATATCACATCCCCTCAATGGAATAACCATGAAGTCTGCCTTGAACATTGTATTCTGAAACCGCCATTCCAAATTTTCCACCCTGCCTCCTACTGCTAGCTTACTGCCATCCGCTACGGCCACTTCTACTGACCCTGCTGCTTTCATTTGTAGACCCAACTTATCCACAATGTCACGAGTAAGGAAGTTATGAGTCGAACCCGTGTCGATTAGAATGAATAAGACCCGCTTGCCACTGGTTCCTCTTACCCTCATGGTGTGATAATCCGCGATCCCCGACAATGCATTCAAAGAAATTTGAGCTAAGTCTGCATTGGTAGTTAACATATCTTCTGCTTCTTCTTCAGAGTCATCCTCTGCTTCCATCATGAATATTTGTGTCTTCTTGTGAGTAAGATAGTGACCGGGGGTGTATTTCTCATCGCAAAAATAGCACAATCCCTTGGCACGTCTCTCGTTCATTTCTGCGGTACTTAGAGTTTTCCGAGGTTGTAACTCTCTTGGTTTAGTTAATATCCCTGGCCTGTTATCTTCTTCTCTTCTATAAGTATTAGGCCCTCTTATTCCACTAGTATAATTTCTGCTAATATCCTGTTGTTTTGCAGCGTGTACGGACTGCTTCCTCGGATGAGCCGTCTCATACAATCTTCCTAACATCAGGCATTGTCTTACTGTCGTTGGTTGGAACATCCTGAGGTGCATCTGCGTGTCCATCCTTAACCCTGCCAAATAGGCGCTTACCAAATATGCTTCTGATAATTGTACCCTTGTTCGGATCGCCTCGAATTTGTTGTGGTATTCAAGAATTCCCTCCGTCTCTTGTAATTGCTTGAGCTCTGCTATTGGATCATCCCACAGCTCGTCGAATCTCTCTTTCAACAGATGCCGGTAAGTGATCCAATCCCTGGTTCCCATTCTTCCCAAATCCGATTGAGTTAAAGCTTGGTGCCAGTTTGCCGCGACTTCGTCCAAATGTATGGATGCCAAACCCACCTTCAGATCCTCCGGAGTGTGATCTATTTCGAAGAACTGCTCCACCTTAAACAGCCAATCCTTAAGTTTATCTCCATTAAATCGCGGATACTCCAGCTTAGCCAACCTGGTTACTCCGGCGTAGTTGTTTGGTGACGCCCCTGTTCTGTTCTGGTTCGTCATTTCTCCGAGACCTCCATGTACCAACGGTGCTGCTTCTACCGTCGTACTGGTGGATGCTCGATCTGTTCTTCCTGTCATGTTGTTGGACATCATTCTGATAGCTTCAAACATTTCCGATAGCGATTTTTCTAACCTTTCATTCTGTTTAGCAACAGCACCTTCCAAGTTCTGTGTGCGATCGACCATCTGAGCTTTGAAAGAGGCGATGGATTCTTCTAGCTCCCTGATCGTCACCTCTTTTAGCTGTTTCTGGGCACGCGTTTCCGTCATGTGGTCTGAGGATCGTCCAAGCTCTGATACCTTTGATAAGAACAAAACGCAACAGAGGATTTAACGTAAACGTAAAGCTTAAATTCTTTAGGAAGATCGATTGTTCATAAAACAACGATTCCTGCACACTTGATCCAGAAATGATCGTAGAATATTTCTGATCCTGAGGTGTGAATGTTCGAAACAAATAACAGAAGACAGAGAAAGTTCAGAGAATTACAGTTGAAAAAGATGATAAAACAAACAATTGCCATTGTCGCCACTTATTGCTGTAGGAGTTAGATTCTCGCTTATCCTTGCCCTCCACGTGTCATCATCTGCTTGGTGTTGACTTTTCCCGTATCATGAACTATCTCCAAATATTTGATTCGAAGCTGACTAGCTAAGTCTTACCTCTTCTCTTTTGCCGTGAAAGTGTATATATATGGAGAGAGAGAGGGATTCGAGTTTCGTTTTCATATTTTTTTCCAAATTAAATGTCGTTTTATATTTCGATGCAAAATTTATAAAATTTAAACTAAAACTTATTAGTAAAATAAATATACAACTTATATAGTATATTAATTAGAGATATAATAAAAATTTTAATATATTGAAAATTTTATAAACGATACTTAAATAAAACAGAAAATGCTACTTAATAAATAAAATAATGAATATATAAAAACGTAACATATATCATAATCCAATCAATGAAGTTGGAGATTATTTTTAACACCCACATACATGATGAATTAGAATTTTGCCAAACCCATAAATATTTTAGCAAAAGATTGGGGAAAGAGTTATAGTCTTTATTCAAAATTGTATTCATTCTGTTCAATTTTGTAAGATATTTTAAGATATTTTATTTGTATAATTTTATAAATAGAACTATTTCTATGCAATATTTTTGATGGAGTAGAAGTTGACATTTGAAAGATAAGCACAGCCAGTTTTGTAACAGGTAATATATAATCCATAGGAAATGCTCTCAACCTTTGCCCTAAATCCTAAAGGTTGTTTTGCTTTAAAATACCAAAATTACAGACAAGCTTTGTTCCTAAACTCTCTCCCTATCAACAAACCCTCTATAATCCTTTGAACCGAAGGCCAGCGAAGAAAAAAAAAACATTCTATTCATAGCCATTCACAACCAAAAACCTAAAATTTTCTTGCTAAAGAAGAAACAAAAACCACACACAAAATAACCTTTCTATTTCTCTTCCTCCCTCTTCCCACCCTTCAATGCAACAATGGGAAATATTTGCTCTCAAGGACGGGACTCAGCTGATAACGGAGATGGCTACACACCTGAAAATGGAGCAAACTCTTCAAACGCTGGAAACCCGACTGGTCCAACCGCTGAACCTTCTATAGAAAAATCGAAACATGCACCACCTTCTCCTCCTCCTGCAAGCAAACAAGGCCCTATTGGACCAGTCTTAGGGCGACCCATGGAAGATGTAAAAGCCTCATATTCTCTAGGGAAAGAGCTAGGCCGAGGCCAATTTGGTGTCACACACCTCTGCACGCAGAAGGCGTCAGGTCAGCAATTTGCTTGCAAGACGATTGCGAAAAGGAAGCTTGTAAACAAAGAAGACATTGAGGATGTACGAAGGGAAGTACAGATAATGCATCACCTGACTGGTCAGCCAAACATTGTGGAGCTTAAAGGAGCTTATGAGGATAAGCATTCTGTGCATTTGGTCATGGAGCTCTGCGCAGGTGGAGAGTTGTTCGATAGGATTATTGCTAAAGGACATTACTCAGAGAGAGCTGCTGCTTCGTTGCTAAGAACGATTGTTCAGATTGTGCATACTTGTCATTCCATGGGGGTTATACACAGAGATTTGAAGCCTGAGAACTTTCTGTTGCTCAACAAAGATGATAATTCTCCTCTCAAAACCACCGACTTTGGGTTGTCGGTTTTCTATAAGCCAGGTTCATGAAACTTCGAATCAACATCGTTGTAAAACCCTGCACATCATCGTGTTATACTCATGGAGAATTTGTTTCCTCCCTGGTACAGGAGAGGTGTTCAAGGATATTGTGGGTAGTGCTTATTACATCGCACCAGAGGTTTTGAAAAGGAAGTATGGCCCAGAAGCTGATATTTGGAGTATTGGTGTCATGTTGTATATCCTCTTATCTGGTGTCCCACCCTTCTGGGCTGGTAAAATTCTTCTTTGTCTACAAAAAAAAACGAGATTATAACCATATCTAGAGATAGTTTTTTTTTTTTTTTTTTTTATATTCATGTGTTGTGATTACCTGATCATAGAATCGGAGAATGGCATATTCAATGCCATCCTAAGGGGACATGTTGATTTCTCAAGTGATCCATGGCCATCCATCTCACCGCAAGCGAAAGATCTTGTTAAAAAGATGCTTAACTCTGATCCCAAACAAAGACTAACGGCTGCCCAAGTTCTCAGTAAGCATCTACAAACACACCAAAAACCCAAAAGCATAACAATTCTCCATGCCAATTAATGTTTTCTTTCTCTCCTCTATCTCTCTCTCACTTTTTCCTTTGTAAAGACCATCCATGGATCAAGGAGGATGGAGAAGCACCAGACGTTCCTCTTGACAATGCAGTCATGTCCAGGCTCAAGCAATTCAAAGCAATGAACAATTTCAAGAAAGTTGCATTACGTGTAACAACCATATCCCTTGCCCAATAGAATATATGAGTGGATTATGGCTTCTTAGTAGAATATCCTAATCTCAAAACCTGAAACCCTTGAACAGGTGATAGCTGGTTGCTTATCTGAGGAAGAGATCATGGGGTTGAAAGAGATGTTTAAAGGTATGGACAGTGATAGCAGTGGAACAATTACACTAGAGGAGCTAAGACAGGGACTTGCTAAGCAAGGTACAAGGTTGTCAGAATACGAAGTCCAGCAGTTAATGGAAGCTGTAAGTCCTTTGTGTAGTAACAAGATTACAAAAGTTTTAGCTTTTGCAAATGTCGAGCAACATGTAAGGAGACTCACCACTGATTTTCTGTATTATTTTGTCGCTCTGTGTATCATGGCATTCTAAAGGCTGATGCTGACGGTAATGGAACAATAGACTATGGTGAGTTTATCGCAGCCACAATGCATATTAACAGACTTGACAGAGAAGAACATCTCTACTCAGCCTTCCAACACTTTGACAAAGACAACAGTGGGTAAGCACATAACAGTTTGTTATAAAATTTATTCTTTAAAGACGTTAAACACCAAAAACAGAAAGAAGCAGTGTCACTTGTCACCAAAACAAGACGTCACCTCAAATAATGCTTGGCGATTGCAGATATATCACTATGGAAGAGCTGGAGCAAGCCCTCCGGGACTTTGGCATGAATGATGGCAGAGACATTAAAGAGATAATTTCTGAGGTTGATGGAGACAATGTAAGGAACAACAGTCCCTTCGAATGTAACAAGCAGCTAACAATCTTACTATCACTAACCAAATTTCTAATGTTAAAAACATTGGCAGGATGGTCGAATAAACTATGATGAATTTGTGGCAATGATGAGAAAAGGAAACCCAGATCCTATACCAAAGAAGCGGCGTGAACTTTCATTTAAATGAACACTTGTTGAAGTAGAGGAAGAGAGAAGAGAGGAAGAGAGAAGAGAGAAAGAGAGCAGAACATGAGTCGAGATGCTCATCTTCCTTTTCTAAACGGAGATGATAAGGCATAGCAAATATCAAAAGAAAAATTACCCCAAGTATGCTCGGATTGCTAATGATGATCTGGTGGAGATCTTTAAGGGAGGAGAAGGCTCAAGAAGAAAAAAAATAACATTAACTGGGAATCTGGGGAGGTGTTTGATTTACGTACATTTTCTTTTCTGGTTGTCTACTACTACTGCTTAAATTGTCATGGGTTTCTCAATGTCCTTCCATTCTTTTTCAATCTCTTGTATGTGTAGTGACATCTGTTATCAGTTCCTAGCAAAACACTAGACACCAAGCAGATACAAAGCTAAGCAACAATGGAAAAGCCAAATAGACTTAAACAGGAATAGTTATCACAAATTATCCTTCAGAATACGGAAATTGATATGACTCCAAACATGGTTGTTATCCAAGATCATCAACTGCATCAAAGCACAAAATTTCGTAAAAGTAATAGTTATTTAAAGTTAAAAGGGGTGATTTTTTTCATTGATTGGTAGATATAAAGAAGAAAAGAGCAAAATAAGTTCACCAAACTCATACAGATAAAAAGGTTTCATATCTCCACGAATTAAAACCCTAAATCGCAGGATGACCACGATAACATGAAATCGAGGACGATGATGGTTACTTATCTTTGGTGGAGACTCCATACTTCTCCTGCAACTTGGCAATCTCTTCTTCATTCTTCTTCTGGTCGAACTTCTTGCTCATCTTCGCGTGCTGGTAGTACAGCACTATGAGGTAACGATTCGCGACGTTGAAACCGGAGAGATGGTCTACAGCATTCTTAGCATCGTGGATATCCTCGTAAACGACGAAGGCCGTGCCTTTTGTGTCTTTGTTGCAACCGATCCGAATCTGGCGAATCGCGCCGTACTTGCCGAAGATATCATACATCTCCTCGCTCGTTATGTTAAAGGGAAGGTTACGAACGTAGAGCACGCGATTCACCTCCGGTGGAAGCCTGGTGTTTCCCTTGCGAAGACTCATTGTCGTCATAGCTTACCTCCTCCTCCTCCTATAGCCCACGATTGGTTACTGTCGCTGATAAATCTTTTACCGACAGAGGCAGCTTTTTATAGGATGGAGGAAGAATGAGTCGTAAAACCGCCTTTGATTAGGAATTGACCCGGACCAGTAGATCGAACCACCAAATCAAATTGATCTCTTACCGGGATCCGGAAACATGTCTACATTTATTAAAAAACCGGCTGAAGTCTCAACCGGGTTGGCCGATTCGCAGGAGGCAATATCTCAGATGCCCTTAATTTATAAAAAAAAACACTCATTAATTTATAAAACTACCCCCTTAATGAAAACTTTTTTTATTCTCTTTTTTCTTTAATTTATTTAACTTATAATTAAAAAAAAAACAAAAAATCAAAAAATCAAAAATTCTCTCCCATTCTCTCTCCTCTCACGCGATCGAGCTCCTCTCTCTCCTCTCTCACGCGATCCTCTCTCTCCTCTCTCACGCGGCCGACGACATCAGCTTCTCCAACGCCATTTTCTTCTCCTCTTCTTCTCTGTCGCCATTGAATTCGATCCTCCAGCTCGTCATAGACGCCGCCAAATTAAGGTTTACATTTAGAAAGATTTGTGCAAAAATGATTTATTTGTAAATTTAGAATAAAAACCACTATTTTGATCCACATTGAAGTTATAATTACGTTGTATGGGTTGATCTCGAACGCATTACTATGGGATGTATTGTGGATGTTGAATTTTAGCGAATCGTTTGGAATTAAGAAAGATTTGAGGCCAAAATCATTGTACAGTCGTAGGAGAACTAAGTAGAACTGGGTATAACTAGAACTTACGGGATGAAGATAGTAAAACTACTAGAACAAGTAAAACTACTAACATTAGTATTACTGATGAAGAAAGTAAAACTAGTAGAACTAGTATTACTAAAAAGAAAAATAAAACTAGTAACACTGGTATTACTGATGAGGAAAGTAAAACTAGTAAAACTGGTATTACTGACGACAGTATTAAACAAGTATTACAAAAAAAAATAAAACTAGTAGAACTGGTATTACTAAAGGGAATCTGGTAATAAATATTTGGTAGATAAAAATGTATTACTAGTAGAACTAGTATTACTGAATGAACTTGCTAACTCTTTTATATATTCTTCTGTAGGAGACAATGAGCAAGAACGTAACCATACATTTTGACTATGGGGAATTTGTTTCAAAGGATTGTATATGGAATTCGAAAGGTCGTATGTACGGTATAATGTTTAAGAATACAAGTGTGGAGGATATAACGTTTGCGATGTTAGAAGCTAGCATATGCAGGAAGATTGCGACAGATGAAAGTAGGACGAAGTTAAAATTGAGTTACATTCCATTGTTAGTGGGAGCTCAAATACCAGCAGTTATTATCGATGATGAGGATGTGTCTGTTTATCTAGATACCATGGATAATGAGAAGCGTAGATGTATTTTGTACGTGAAAGTCATCACAACATATCATTACTTGGAGCAATTTTCAAAAGTGGGTCGAGATAGTTCGTGTGGTGTGAACTATGACGTCTTGCATTCAATAGATGAGGAAATTAATGCATGTGCCATTGTACCTTACGTAGGTGGAGCAGAACAACGTGATGGCGAAAATGATGAGGATGGTACTAGAGATGGAGAGAATGTACGATATGGTACATATATGGGTAACGAGTTTGATAGCTCAGCTATGCATGATAACTATGTTGAGATTCCATATGATAGTCAGTTTATAGATGCATGGGAAGACGGTATGGGTATTGTGGTCGGACAAGAGTTTACAACGAAGCATGTATTGCAAGATTTGGTGGACAGAGCCGCATTTCAGAATTGTTTTAGTTTTACGATAAAAAAATCTCACAAAACAAGATTAGTTTTACAATGTCGTCAAGGAAGCTGTAAATGGCGTTTACGAGCTGCGAAGATTGGAAGGTCAGATTATTTCTCGATTAGAACTTACAACAACATGCATACATGCTCTCAGGCTAGTTCGAGTACAAGCAACAGAAAAAGAAAAGGCACACCAAGATTAGTTGCAAATGTTTTGCATGCAGATTTTCCAGGACAATTGCACACCCCTACTGCTAAAATTCTTGTATCTCTCGTTCAAGGTAAATTTGGTGTGAAAATATCATATTCGACAGCGTGGAGAGGGATAAAGAAAGCTCTTACTGATGTTCGTGGTACTCCAGCAAAAAGTTATGAGGTTTTGTACCAGTATTTGTATATGTTGGAAAAGGTTAATCATGGTACATTAACAAGAGTGAAATTGGACGAAGCAACAAAATTCAAATATCTATTTATCGCATTGGGAGCTTGCATCGAAGGGTTTCAATGCATGAGGAAAGTGATAACGGTGGATGCAACTTTTCTTAAGAATGGATATGGTGGTGTCCTAATTTTTGCGACAGCTCAAGATCCTAATTGTCACCACTATCCCATAGCCTTTGGGGTACTTGATGGCGAGAACTACGCAAGTTGGACATAGTTTTTTGAAAGCCTGAAAATCGTTGTTCCCGACTCTTCAAATTTGGTATTTATGAGTGACAGAAATGCAAGTCTCATCAAGACAATTACTGAAGTTTACCCGAACGCGCATCATGGATATTGCATATGGCATTTGTCTCAAAATGTGAAAGGGCATGTTTCTAACGTAAACAAAGACGTAGTTGCTTGGAAATTCATGGAGTGTTGTAAGATATATACAGAGGCTGAGTTCATGCGGGTTTATGGTGAATTTAGGTCTAGATATCCTTCTGCAGCCAAGTATTTGGATGAAACAGCTGATGTTAAACATTGGGCGAGGTGTTATTTCCCAGGTGAAAAGTACGACATATACACAAGTAACTGTGCGGAGTCATTGAACAGTGTATTTTCGAACTGTACGAAGTATCCCTTACTACCCATGATTGATGTGATTATCTCAAAAATCTCTGAATGGTTTAACAAGCATAGGAAAGATGCGGTTTCTGGATCGGACTACCACAAACTAGTGCCTTTTATGGAGAATTTAGTTCACAATACATGTAAAGAGGCAGTTGTCTTAACTTTGACGGAGCTAAACAGTTTCGAGTTAGAGTACGCTGTGAACGGAAGTGATGGAAAGATGTACTTGGTGAATTTGATAAGGAAAACTTGCAGTTGTAAACGTTTTGATATCGACAAGTACCCTTGCGTACATGCAACAGCCGCTGTCATGGAATACATGAAGCGTGAAGATAGAGCACGGGATATCGTTTTTCATGATTTGTGCTCAAAGTTTTATTCCGTGGAGTTGTGGACACTAGCATATAGCAGGACAATTTATGTAGTGTCGGATAAGTTTGAGTGGAATATCCCGGATTACATCAAAGAATTGCAAATTATGCCTCCGAACTATAACAATAAAAAAGGAAGAAGGAGATTAAAGAGATTTCCATCTACCGGAGAACGCCGCAAACGGACTAATAATAGAAGGGTGCCAAGACGGAATTTGTCATATTGGTTATTTGGTAACGCTAATAGTGTATGAGTAATTGTATTTTTCATTACGTTATTTGTAGTAATGCTTATTTGTGAACATTTGTAAAAGACAACTTTTTGTTTTGGAGAACTACGTAACACTAGGTTGTACTACTATCATATCGGAACACTAGGTAACATTGGTATTACTCAACCTATGAAGTAAAACTACGTAACACTCGTATTACTGTTATTCAAAACTTGTTAATAATGAATTCAATTTGATTTCACAAATTTATCACAAAACAAACATAAAAGTTAACATAAACCAATTTTTGTTATATAAAGAATTATAAAATCTCAAAAATATATATTCAATATAACAATTAAAAATCAAGTCAAAATAATGTATTTGAAAAATATATTCCTCTAAACACCTTATACTTTTATAACCACTTTCTCATAATCACTCATTTCAAAACGAAAACACACATAACAGAACTTTCAATAAATATTAATATACAAAATGATAACAATCATAATTTAACTGATTATAAACTAATGTAAAACTAAAAAACTTCAATTTTTAGTTGGTAAAACTAATTTAAATCGAAAACACCCTAAAATAACACTATGTACAAAATCCGTATTACTAAAAACTTCTGTAAAACTAGTTAAAATCGGCGGATCCCAAAAAAGGAAATGACGGCTACAAAAAAAAATGACGGTTGCCAAAAATAGAAAGTGCCAGAAAAAAAATATTTTTTAAAATTTCAAAATTTTGGAATATTTGTATGAATTTAGTAATTTATAAGATTTATATAATTTTTTTAAGAAAAATTAATTTTTAAAATTTTCGAAAGTTTTAAAGTTTGTAAAAATTATATTAATCTACAACATTTTAAATTTTCAAATTTTAATCAACCATAATTTTTAAATTTTTAAATTTCAAATAAGTCTGAAAAAGTACAACATTAGTTTTACGTAGTTCTACCAAATGATATGAGTTTTACGAAATAACAACAAGAGAGTTACGAAATCAATCAACCATGATCTTCTCAATCAGCATTCCTTCTCCGGGTTGGCCACCTTGTGTATGGGGTCTTCACAGCACCAGAAGGGTTTCTTTTCCTCTTTCTAGTGAACGTACGTTGTATAGTACGCTCCTCGGTTGCATCCTCGGTTGCATCCTCGGTTGGTATCTCCGTCGGTTCTGGAATTTTAGCGCTTTCCACCTCCAAATCACCTTCTCCACCGCATATGGCTTCATCTCCGTCCTTTGAACCCTATAATCAAAATAAATAGTTATACTTAATATCTATATAAATTATTAATTCTTACTCGAATCTAAGTAATGCAAACATATTTACCATTCTAATATCAACGGTTGTATCATCATTCATTGTTGGACTTCTCTCCACGCATTTCTCAACGCTTTTCTCCACATCCCCGTCTTTGTCACACTATAATCAACATAATTAGTGTTACGCAGTATTACTTTTTTTATACAAACACATTTACCGTTTTCGCATCAATGTTCCTATCATCTGCCCTATCTTCGTCCACATCATCCTGCATATCCTCTTGCATATCCTCCTGCCTTGGACTTCTCTGCAAATCCTACAATTCAAAAGCAATTAAATTAAGTATTATTAAAGATTTGTAATACTAAGTAACACCTAATATTACCGTTTCGTGTTCTCCAACACCACCGCGATACATCTCTTCATACAACCTAGTTGTTTCTAACTTGTCTTTTACGTATTCTTCCACGAATACGACCTTTGTGTATACCCCAGTATTTTTCTCATCCATTTTTTCTATTTTCTCATCCATTTTTTCTATTTTCTCATCCAATTTTTCTATTTTCTCATCCAATTTTTCTATTTTCTCATGGACTTTTTTGAATCCCTCCTCCATCTTCTTCATGAGCTCTACAAATGCGGTAATCGGCGCATTATCACTAGCTGCATTCTCCATTTGTTCAGCAAGGGGTGTATGGGGTGCAAAGGGTGCATCGGGTGCATTCACGGGTTCTGCTCGCGAAGCCACGTCTTCGTTGAATATTTCCTCGAAGAATACCGGTTTCTTGTCATGAAGTAGACGTGTCGTCCAACTTCGGATAATGACATCGTCATTATCCTCAACGTCTTCTACTTCATAGATTTCAGAAAGTAGTGCTTCTTCATCAGTAGATGCCACCAAGATACTCTCAATATCAGCAGATGCCACCAAGATACTCTCAATATCAGCAGATGCCACCAAGATACTCTCATCAGCAAATTACTATTTTCCTTTAGTGTTACTAGTTTTACTCAGTGTTACTAATCCAAAAGTTATCAATTTTAATACATAGTTTTACCTAAGTGTTACTAGTTCTCTTTAGTGTTACTAGTTCTCTTTAGTGTTACTAGTTCCACTTAGTGTTACTAGTTTTTCTTAGTGTTACTAGTTCCACTTAGTGTTATTAACCCAGAAAACATCAATCTCCAACATAGTTTTACCGAGTTCTTCTAGTATCACTACCAAGAATATCAGTTTTACTAAATTCTACGTAGTTCTACCACTAAAAATCGATACGTACCGTTGAATCTTTGTTGGAAACAGTTCGCGAACTGTTTCCTTCCTGCTCTGAATCAGTTGGATCTTCGTAAACAACTCTAGATCCAGCTACAACAATCCTTCTTTCTAGATTTTCTCCTCCGTCATTCGGACTTTCTCCACATCCGTAATTAGCATTTTTTGTTCGAGTCATCCTGCAAAAAAACAACCGAATTAGCAAATCCAGAATTCATAAAACCTAATCCAAATCGACACAAACAAAGTTCTGTTATGAAATTTCAAAATTAATAACTTAGTTCTACGGAGTTTCACTTCGGTTTCAACACAAATCCGGGAAAATGGGGGAGAAGAAGTTAGAAAAATTAAGTTGAGAATCACCTTGAAGATGAAGATGTTGAAATCGATCGGGAGAGAGGATGTGAATGCGAAGAAGTTGAATGCAAAGAAGAGTTGAAGAAGAAAATGTAGGAGAAGAAATTGAAGAAGTTGAAGAAAAACTTGAAGAAGTTGAAGATGGCCGATCGTGGGAGAGAGGGCGCCGAATTTCCCGAGTGAAGAAGAAGAGGGTAAAAAAATTTTACCATAATTTTTGATTTTTAATTGTTTATTTTTTTTTTATCAAACTGGGTCGACCCGATATCAATGGGTTTGGGTGAGTTTTCTGTGGTTGGATCTGTAATTATGATTAACTTTCAGGTTTTTTTGTCTTTTGCTTATATTTTTCAATTAAAAATAAATGTTGAAAAAAGGAGGGGACATTTGAGCATTTGATTTAAGAAAGAGGGGTATTCCAGCACTTGATTCGATTCGGAGTCTCCACAGGACAGGACCTTTTACTTAACTAAGAGGGTTTACTTAGGCCTCTTTTGCACCTGATTTCTGTTCTCGCTCCCAGCTGAATAGCTGATGAGCTCCGTGCCTTCCTCTCAGGTATCCCGGCTAATCGGCTATCATCTCTATTTGCTGTTGATACGAGTCTGATCTTGTTTTCAAGGGGTTTTTTTATCAATGTCGACTTCAGGGTTTTTTTCTTTTTTTCCCTTCTGTTAATGGATTTATTTGTAGTTCAGAATAGTTTTTCCTTGGTCTTGTTTTGTTATCTTAATGTGACTGTTGGAGTTTGAATTTAGCTGTCTGAATTTGAAATTTGGAGGTTTGAAAATGTTCTGTCTTGATTATCAAACGACGAGATTGAACCGTGAGTCGCTGATTTTTGGAAAAATTGTTATGTGAGTACAACTTCATCAACCTGCAATTCGGTTACGTGATAAAAGTGCAACTTGATGTTATCAAAACTTTTTTCACCTCCTCGGCTATGATCATTTAGCTTGAATTTATTCAGCTTCTCAACTGTAAATAGGTCGATCTAACGTTACTGCTACACCTGGGGATTTAAACACATTGAAGTCAATTAAGCTGGCATTGAGCCAACGTAAATCATTCATGATGATTCTTACTTTTTTGCTTAGTTACTGTATCTTCTGTGAATAAAATTTATTGCAGATGGGTCAGCTCGTAGCTGACAAGCATGTAAGTTACATTCTGATGGCAGGAAAGGTACTAGAAATTATATCAACCCTTTCTTCACTCTCATCGTTTATGTCATTATGATTATAACTTATGTTCTTCTTTTCAATTGCTTTCGAATTATATTAACTTGCTAGAAGAAAGATAGTTTTGAGTCTGTGGTGATGGATCATCTAAGAATGAATGGTGCATACTGGGGACTGACCACTCTGGATTTACTCAGTAAGCTGGGGTCTGTTTCTGAAGATGAAGTGATTTCATGGGTCATGACGTGCCAACATGAATCTGGTGTGTACTATACTTATCATATTTCTCTACCATATGGACAGTTATTTTAAATTACTGATGGAATGACGAAAAAAGGGATTTATGGCTGCCTTGGACAATAAGGAGAAAAAAGTCCTTGGCTGTGATTGCTAAGTAAGGCAGCAAAAAGGTCCTCTGGGGGCCTTTGAAGTTTCTGTGGGGTTTCATCCTTAATCATTAGAAGATGTTGAAAGCTAGTTGTTCTTTTGTGACCAGGTGGCTTTTCCGGTAATACTGGACATGATCCACATATTTTATATACACTCAGTGCTGTACAAATTTTGGCCCTCTTTAACAAACTAAACATTCTTGACGTTGGAAAAGTATCAAGTTGTATCCTTTGGTGCTTAGCTTCTTGTTAATGCCACTTAAGTCTTTCTTCTTCACCAGTAATTATGGCGGAACTTTCATATTGTTGAATAATCAATGAGGTAAAATGCAAAGAAAAAACTCTGCAAATTGCTTATGGTAGATACTATTATGTTTTCCTATCTACGAAATTAGATGTTGCTGGGTTGCAGAATGAAGATGGGTCCTTCTCAGGAGATATGTGGGGAGAAATAGATACGAGGTAATCTTCCTTGCCATACAAAGACATTTATGTTTTTCCTATTGGTGATTTGTGTTGAATCGTAACTGCAAGACTTTTTATGTAGGTTTTCGTACATAGCTATATGCTGCCTCTCAATATTGAAATGTATTGAAAAAATCAATGTGGAGAAGGCCGTTGATTACATTGTGAGCTGCAAAAACTTGGATGGTGGTTTTGGGTGCACACCTGGAGCTGAGTCTCATGCAGGACAAAGTATGTTATGCCATTTGATATGTCATATACTCGGTTGTTACTTGCAAATAGTGTTATAGATGACTTTACTGAGTTGACTAGGCCGATCTCATCACGGCCAATAAACTATTCCTCTGTGTGGATATGCGGATGTTTTTTTGTTTCTGTAGTTGGCGTGCTATTGGTACACCCTTGTGTAGATGGTATTGGATAGCCTCATATGGAAAAAGATGGCTATTCTATATTTGTTTCTTCTGTTACTGCAGTTTTCTGTTGTGTGGGTGCTCTTGCTATCACCGGAAATCTCCATCTTGTTGATAAGGACTTGCTTGGTTGGTGGTTATGTGAAAGACAAGTGAAGTCTGGGGGCTTAAATGGCCGACCCGAGAAACTCCCTGATGTAGGTGTTAAGCTCCTAGCCTCCTCTCCGATGAGAGAGACCTTTTGATGTAGGTATACTTTCCCAAGTTCTTAAACACTTTTGATTGTTCTTATTACCAGGTTTGCTATTCGTGGTGGGTCCTATCGAGTCTAATCATGATAGATAGAGTTCATTGGATCGACAGAGCAAAGCTTGTCAAGTTCATCTTGGACTGTCAGGTTTGTTCCAACAAGTCAAGAGAAAAGTCAAATCGTTGCTAATTGCTTAAAAGCTCTCATCTGTCCTAATTTGAATTTGAATAGGACTTGGAAAACGGAGGTATCTCAGACAGACCTGACGATGCTGTTGATATCTTCCACACCTACTTTGGAATTGCAGGTAATTGTTAACTTAGATGTTAGGAATGTCTCTTTGAGCTCATCGTGTTGTTTTGAAGCCAAAGTTGTCTCATTTAATCAAATTGGTGCAGGGCTTTCCCTTCTTGAGTATCCTGGAGTCAAAACAATTGATCCTGCCTACGCTTTGCCTGTTGATGTCATCAACCGTATTATCTTCACCAGATGATTGTTCATCTGAAACATATGACTGCAATGGGTATGATCTTAATGGTCAGATGACATGGCAGTAACGCTTTCATTGCTTTGTTCTTTGGTTAGTTCACTTTTTGGCGGTTTTAGAAGTTTTGATTTCGTATGCTCAACTAGGAGATTGCAATTTGGGTGTGGGAGTCATAACGAACCAGGTGGGATCAAATGATTACTTGTGGCAATGTGATGATGAAGTTAGATATTCTTGGTCCGTTCCTTAAGCACTGTGCAAATGAGGTTATTAATGTAATGCAGATGAGGTTGTGTTCCATTGTGTTGTACTTCTTATTCAGAAAAGGACTCATATATGTACTTCTTCAATTATTATTACAATTACATTTATTTTTCTGTGATTAATGAGTAATTTAGAATTTTTGTCAACGGTGTTTTCTATTGCCATCTTTAGAATATTTGAGTCAAATACACCAAAAACATCATTCAGAAAACAGAGCGTACACCTATCAATCTCAGGATCATTGTCGTACTTACAGTTTCAACATAAAAAGGAAGAGACACTATAAAAAGAGGACAAGTTTCTCTCATTATCAAACAGCTCATATAATCACTTTGGAGCACCAAAAACTACATAAATTTGTGTAAGCCGCAACACTTTGAACAATGAGAATAGTTCCTCTGTCCGAGTGAAAATCTTCCAATGCCAATCTCGGAGCCAAAGACCAACTTCCTACGCCGACTCAAAAGCAAACAATTCGGTTTAAAAGACAAACCATTAAAAAGACCAACTTTTGATGTAAAAGGAAAAACTTTAAACCTCTGTCTGATTAGTTTAAGTTGATTTTTTTTAAAACTTTTTTTACCGTCAAAAAATAGTTAATTTTGGTATAAAAATTTCCTTTTTTTCCCTCAGTATATAAAAAAAAACGAAAAGGAAAAAAATAACATTAGAAATCATTCAGGTGTGTTAAACCCTAGGGATTTGGAAGGGGTCAAGTGTTGTTTTTCTTTTGTTAACCCTAAAGCTTTTCAAGGCGATTCTTCAATGGAGGCATTAGCGGGCATTGAAGCAGACATCGTCTTGTTTTTCGACGGCCAGGATCAACAGAAATCGTCATCTGACGGCTGCAAACAGGTCCCGTGGTTGAGTTGGGAAGAGTGGGACTCTGTCAGAGAGTCTCTCTTCTCGTCTTCTCCCAGTAGAATCGGTTCTGCCTTGGAAAGAGTAATACTTTCCTATCCGCGACATATTTTCTTCTCAGAAATCAATTTTTGTCAATACTACATTCAAATACTGGTTCCATACATAATTGAGAGGTTATATTTACCTCAAAGTTATCTAAACACAAAGATATAAAATCTCTTCCCGGAGAAATTTATAGAAAAAATTGAAATTTGTCGAATCAAGCTTACTGCTTTAGACCAGAGAGTTCATTCAATGGAAGTTCAGATTCCTTTATACTTGTATAAAAATATTTTTTTATATCTTTGTAACTAATCTCTTGTGGATTTTAGGTTTCAACATGGCGAAATAGAGGATCTGTTCCAGCGCCTGTGGATGTTACTTGCTCCCTAATTGAAATTCAACTCAAAGACGGCTTTATTCCGTTAGTCTCTGTGGTCTTTGGTGACTCTTAAACGTTTCCATTATATTTTTGGATGCTTATTGTTTCCACGTTCTCATTTCATATTTTCTTGATTAAAAAAGGAGAGACCAACAATCACCAGATGCATTATATTCAGAGCATTTACTGCAAATGCTATACTGCATGGGAATTCTCAGGTGACTATGAGTTTTGCCCCACTTCTTGATATGTTTTTGTTGGTTTGGTTATTCCAGAAAATCTCCTGATACCTAAATTGCTTGACTCCCTGCAGTTGTTAACTAACATCTTTATGTATGAAGGCTTGTGAACTGTGTCATTGAAAAGACAAGGAGGAGAGCAGATGTTTCGATTGCGGATGCAGCTAAAGCAATTGGCATCCCGCGTAAATTAATTGATCTTCGTCATGGTAAGATTTTTTGGGCACCTTTCCTTCGTTGTGTACAGTAACGTTTCTGGGCTGCTTTATTGCTTATTATCGGGTCTTTTGTTTTGATTGTAGAGGGTTCTCACCGTGAGCTCCCTGCACTCTCGGTTCTTCGAGATGCTTCAGATGAGGTATACTTTTTCCTTCTCAATTCTATTTGGCATTCTAGATTTCCTTATTTCAAGTTGCATAGTCTCATAGTACTAGTACATGAAGGTTTGCTTTCCTGTCAATCAAAACGTTTGCTCTTTAGATCTTTTAAAAAATTTCAAAGAATCTTTATTAGTTGTCTATGTAGAAAGGTCTTTTGTTTGGTGAGTTCTTGGACGATACAGAAGATTTTAATTTGTGTACATACATTGTTTCTCATTGTAGGCACTTGAATGGTTGAAATCTTACTATTGGGAGCCTCAGAAGTACCAAATTCCCTTCAAGAGAGATGGAACGGCTAGCATCAGAAGAGAAGTCAAATCCAAACTCCGGAAACTTGCTCTCTGCTTGCAGCTGAAGCAGAATCCTCAATTTGACTCCCCTTTGGTCAAAGAAAAATGTAAGATTAATCATCTTTTAGTTTTCTTAAACCTTGTCTGGGGGCTAGTAATGCCAAGCAAAAAGGGGAATAAACTCATCTATGTCTCCCTTCTTACACCTCTATGAAGTTTACAAGATATTTTTTTTACACCGAAGTTTACAAGATAATTGCTTAATGTAGGATGATACTTCGGTTTTGGTTGCCCTCTTCTAGATTTTATTTTCAGCTGTAGAGCTGGATTGTGTTTCACATTACATTTCTGTAACTTGTATGGTCATATGGTGAATATTTTGTCATTTCAGGTTCTAATAAAAGGATAAGGAAGATAGTAAGTAGCCTTGTTGAGTTATACCCTTCTTTCTCCGCAGAAATTTCATCAGTGCTGCTTGAATTCTTACTCAAGGCCTTGGATTCTTCAAAGTCAACGGAACTTCAGAATCAGCCTGCCCAAGATTTAAGGGCCTTTCTAGATGAGTGGAAACATGTAATCCTGGAGCTCTCAAATAGAGAACCAGAGTTACTTTTGACTCTACTCAAGGCAGTCCTTGATATGATTCAAAATAATGAACGGAGAAGATGTGAAACCGGTAACTATTGGTTTGTCCTAAATGCTTTTAATTTGAGGAATCTCAACTTAAACTCTAAATTGTTTGAACTTGTATGATTTGTTTGCATGTTTTTCAGATGTGCATAATACAGAAAAGTCAGTGAAAGAGGTTCCTATAGCTGAGCAGGTCCCTTTCTTGTTTGTGTGGCTTGTGAGCCTTCTCAAAGGGTCAAAGCATTTTCAGAGAAACAGTTCTCTAGAAGTAAAACCTTCAAGCATATTCCTTATGGAACTTATGCGTAAATGTCTGCTCTTGGGAGCCTTAGGATATGAGCTGATTTTGAAATCAGCATATCTACTCGCAGAGATTGTGGGAGGTCGTGTCTTGAAGGAGAAGCTCATAAAACTCCCTATCATGCATAAAAGCTCTGCAAGTGTTCCATTGGAACAGAGTTCTACTCTAATAACAACTTCTACAACGCTTCTTGAGCAAGAGAAGAATCTCAGTAATGCAGGCAAAAGACTCGAGGTTGTCAAACTTCAACTCTCAAAGAAGAAATGCAGTGACGCAGAAAAAACTGGTAACAGATGGAGAAAGGCGAAAACATGGAGCCCCTGTCCAATTGGTATGTTGCCTCAGACGATTGGATCTTCTGGACGTTTACCTCTTCTGGACGTTCAGAATGCTCAGAGCATCTCAAAAGAAGCACAAGGCAACAACAATGGCAAGAGAGAAGCTGAGTGCAGTAGTCAGCAATTGGAGAAATTGACATGCAAGCGAGCAAGGAAGAGAACTGAAGAATCTGAATCAAATGATGTGACATTAGAAGCATACGAGGAAGAGGCTGACATGGATATAGAACATGCGTATAAGGAAACTGAGAGCGAAGAGAATCTGATGTTGAAAGATGAAGAAGAGAGCAGAAGCTGCCTTATGATAGGTGGTGAATGGAAAAGAGTAAAAGCTGAAGAGCTGTTAGGGATGGCCTCCAATGTTAAAATTTATGTTTGAAATTTTTGGAAATGTTCATCACGAACATGTAATAAAATTCTAGATGATGTTTTTTATGAAGAAAGTAATCCAAATATTGGATGAATTTTGCTAAGCAATATACAACAACACAGTGTGTCAGTTGTGGCGTACAATAAAGTAAAGTACCACAGGTTGGATTAACAGTTAAACAACGTTAATGAGATTTACAAAATTATTATACAAGAAAGTAAACATTGTGACTAGTACTTATTTGTTTATAAACAGAAAAGATATGAACAAGAAAACACCACAAGACCAATATGTTACAAATCTGAAACCAAATTAGGTATGATACTAATTCTGCTTCTTCTGCACAAATTTCCCCTTCTTCAAGGAATGAATTCACCATTTCTGAGTATTTTTTAACCTAATAAAACGATAAAATGAAGAAAGCAAACTCTCGTGTTCACCACAACTTGAAATATATATAAGAGGGGCTACAAAAATGTATGCAATCCTTATTTCTATGTTAGGTGACACTAGGGACCCGGTGACACTATGCTATAATTCAAAAACACATTCTACCTTTTGATATGTTCTTTCGACAGGTTACCCTATTTCTAATATGATGATGAGTATCAAGTGCAACCCAATGCCAATATAGAAGTCACACACTTGAGACATATATTATCACATGTGTATTTCCAAGAACATACTAAACTCGGGTATCTGCCAAAATTTGTAATGACAAAACATTTTCTTACAAAAATTTATGGATTTAACTGCCCTATAAAGTACAGAATCTAGATTATGACACGTGTATTTCCAAGAACCACATCGGAATTCCTAAGTGCGTTCGACTGGAATGAAAAAGATTCACTAGGAATGCCAAGCTATTTCTACACGAGAGACAGGACAGTTCAGAGATGCTTACCTAAAAAGTCGCGATGCAAAGTGCTTCTAAACCTCTCCATGACACCTACTGGAGTGCAGAAATTGAGAATGTCTACCACTTTAGCCAACAACCCTTATCGCACCCATCTCATCACGCTTTGAACTTTTATACTACAACAATTTCAATCCAGAGCCAAATCAATACATCTAGTTATGGTGGAAACTTCAACGATACAAATTTGATCACCCTTTCATTACCATTACCTTGTTGTTTTTGTGCCCCTGAATGTCATTAAGATCTTCATCTCCATCGTGTTTCCTTTTCTGAAATATTAGTGATAAGGCTCCATGTGATTTCCAAAAGACCAAAAAACCAATCAATATACAGGGCAGCCTCAAAATCCGCTAAATTTCATGCCAAGTCAACAGCAATGAAAGCAGCCCAATTCCAGAGCAACTAATTCTAACCTTCCAATAAGTTATTCATCTTCAGAAAGACAGACACATGCAACAAACAGACGTGCTTACCTTCTCGTGGTGGCCATTTTTGTCCTTCTTTCTGTCTCGGTCCTTGTCTTTATCTTTGCTTCTATCTTTCTGCTTGTGCTTGTGCTTCTTATGCTCTCTATCTTTGTCCTTATCCCTGTCCTTGTGTTTCTTATGTTTCCTGTCCTTATCTTTTGACTTCGATGCAATCGTAGGAGCTCCCTTCTCCGCCTGAAAGAAGAAAAAAGGCAAGTTCATGTTACGTCAATCATATTTAAAGGATATCCACATACCAGTCATCATATCAGGGAATGATTCTCAGTTAACCAAAGAGCTGGATGTTACAGAAAAAAAATATCCATTACTGAGCCCAATTCTCTAACTCAACGTGATGTCAAATATTGATACTCACTATGAAAAAAAAGTTGTTGGAGAAAAAAAGTATGAAAAAGTGACATCATTGAGTTAAAACAAAAAAAACCACCACGAAAGAGAGGATTTTTACTGGAGGCAATTCAACAGGAGTCATATCATTTATTTGGAAAGCCTCCTTAAGGTCATCTACATCAAAAGGTTGAATGCGGGTATTTGTCTCTCGGCTCTGTGACGTGTTCTCAATAAGCTGATCTAATTGCATTCCTTCTCCTTTTCTGATCTCCGTGACCCCAACCACATTATGAAGATAATGGGCATCTGACAGAGACGCAGGAAGTGATTTCTTGCAAAAGAATTCATGGTGTTGCAGTAGTTTGTATTGAGATATAAGATCCACAGCACCACACAACTCTCTCGGACCTGCACTTTTAAAAACCAGCAGCAAAATGACCTACAGGTGACCCAACGAGGATAAAAAAAAAAGAAAGGAAATGAGCATGATAACTGACGAAGCTCCAAATTTTAAACTAAATTACCTCCAAATGTAGTACGTTCAGGTTCCATCTTCCTTATCACACTCTAAATTGCTTTTGCATGATCACTGCAATATGTATCCTACAAAAGGAAAAAAAAAACCAAAGAACCAGTGAGTGCCAAAGGAAAGAATATTAATACACGAAAGTAGTTACAAATTCCGAATCGATACCGCCGACACTAACAATTTGAAGCCCAAACAATACAAAACAACGATAACTACAGCTTATCACCAGCTCACATGGCATAGTGACCGTGATTGATGGAGTCCCATCAAAACTAGAAACTAAAACAAAACATCTGAATTAGCATAAATTGCAATCTCATTATTTCTCCCCACATCTTTTGATTGAAACCCTCATCCACCAAGCTCGAAATAATGAAACTAGGATCAGAAACAAAAGCCTATAAGTGGAAAAGAATTTTCGAAAGATTGTATTAGTAAAATCATATACTAAGTCCATGCATATTGGATCTATTCAACGAGAAAGTCTCTTCCGTTTGTATAATGATGTAATCTAGGAAAGCTATCAATAATAATCACACAGCTATCAAGGAAAATGAGCATTAAATTCGATAAAAGCTTCGAAACAGAACAGAATATTCCGAAACAAGGAAAGAATCAAGTAAAAGAATTCGAAAACAGAACAATATAAAGCCCAGAGAGAAAGCATAATCCCAAATAGAACCGGTACGAGAAAGAATCAAAGCAAAGAGAAACAACCCCCATACACGTTTCACAAGCGAAATCTCGTTGAGAAATCTAGCGCCAAGAAAAATACAAATCCAAAGGAGCAAACGGAGAGAAGAGGTCGTTCTTGGTGGTATCCAATTTCCCGCGCAAATATGCTTTGCAGTGATCGACAAGGGACAGAGATCGTGAGAGAGGAAAGCGAGAGTAGTTAGGGTTTGAGAGTTTTTGTTTCTTAACCACCAATGGGGAATAATTCTCTTCATTTATGTTTTCCATATTTCAATTCCAAACTAATAATCCAACACTCTGATTTTTTTTTCTTTTTATCTATCGTAAAGGTATCGCGTGGGTTTCACGCGCCCCAGGTACGGCCCAAATATCCAAAACCTTGAAAGGGTAACAAATCCATGTGATATAGTTTCTTCATTTTTATTCATAATAATATTTTAGTAAGAAAGACAACAAAATGTAAATAAGAAGATGAAATTTTGAAGTGTTAAGTGGATTTTTTTTCATGTGTGTGAGTGTAAATGTGGATGTGGAATAACAGAAAGGAAAAGGGGAGTGAGAGACAACATCATTTTCCTCAAAGAAAGCTAAGTCTTAGAATCATCACTCCAAATTCCCTTTTTGGCCCCTTTCTTCTCTCTTTTCATTCTTTCTACTTTGACCCCTTCACTTAAAATATGCTCATTACTCTTCTAATTAATTAACAGCACTCACTACTTAATCCATCTAATCTCATTCAACCAAAACTTGGTTTACAAAAGAATAATGATCTCTGATTTTTTTTATTTTTAGAAAGTGATGAAGAAAAAGAAAGAAGAAGCAACAAACTTTTGGAGCAAGTCATATATAGGTTAAAAGCTACATATCTTTTTCTTCCATCACTTTTTGTTTATTCCTCTCTTCTCATTCTAATAGACTCTGAGAGCGAAATTAAGAGATCTTTTTGTTCTTTCTCGTCTCTTCTAAAAATCTGCCTATAGAAACTGTGTCTATATATCTTGAAAAAAATTTGGAGATGGGAAACTACTACTCTAGAAGAAAATCTCGGAAACACATTACAACAGTTGCCTTCGTCATCCTTCTTCTGATTTTGTTTCTGTTTCTTTATTCTAAAGTTTCATCGTCTTCTCCTGTTATTTATTATCACTCAACTCATGGAAGCTTGAAGAAACCTGACAGTTTGGGCTCAAAGCTTCATGATCTTAATTCCAATGCTCCGTCGAGAGGATCAAGATATGCTAATGACGGTAGTGATGACGATGTTTTCGAAGACGACAAGAGAAGGGTATTCACAGGTCCTAATCCTTTGCATAATAGATAAGTTTTTTGTGCTTTTACAAGTTTGTGAATTTTTGTCGGAAATAAAATACATTTGTGCAAACAAAAGCAAAACTTTTTTCTTACACTGATGTACATTATATCGTAAGTGATCTGCCGTGATTGTAACTTCTGTTCTATTTGGAGAAAGGAGACTTAAGAGTGTTGAACAACGAGTCTTTGTATGAATATTGCTTCTTGCTTTTCTCTCTCTATTACTAAATTTCTTTATTAAGATTCGCATCTTTAGTTTATGAATACGCATAATTACATTTTCTTTCCTTGCTTCGGAGATGAAACTAGTGGAAATTTCGTGTGGCACAAATATTTCGATCATGATAAATTAACATCATTGTCAATGCCAAAGAACAAAAAAGATTGAACATCATTGTAAAATTGAAATTATAATAAAGCTAACCCTCTTACAGAGTTGGATGTGAAAGATATAAAGATTACAATACGCTACAGTATTAACTAAAATTGAATTGAATTATTTATCACTATTAACGAAAAGCTGTGTAAAAGCAAGTTTTTAGTATGGAGTGAAATAATTTGGTACTATACTGTATTTTATTTGGAAAATACTGTGTTTCCAAATAATTAAATCATGTCCTTCAAACATAACATTCTCTCGTATAAGATGAGAATCATAACTAGATGATATTTTTGCCCACTCATACGTAGTTAAGGCAAGCAAAAAAAACGAAAGAGTTGAAGCATTTTGTATGGAAGACACAAGAGTTTAAGAGTTTAGTAAGTATCGCTTGGCAATTTCTGGATCCAATTCTTCATACACCTGAAACCAAAACCACAAGAAGAAAATGTACAAGCATTAGTGTTCCGGTCTGTGCAATAGAGATCTTTAGAAGATAATGTGAGAAACACATACAAGTTTCTTGTGGAGCTTCTCGAAAGCTTTGCAAAACCTTTCTGCTTCAACTTCACCAACCTGCAAGGATGAGATAAGGTTAGAAACATGTTAATATCCTGAATATAAGAACGAACCTACATATATATCAATCTCCTTTTCCCGGGAAATCTCTAATTCAAAATTCTCACATTAAATGTGATAACTGTAGGAAAACTTTGTGTTTGATAAAAATTATGAGGTCCAACTATAAATCTCATTCAACAACTAGAAACGTATGAACAAAGTCAGTGGTGATAATTACCTTCTTCACAGCAGCTGCTTTCAGCTTTTCCCAAAATGCATCTGTCAAAAGAAGTCCACTAATCAGGATAACGGATGCAAAATCATGCAACAAAAGTATGATGCACATTCAACAATATAACTTGGTTCTCTGTTTTGTTTCGGTGTAATATGGTTTGGGGGAGTTTAGATACATTTGGTTTTTCTTTTTAATGAAGGAGAACAATTTCTCTTAGCTTTCTCTCCGAAACCAATTTCTGTCACAGATTTTGAAAGAACTTATACCCATTTAGTTGAGATCCCATTATACCAAGGTACGAAAAAGATGCAAACCTTGACCAATCTTTCGATCTTGCAAGTCTTTTGGCTCAATTAGGCTCGGTGCATCGTGCCATTCCCTTTCCTGCTTTGAGTGAGTCCCACATTTCACACGTATTTACACCATCAGCAAGTAAAGAAAAGGAGCCTTTAGATCTCAGAAAGTACCTCTCGCTCCAAAATCGACTGTGAAGTTGATTTCTTTGAAGAATCTAAATCAGCCTGAAACAACAACAACAAAAAAATAAATCAAATGATAGTCTGTAATCAGAAAACGTGGCAAATATAACACACCGACTAATGAATCAATTGTGCTTCGGACGAAAACCGAGTCTTAGAAATATTATAGTGAATTTGTAATCAATCTTAAGAAATCTCGATCACTATTTAGTTACAATATCAGGAGCGTAAAAGACAATTTCAAGATAAGTGTAGTCGCTGATCAATTTACCAACCATAGCAAAGACAAATTCAGGAATAAGGAACAAAATACGACCAAAGAGCAAAACGAACACGAGGATGCTAGTAAAAGCCTTTACAAAATTAGGGTTTTTAGAAGAAACGACGGTAACAGTAGCAGCAAAAACAAAAGAGTGTGCACAGAAAGAGAGGGAAGAGAGAGGAGAGATTTACACGGTGGTCACGAGAGCGTACAACGGGGAAGAGATGGAGGAGGCTACGAAACTCCTGCTCGTCCATGGCTTCCTATTCTTTGATTTCTCCTCCGAGTCTCTCTCTCTCTCTCTCTCTCTCTCTCTCTCTCTCTCTCTCTTAAATCTGAGTGTTCCGAATTACCCTTCACGCAACCCGTTTCGTCCCACTCGGAGTCTAATTTGTTTTCGTTTCAACAAATGGGATATTATTGGATACAATACAATTTACAGATGGTTTATATGGTTAAGATGGTTTAGATGGTTTAGATGGTTTAGATGGTTTAGATGGTTTAGATGGTTTAGATGGTTTAGATGGTTTAGATGGTTTAGATAGATGGTTTTGGTTTAGATGGTTTACATTCCATTTTGTTACGGCTTATGTTTCGGGATTTCGGCCAAAAATACATGAATTTTGATCCGTGGTTACGATTCGATAACAAACTTTGTAGCTGTGCACTTTCATACATGAATTTAGTGTTTGACCCCGTAACATGCATTGACTTGACGATGTTAGTTAAACCGTTAAAAAAATGTTTAGTCATATAATAGATGTTTAAATAAATTTAATTAATTATTTAACTATTAATCTAAACAACGTCGTGTAAACATTACGGAGGAAATAAACAAAACGACGTCGTATTTGTTTAAAATGATACGTCGTTTTATGACTAATTAAACATTACACACGAAATAATCTCCTCTCTTTCTTTCATCGAGATCATCTCCCTCAAATTTCTCTATCGAAAAAAATGAGGTGAACAGCTGTGCCTCTCTCAGACCAAGTCTTTTATAAGAGGGACGGTGCAACTGCATTAAGCAATCCTTTATTTAATACACATAAACGGAATATGCCAAAGTCATCAATATAATATATTGTAGCCTAAAGCCCAAAAGTCTAAAATAATATGTTTCAGTTTAAAATTTTATATATATATGATTTAAAGTTAATTTGTTAACACATATACCAAAACACAAAACATTTCCTGTTAAAATTTTATTATAAAGGTAAAAACGAGTAATAAGGGTGGTGTTAAAAGATAATAAATAAACAGGGAAAATTGACGGACATGAACCAATGACAGAACATAGAGAAAAATATCTTCGTTAGCGGAGGAGAAGTAGAGAAGAGGAAGTGTCTGCAAACCCTAATTTCGCAAAGAGAAAGAAGGAGCTCGGGGAAGAAGGAGCTCGGGGAAGAAGGAAAGGGGAAAAAATGAAGGGTAACTCCCACGTATCAAAACAACGACGTTTAGCTTGTTTACTAAGATGTTGTCGTGACTGACGTGTCATCCTAGTCAGCTAAGGTAACTTCCACTTATCAAAACGTCGTTTACCGCTAATGTATGTTTAATACTAATTAATCCAGTCAATGCATGTTACGGAGTCAAACACTCAGTTCATGTATGAAAGTGCACAGCAAAAAGTTCGTTATCGAATCGTAACCACTGGTCAAAATGCATGTATGAATTGGCAGAAACCCCCAAAGGTTTCATACCTCTTTGGTTTTAATGTACTAATATTCCAAAAATTCTTGCGTCTAAAATGGTTATACTTAACCTATGAAGCATCTCAAACTTATTGCTGAAATGTTTTTGTCCGCCGTATAATTCATCGCATAACAGTATTAAAATTATCGCATTTTAAAAATATAATATTTTACGATAGATATATAAAAATTGCAACACGAAAACTTAGTAACAAATTGCCCATCCCAATACTCCTCTCTTCCGCGCGCACGGTTAGGAGTTGTTTTTTTCTACCAAATGGCTCCATGTATAATCACGCATGCGTATTTTGATAACTTGGTTCCGCAACAATCAAAACCAAATTTGCAACTTCTAATCTTTAAACCAATTATTTGAAGTAGCAAGAGCATAAAACACACACAATTGAATACAATTATTACACCACACAAATACACAGAGACCACCGCAAACAAGTCATGAAAACTCAATAAAAATATACGAGAAAGAACATGAGCAGGTAACTTAAGATGGGTAATATCAGGTTTGTTTTTAGTAATGATCCCCGAGCTCCTCATCTTCACTCGAATTCGTCATACTCGCTTTCGTCATCTACAGTTGGGTCTTGGTATTGCTGGTAGTCAGCGATAAGATCGTTCATGTTGCTCTCAGCTTCAGAGAACTCCAGCGCGTCCATTCCTTCACCTGTGTACCAATGCAAGAAAGCTTTTCTACAGAACATAAACATGAACTCCGCACTCACCCGCCTAAATAACTCCTGGATCGATGTCGAATTCCCAATGAAAGTGGATGCCATCGAGAGACCTCGAGGTGGTATGTCACAGACGCTTGACTTCAAATTATCCGGAATCCATTCCACAAAATATGAAGAGTTTTTGTTCTGCACGTTTATCATCTGCTCGTCCACTTCTCTTGTGCTCATTTTGCCACGGAACATTGCCGATGCAGTTAGGTACCGGCCGTGACGCGGGTCAGCCGCGCACATCATGTTCTTTGAATCCCACATCTGTTGAGTGAGCTCAGGGACAGTAAGTGCCCGGTACGTCTGAGACCTACGGGAGGTGAGAGGGGCAAAACCAACCATGAAAAAATGGAGTCGAGGGAAAGGGATGAGGTTCACTGCAAGCTTCCTCAGATCCGAGTTGAGCTGAGCCGGGAACCTAAGACAGCCAGTTACTCCGCTCATGGTTGCAGATATAAGATGATTTAGATCACCAACTGTTGCAGTCAAGTCACCACAAAACATCAGCAATCAGTTGAGGCAGAAAGAATCATAATTGGATACTTTATCAAGGACGCATTGATATTACCAAACAGCAACATTCATGGTTGCCGAGATCAGTGATTCAATTTTCACAAAACAACTGAAGAGAAAAAAGAAAACATGGGGAGGACTTACAGTTAGGAGTGGTCAGCTTAAGTGTTCTAAAACAGATGTCATAAAGGGCTTCGTTGTCCAAAACCATACACTCATCAGCATTTTCGACCAGCTCAGGGACTGAAAGTGTCGCATTGTATGGTTCAACCACTGTGTCTGAGACCTTCTGTGATGGAAAGACAGAAAAAGTAAGTATCATTCGATCAGGATACTCTTCCCTGATCTTAGATACCAGGAGAGTTCCCATGCCAGACCCGGTGCCACCACCAAGAGAGTGGCATACTTGGAAACCTGAAAATTCATAATTATACATATCATTGTTAGAAAGAAATGTTCAGAGCCAAAATCCAAAGTCCACCGATAAACTTTTCGAGGGATTGCACACCTTGAAGACAATCACAATTTTCAGCCTCATTGCGTACGACATCGAGTACAGTATCAATAAGCGCGGCTCCTTCAGTGTAGTGCCCTTTAGCCCAGTTATTTCCAGCACCAGATTGCCCGAAAACAAAGTTGTCGGGCCTGAAGATTTGACCGTAAGGTCCATTTCTGGCACTGTCCATAGTACCAGGCTCAAGGTCCATGAGAATGGCACGGGGAACATATCTTCCGCACGATGCCTCGTTATAGTAAACATTTACACGCTCCAACTGCAGATCGGAGTCCCCAGTGAAACGACCAGTGGGATCAATCCCATGCTCATCACATACAACTTCCCAGAATTTTGAACCTATCTGGTTCCCACACTGGCCACCTTGAATGTGAAGGATCTCTCTCATCTTCGATTTCTCTGCGACAAGAATCTGGCTTAGAAATCAGCATTATACATAAGCAAGGCAGAAACAAAGCATTCATAACGTAAACTAATCCGTATCAGATCCCAATTATACTAGATCGAACGTATAAATCTAGATATAGAGATCCGCGAACAAGCGATCTGTATCAGATACAAACAAATCAATCCGAAAGAGAAACAAAAACTAAACAGATCAACAGCGGATACGGATTTGGAGAAAAATAACCGAATCGAAGTTTAACAGTCGTACAGTACACACGAAGTATTAAATCATCGAGTAAACGAGGATTTACCGAAGAGGAGAAACCCGTGAACAGAGGAAGAAGAACTTTCATTCTGTTATTTTCTTCTTCCTCTGTTCACGGGTTTCTCCTCTTCGGTAAATCCTCGTTTACTCGATGATCTAATACAAAGCTTAAATAGTGAACAATACCTTACGGTTAAGAAAAACGCAGAAATATCCGGCGAGCTTGGGACGATAGAGTACGACGGTAGCTCGCTCGAGAGGAAGTGAAAGGTGACGAGAGCGAAGACTGGAGGATTATTTATAAAGAGTAAGAAGAGGGAAAGGAAAAATGATCCAACGGCTGTGGTTAATTTAATATCTGAAGCTATATGCCGTTGGATGGTGAGGTAACAACGTTGTGGATTGCATTCGATGAGACAATAAGTCTTGTAGGGTGTATACTTGTTTTATCGATTGTGATTTTCGGTTCTTACCTACTCCACTTCTGAGTATATATTTTCCGAGTCACACGTAAAGTAGAATCTCTCAAGGATCCACACAATATTTAAGAGTTGAAATAATGTAAGAGTTGAAGAAAAAAGTAAATGCATATCAATGATTTCGATAGTTAATCAATCTCATTTTGTTTCAGTCTTCATGACAAGCATCGTCATTATTAAAAAAATTGTGATCTAGTACACACTTATGATCATTAATTGGTCACAAAATGATAATGCAATTCAAAATTTTAACTATTAACTACGATTATCTATGTCGTGTGGATTTGGTTACAACATTTTTAGTAATATCATCCAGAAGTAGAAGTTGTTACACCTTTCCATCATATGTCATAAATTTCATGGTGTTCACGTCATATTCCGTATTCGAAAAAATTAGATTAGTGATAAAAGTAAATCATTAAAAGTTTACATGGAAACAGAAAGAAAAGGAAATATTTATTTATAAAATAATTATTTATTATAATAAACTCAAATAACTAGAACACTAGGTTTGGATTTATGTTTTCTAATTTAGGATTTAAATTTTTCCTACTAAAAATGTTTTAAAATGGTTTAGTATTAAATTTATGATACTTAAAATTTAAACTAATTATATTATATTAAGAGAATTTTTTTTAAAAAATGCTATTTTGAAAATATGTCTAATAACTAATATAGTACATATTTTGGCTTGATTTCAAATCATTGTTACAAGTTAGGGTAAGTGAAATACTTTTTTTTATAAGATGAATGTAAGTAAAATCAAATTTACTTCAGTTTTTAATTTTGTTTACTCAGTTAATATTAAAGTTTATGTCATTTATCAATTTTATATATTTTTTAACATCTCAGTATAATAATATATTATATGTTATTTTGATCGGTTTGAAGTAAAATTATCATTAAAATTCGGATGGATCATTTATATTATTATTATCTATACATGATAATAACTATAAGTAATCGGTAAAATAGCATTTTTGTAAACTCAATTTGCAAACCGGGGAAGTTATTTCTGTATGAAGAACCCTCTTTCTGACACAAAGTATTTATTTTCGCCGTATGGGTATACGTTCGCGATAGATCAATACGACTACTATCCAAGTATAAAAATAAAACTAGATTCATACCCACGTCATACGTGGGGAAAAATATTCGTAAATTATATTTTATTAGTAAATATAAATTAAATATTTATATAATATTAACTTTTATTTAAAATTAATTTTAACATTAGTTTTTGTATATACAAATTAAGAAAAAAATAATAATTATTTTTTATGAATTTAATAGTATTTTTTTGTTAGTTTAATAAAATATATTAATTCTCTAACCAAATTAATAACAATGATATATTTCTAATTATTCTAATAAGTTAAACTCATTTATATATTTATTTAAAATTTATTGTAATTATTATATTAATAACACGTCAAAATAAGGTTATTTTATTAAAATGTTTCTCAAATAATATATTAGAGACTACGGTAGTAATTTAAATATATTTATATTTATTTGAAATTATTATAAATTAACGTATAAAAAATTTAAAGAAATAAAAATTATTGTTTTTGCAAATATAATAGTATTTTTTGGTTAGTTGAATAAATTATACTTATTTTCTAATCAAATTAATATCAGTAATATGTATTGTAATTATTCTAGTAAGTTAAACTTTTTTATATATTTAAGATGAAATTCGTTGTGGTATTGATATGTCAGCATAATATTTTTTGTTATTAATATGTTTAGTTTGTTAAAAAGTTTTTCACAATATATTAAGGATAGGTAAATTAGCATATTAACATACAACTATGATCAGGTATAAAATAAAATAATCGTCATCTTTTCTGTTTCCCGCATATGGTGGACCTGGTGGTGCTGTTATTTTGGGTATAATTTGATTTGCTTAAGCATTGTTATTTATCAATCGTGAAGAAACCTAAATGCGATCCATGGCGATGGTATTTGCCCAATCAAAGAAAAACCTACTTCCTCTCCTTTTTCTATTTTGTACTTCCGTCACCATTCTCCTCGTTCTCGTCTCGGAGACCACTCACTCTGACGCCGAGCGACGAACTACCTTCCGGCGGGATTACAATGATGTCCCTCCTTTCACCTTCCTTATCAAGGTCCTCACTTTTAACCGTCTCCACTCTCTGTCTCGCTGTCTCAGATCTCTCGCTGCCGCAGACTACGGCGCTGACGGCGACGGAGGACGCATTCACCTCCACGTCTATATCGATCATTTCAACCTCACGCGAAACGATACACCGGTGGAAGATAACTTGAAGAGCGCGAAGGAAATTCTGGGTTTTGTGGATATGTTCGAGTGGAAATTTGGGGAAAAAGTGGTTCACTATCGGACCGACAACGCGGGATTGCAGGCTCAGTGGCTGGAGGCTTGGTGGCCGAGTTCAGATCACGAATTTGCCTTCGTCGTTGAAGACGATCTTGAGGTTTCTCCGCTGTATTATGGGTTTCTGGAACGCGTGATCCGTAATTACTACTATGATATTTCCAATTTTAGCCCTTCCATCTATGGAGCTTCCCTGCAGAGACCAAGGTTCGTCCCAGGTACCATTTTCTATTCTGTGATTCAGCAATGCAGGTTGTAGAGCAAAAACCCTCCTAGGCTTCCTCCTAGAACTAAGATACATCATTAACATATGTCGATTAATAGATTTGGTTTATATGGGATCTGATTAGAATAGTTTTTTAGGGCTGGAAAGAGATCGATAAGTCCATTGTAGTTTCTAGTAATTGTAAGTCTGGTAGCACATTGTATCCTTAATGTCTTCTTAATTGCTCAAAAGAGAGAAAAAGGAAGTTGATCGAAGCAGCCTGTTAGAACTATGCAAGTATAGACCAGTAAGAGCTAAGAAGTAAGATTCATATGTTCGTGCTTATGTTTTGCAGTTCCTAGAAATTATGAAACAGTGACTGATTGATTTAGTGGTTAACTGTAGGTAAACATGGGAATAGTCTACAGATAGATCCGAAAACGAATATTTTCTTATATCAGTTGGTGGGAACGTGGGGACAGCTTCTCTTCCCAAAACCATGGAAAGAGTTCAGATTATGGTATGACGAGCACAAGTCGACTGGCAAGAAACCTTTCCTTGATGGCATGGTAATTTTGTAGTTGTACTGTTCTTCATGGATATCAATACTTATAAATTCCAAGTTTTATGTCATTCGTTATCTGGGATGTTTGCTCAGGTGACAAATGGATGGTACAAGAAGCTGGGAGAGCGAATATGGACACCTTGGTTCATAAAGTTTATCCATTCTCGTGGCTATTTTAACATCTACACCAGTTTTGCGAATCA
Source organism: Pugionium dolabratum (assembly GCA_018901945.1). Lineage (NCBI taxonomy): Eukaryota > Viridiplantae > Streptophyta > Magnoliopsida > Brassicales > Brassicaceae > Pugionium > Pugionium dolabratum. Next base: position 175,192 of record JAEVFF010000123.1, on the reverse strand, counting down.
GGGGGCTCTCAGTGTCTCCCACAGGGATGCTGGTGTTAACTATGGAAAAACCGCTGGACCAGACTCACAGTTATTGAATAAGAGTTCTTTCAGTTCTGGTTTTCTGAAACTTCAACCCTTGAGCAACCTTAAGTGGTATGATTTCTGTTTCAGTGAAGTTGTTCCTGGTAGAGTTGTGAGAAACCTGAATGAACTTGGCACCATTCTTCCTTCTGTGCAGAGAGAGAAAACCATAATTCTGATCAGTCTATATGATGCAGACAAGATGTTGACCTGGAACTTACTCTGCCACTTGGAGAAGCTTAATACCCCAAACCACATTTTTATAGGCCCGAGCTCTGAGTTGTTCTATGATCTTTCAAGAAGAGGACATTCTGTTATTGATGCAGATATGTTTCTCGACAAGCAGATCAAAAGCAAAACTTCCTACCCAAACTCAGTGAAGGAGGCTCTGGGCAATGCTTACGTTGTTAAGAAATGCTTAGAACACGGATATAACACCTGGGTATTTACAAGTAATGCACTTTTGGTTGATAAAGGTCCTCTAGTTGACAGAGTCAGCTCAGAATATGACTTCTATATCGGGAAAAACTACGGAACTTTGATTGTTCAATCTTCATTAGTCACTCAAAAGTTATGGAGCAATGAGTTTATACAGAGCATCACATCCTCATCAACAAAGAATCCATCCCCAAAACAAAGTCTAGATTTTATTCATCTAGTGAAAGAGCTAGTGCGGCAAAAAGGCAAGAAAATTAAGTCTGTGGAGACAATGAGTATTGCAGAGACTACAGACGCCAACAACGGAAACCAATCTTTGGGAGATGGACAGGCGGTGGTGTATTGGTCGAGAGAGGCTAGTTCCAATATCATTCGGACAAAGCTTGAAGAGTTGAATTTGTGGCTCATTGATGATGATCTATCTTGCAAAGCTGTGGTTTGTCATAGGTCATTACGCTAAAATTTTGTTGGCATTAGGATCGCAATAACTCAGCTGTTGAGTTTGCGAACCAGAGAAGAGATGAGAGACTGAAATGTTATGTAGATCTAATAGCAACAAGCCAACAAGCAATGATACTTGTTTCAAATCAATACGAAGAATATTTTACTCCACAATATGAGAGTTGCATATGTACTGTAGAGGTGAGATAAGCTAGAAGCCGTACTAACGTTAATCGTATTGGTAAATGAATTTAGCCATGAAGAGAAAGAACTATATAATAAGAATAGAATCCCCAAACAATCTTGAAAATTTGGAGGTACATCTTCATCATATTAATTAGTTGGGATATCTGGTGAAATTGCTAAATGATGGAAAAAATAATTGATTTTTAATATATAGTTCGATTTTTCCATGGCATAGTGTGATTCACGCCAAGTCACTCCACAACGAAAATGGTGATGACGACCTTTTCTTAATTTCTTATATGTATTTTTTGTTTGTGTTTGTAACTTTAGGTTTGACGTGTACTGGGTTTTCCATTATATCCACTACCGATATTAGAATATGTATTCCAATTTATTTACCAAATTAATTATGTCATGAAGGATACTTTATGAAAGGTTGCGTAACAGAAACATTTTAATATATGGACTGAAAAATGAATACTAGAAAACATTTTATACGCATTTTGAGCCATAGAATTGATTCGAAAAGCTTTGAATGTAACTCAAATCATGGTAATTTGATCGACTCAATGATCTTCTTTCCATCATGGGGTCTTCCGAAAAAATCATTCAGATAGTCCGAATACACAATCTTTCTATACCGAGCTGTCTCGTTGTTCTTCTCTAACACCTCTGGTAATGGCTCAATAACTGAATCATGAACCGGTCCGCAGAAAACCGGAATGGAAACCCGGCTACAAACCTTGTTGACCACCACACAATGTTCTAAACTCTTATACTTATCATTGCTTAATATTTGCAATACATCTCCAATGTTAACGACAATTGCTCCCGGAATTGGAGGGACATGAACCCATTTGTCCTCCTCCTCTGTTGCTCGACCGTAGAGGCTGTTTAAGGCGTTACTGTCTTCTTGTAAGAGGAGAGTGAGAGTGTTGATGTCTGAGTGGCGACCGGTTCCTACGGCGAGACTTGGCTCAGGACATTCAGGATAGTAGTTGAAGTTCATTCTCATAGTTCCGATTACGGTTGACTCGTCGATGCTTGAGTTTAGATTGTTTATGAGTATGTTTATGATCTTATTCGCGATTGGTTTGATCCTCTTGAAATGATCTATCACTTGTTTCCTGTAGAAATTATTAAACCATCTTTTATAATGTATATATTAATCAATTATTAACCAAACGAAATGATTAAACCGAACCAAAATCAAATGTACTTAAATCTTATCATTTTAAATTCTCAATATTCTGATTTGAGAGTATAGCTCCAGACTATACTTACTTGCAGACAGGAGGCCACATGGCAGCGAAGTCCTGTTTTTGAGGAAGATACTCAAACTTGAGGAAGTCTCTCCACTCTAAAACACTCTCTTTGACAGGATTAAAACTTGTGGTCATCCACGCCGTCTCCGAAACCGAATTCCCTCTCCAATACATTCCTCTCTCCTCTGCCGGCAACTCAAAAAACCCACGCGCCGCCGCAATCATGGCCTTCAACTCCTCCGGAGCTATCCCGTGGTTCACTATCTGAAACAACCCGAGCTTTGACGCGGCATCGCAGATCTCTCTACACACGAGCGGGTCCCTCCAATTTGACACGTCGATGACCGGAACTGTGGATCCCAGGAGGATCTTGTCGGAAGTGAGGCGCTCGTGAGGAGGTTGGATGTATGGAGAAGGAAGTGTGGTTAACGTTAGAAAGTCGACGAGACCTTTTACTCCATTCCGTTGATTCACCACGAAATCTCTCACAACGATGCCATCGGCAACGGTGGTAGGAGTCATTTTTTTTTTATCTTTCTTCACATTTCATCATGATAACCAGTGATTGAAGATTTATAATATGTATGGGTACTCATATCCCTAATATATTGTTAACAAAATAATTTTATATAGACATGTGATTTGAAAATGATGTGTCAAATTAATAAACCATTTTAAAATAAATATTAAAAAAGATATAATTTAGTATAATATTTACGAAAACGATTATTAAACAGTATATTATATATAAATTTTTAATATTTTGACATATAATTTATTTTGTCATAAAATATAAATATGATATAAAACAAAATATAAATTTTAAAAAATTAGTCAAACAAAATATAAAATAAAATTTTAATTTAATTGAATATTTATCACATATATAATTGAAAAATACCCTATATTAGCACTAAATTATGTTTTAATGACAAATATAGCACTCAATATAAAAATTCACTAATATAGCATTTTGACCAATCAAAAAAGACTTTACTATCCTCCAATTAAAACAAAGAGCTGAAAACCTAATTTACTTAAAATATAATGTTCATATGTCAATTAGCTACCACAGCATATTGGTAACACACTACTTGTTTCACTCATATGTCCAAGGTTCGATTCCATTGAACTGATTTAATTTTTTTATATTTTAATTGAACAGAAGAATATATATTAAACAAGATAATTTATGTTGATTGAGTACTATAGCGCATTGGTTATACATCTTCTTGTTAGAATTCATGGTACATGGTTCGATCTTCCATATTACATTTTTTAAATTTTTTCTTTAATTTATTTATTTTATTTAGATAAGATTTCCTTAAAATTAAGAACTCTTTACTAAATTTAGGTTAGTAGTCACATTTTATGCATAATTTAGGAATACTTTGTACAAATTTAGGAATAATCTCTTATGTTTTAGGAATTTCTTCCTAAAACGTGAAATTGCATATGATTAATCAACAGAATCAAGAAATGTTTATCTAAAAACATGAGCAAGAAATGTTTCGGACTCCTTCTCTTTCAAAGGAACCAAGGTTCGATCCCCCACATCTTAGCTCATATTAAAATTTTGCTATTTAAATTAAAAACAGATATATACTACACAAAATGATAATATTTTAGTGACTAAATTAGTCAATTGCCCTATATAATTTTATCAAATAACCTTTAACCTAATATTCTGCAAAATTATAAACTGAGCTGGGAGAGGGTCGAACTTTGGTCCCTTTAATAAAAGAAGGAGTATGTAACCACTATACTACTGTAACTAATTGACCTATTATCATTTTGTGTAGTATATATCTGCTTTTAATTTAAATAGCAAAATCTTAATACGAGCTGAGGGGGGGGATCGATCTCTGGTTCCTTTGAAAGAGAAAGAGTCTGTAACCACTACACTACTGTAACTAATCAACATATAATCATTTTGTGTATTATATATATCTGTCTTTAGTTTAAATAACAAAATCTTAATATGAGCTCGAGGAGGGGGGGATCGAACCTTGGACCACTTTTAAAAAGATGGAATGTGTAACCAATACACTACTGTAACTATTTTGTTTAATATATATATCTGTGTTTAGTTTAAATAGCAAAATTTAGGAACTGAACGCTATTGCATAAAAAGCCTCAAAACTCAATATTACATCTAATTGTGTTGAATTCAAGTTTCATAATAAATCTGATATCTAATTGTGCTAGACATTTTTATGTTTTCGTTTATAACTTGTATTTATGATTGTTGAAGGTTGATAAACACTCTTGCTCATGTTTTTTAGATAAACATTTCTTGCTGCTGTTAATTAATCATATGCAATTTCACGTTTTAGGAAGAAATTCCTAAAACATAAGATATTATTCCTAAATTTGCATAAAGTATTCCTAAATTATGCATAAAATGTGACTACTAACCTAAATTTAGTAAAGAGTTCTTAATTTTAAGGAAATCTTATCTAAATAAAATAATTAAATTAAAAAATTAAAAAATGTAATATGGGAGATCGAACCATGTACCATGAATTCTAACAAGAAGATGTATAACCAATACGCTATAGTACTCAATCAATATAAATTATCTTGTTTAATATATATGCTTCTGTTCAATTAAAATATAAAAAAATTAAATCAGTTCAGTGGAATCGAACCTTTGACATATGAGTGAAACAAGTAGTGTGTTACCAATATGCTGTGGTAGCTAATTGATATATGAACATTTTATTTGAACTAAATTAGGTTTTCAGCTCTTTGTTTTAATTGGAGGATAGTAAAGTCTTTTTTGATTAGTCAAAATGTTATATTAGTGAATTTTTATATTGAGTGCTATATTTGTCATTAAAACATAATTTAGTGCTAATATAGGGTATTTCTCTTAAATCTATTTATATAATTTGATTTTTATTATTTATTTTATTTTCATAATTAATATTAGAAATTTTTAAAAAAAATTATTTTAGATATGAAATAAATTATATATATATATGATTTACAACAACAAATAAATAATTAATTATTATATATGAATATTTATTGTACACACCCCATCGATCAAAATCTAATAAAATGTTAGTTGACAACGAAAACTTTATATTTATGCATTATTTAATCATTGTTCTATAAATGCATTCGTTGTCACTTTATACTTTCGTCGTGTAGCCTAATCATTGATATGCCTTTTCACCTAAAGTCACTGAGTAGGGGCATAAAGAAAAACGAGTTACGAAGAGATAACATTATTGTGTTTTAGTAGCTTTTGACATAACACATCCTGGGATTAAAAAAAATCGACAACTGTTGTAATATGTTGAAGTGGAAAGTAGTGGACATAGATATAGCTCTCAGACTGCATAATTCTCTTTTCAATTTCAACGACAATTAGTCTCCGGTGAATACGAGCAATTCTAGTAATTTGGATTGTGGGACAGACATTCATTTCAAAAGTCAATTCATTTTTACTAAACCTTTGTTGGCCATAATAAGGAAAAAGAGACGGATGATCAAAGAAAATGGCTGTTTTCTTATTTTCAACCTGTAGATGATTGTGTTTAGAATAAGCTGGCTGTTCAGGAGAAAAATATGAAGCTGAACAGTAACATGACTTTAAAGGAAAGTCATGAGAGAGAGACAGAGAGAAGTGTTGGAGAAGCAAGGAGCTTTTGCTTTGAGGGAATTCAGGAGCTTTTGCTTTGAGGGAATTCAGGAGCTTTTGCTTTGAGGGAATTCAGGAGCTTTTGCTTTGAGGGAATTCAGGAGCTTTAAATGGATCAGTGATAGTGTAACACCCGTCTCCATAATACATAACACGTGTTATCGTCTCGTACTTAGCTTATAATTCATTTGAAACCTCATATAAAGTATAGGTAATAATTCTTTTTATTAAAAGAATTCTCTAAATCCAACTATAATATTATTAAAAAAGACATAAGGTAATAACTTTTAAAAAATCCGACGATATTCAAGATTCAAAATATATATAAATAATATTTAAAAATTCCCAAACGAAGCACCACCCCGAGTCACGGCATCACTACTGCTCGAACTCACCTGCATCCAAAAGGAGGTTTGAGTAACAAAATTACTCAGTGAAGCAATCACGCCTACCCACATATTCCCATTATACAAGTATGTATATAATCTTGATAATTACTTTATTTAGCAAAGAAAACTAGCATGATTGATTCCACCAAAAAGTTGACACAAATACTACCAAGATATATGTATTTAAAACGTGCTTTCTTAAGTCACAACCATTCTTCCTCATCCCTAACCACGTCGGTATAAGGATTTGGAACCCCCAAAGCCACGTCGGCTTTCCACCACGGCCACGTCGGCCTATTTGCTCACGTCGAGCTCCCGTCACGTCGACGGTTGTTTCCGGCCTGCCAGCCGTTAATGATCTACGACTCAACACCGCTGTTGTCGTAGCCCAACACCCATCAACGCAGTTGAACCAACTAACGTTGCTCCAATAAACCATACCCGCGTTACGTGAATATCACATTCACCAGAACTTATTCCCACATTATCAATTCAGCCATTATACTTACTTATACTCAATGTTGAATATTTATCTAATAATTATATTAATTTATCCCAGTTAATTAATTGATTATGGTTCATTTTATTATACCATAATCCACCATAATTAATTTAATATCCTTAACCAGTAAACCAACACATAACAATTTATCTCTCTTAATAATTAGGTCAACAATTATAATTTCTCTTAAAATAATAAATTAACCAAAATTTCTACTATTTTCTCCCACCACACTACACAAGTACACCACCGCATTCCTATTCTTTTTTAATATTAATTTATTGATTATCTAATAAATCCCTAATAGGTTTAACTCCTTTTTCTGATAAAAACACCATTAATCATTTTGCAAAAATTAACTAAAACCCTAATAGCACAGCTGGTTTCAACCTCTAATTTTCTCCCTAAACGAAGCACTCATCAAAATACATATACATAATTGTATAATGAAAATCATAGATCATGCCTCACCTCACTGCAAAACCTGGGTTAATGGAATGTTGGAATCGTCTGTCGTGCGTAGATTTCTCTTCCTCCGACGATGGTACACACGAACACCTCGGCTCTCCAACGCTGAACTTTCCACTCCTCTGCTCTGTCGAAATCTCTCTCTTTCTTCTTGTTTTTGTTTCTGATGTGCGGCTGCCTCTAATCCCCTTTGACGACGTCTTATATAGCCATTAGGGTTAATTAGGGTTTCAGAAGAATTGTCCGTTATACCTTCACTTCTATTTATGTGGACCTCTTGGTTTAAATTTTGGCCCGGTATGTTACAATTAGACTGATAGGTTTCATGAGAAATGAGAATCAGTGGAACAAAACAGAGAACTTTATTATGGACAACAAAAGGTTAAGCAAATTTTGCCGTTCGCCATAATTGCTGTACAGAATTTCAAGTAGGTGATTTTACTAACAGAGATACAACCAGCCCTAGTCCTTCGCAGCTGTTACTGCTTCCACAGCTTTGTTTGCGGCTTCACGCTTTATTGTCCTCTTTGGGCGCCTTCCTGTTATGGCACTTGTAGTCCTTATCCTTTGGCTCACATAAGGAAGAAGTGAGTGATTAAGAGGCAGAAGGTTGGCCAACCTCGGTGCTTTTGTGAGACGGGCCTTGCTTTCTTGATGTCCTGATCTGACAAAACCATTGTCACCCCAGCTTCTGTAAATAAAACTCATCAAGATCACTGTCGTCTTCATCCTCATACTCAGGTGGAATGTCAGTATCATAGTTGTAATTGTCATTGTCTACATATCATCACTGCTTCCAGTGGCTGATACCACGATGCTCTCAGGAGGAGGCATACGCTCTCGTTGAACATGAAATCTTCCACGCTGCAGTGATGATATGTAGCAGACAAAAATAGTTAGCATGGAAGAAGCACAAACAATGAATGTTAAAGGCAAGGGCCGTAGAGTAAAGTAAGAAAAGCGAAAGAGTCAGTAGAGCAAAAATCCCAAAGTTTTCAAATTTCAACCGAAACGTAAAGTAATAGGCTTCAAGATATCCAAACAAAAATTCATAAAACCCCTAATTTCTCATAGCATCTATAAACAAAGGAAAACACAGAAGCACCTAGAATTCAATAGCTAAACATTGCTGGAATCAACCACAAAGCAAACAATAAACTTGATATTTCATTTTGAAAAGCGAATATGAGTGAACTATTAAGGGAGAAACGAAAGCTAACTGATCCTGAAGAAACAAAACGTCCACTTTTGCTTCTCATCAACGGAAATTGGATCCCCGGAATCGCACAAAAACGAAAGATGAGATATTCTCCACCCCAAATCTATTTTTTTCAAACAGACAAAAGCCCTGAACCAGTAATCTAACAAACAACAGTCGAGTTGAGGGAGGAGAAAGTGCTATCAAAATGATTCGCAAAATGTAGAAAACAATGAGAGAAGAGGACGAATCGGGTTCCTCCGGAGATGTAGAGAGCAGAGAGACCCTAATTAATACTTCGATTGTCACTTCTACACCAGAAATTAACCGGTGCTAAGATGCGACCGAAAAGAAAGCCAAAGAACGTATTTTTTTATCAAATTAACGCTAAAGAACATATTTTTAAGCATAATATCCAAAATAGCATCTTTTAAAATTTTATCTTTAATTTAACATTTTAAAATTAAATTCAAAAAATTGCACAAATATTTATATAAAAAATATTTATTTATTTTAAATAAATTATATATAAATTTAAAATATTATATTTGAATTCATTTTTTTCAATTTAAAATTTAACTTTTTTTTAAAAAAAATATAGTTTTAAATATAATTTTAATATATTTTAATTTTAAATTTATGCTATTATTAAAAATTTAAATTAATGGTGCTATTTTTTAAATAAAAACTTAGAAATATGTTATTTTATACGTTTGCTCTATTTTAATTAAATTTATTTAATTGAAATTTAACATACAAAATAAAAATTTTATTTCCCAAAACATAAATATATTGGACAATAAATAAACCCAGACTTGGCCTAGAAACCAGAAACCCTTATATTGAAAATTAGCAGTGGCCGTGGAGGATGGGAGCAGAATCGAACGTAGACGCGGAGAAAGTTGAGGACTTGCTCGAGGTCTATTTCCGACACTTAATTGGGGTTTATTTTTATCGATTTTGGGTTTTGCTTATCGAGGTATTGTTAATCGGGTCACCTTAAATTGAGTTTTATCTCATGATGATTGGTTTCTGAATCTCAGGCTGCTAGATACGATGATATTGATTATCTCAGAAGCTTGGCCTCTGAAGGTGTCTCTCTCAACTCTCGTGATTCACAAGGCCGAACAGGTTTTTACTTCCTCTATCTTCAATTCTTCTTTTCGTTATTGACACTTTTACCAAACTCTTGCAGAATCTGTATGCCACTAGGTTTGTTTTTTTTTATTACTTACCACTACAAGCTTCTGTGTAGTGTGTGGAATTGAATTAGTCGTATAGATATAGGTGACTTACGAATAAATGTTGTGAAAAAATTGTACCTTTGGCACATGTCATTTGGTGACTGTTTAGGGTTAGTAATATAGATTGGTCTTTTTGACTATCTTTATATATTCGTGTACTTGGATTTAGAAATTGAAGTGTGTGGTAAACTCTTGGAATGTTGTTTCTTTCATCTTATTGTTGTCTTCACAGCGCTGCATATGGCTTCAGCAAATGGACATATGACTATAGTAGAGTATCTAATCAGTGAAGGAGTGGTAAGAATTAAGCAACCCCGTACGAATTCTATTGTGGATGGAAACCATTAAACATGAATAAATGAGAGACTGAGACTTTGTTTTGGTGAGCAGGATATCAACGCTCTAAACAATGATGATAATGCTCCTCTGCATTGGGCATGCTTGAATGGTCATGTCGAGGTAACAACTATCACTCATGTCCGTGTTTGAATATGTTTGTTTCTTGTTTTACTAACTGGAAAGCTACTTACAGGTGGTGAAGAGATTGATCTTGGCAGGAGCCAGGCTAGGCCTTTTAAATCGGTTTGTCTCATTAATCTTGCTTCTTAATATATAGGATGAACTGAGCTGAACAATTGGAAGCTTGAAAATTTCTTAGGTATGAGCGGACTCCAATGGACGAAGCTATTGGTGGGGGGAAGATGGAGACTATAGATGCTATCAACACAACTGTTGCACAAATGGAACTTGAAAACACCAATTTGGCCTGACATTAAAGGCATCTATATTATCTTCTTAAATACTCTCTGTATTTCTCTCAGTGATTTACAGGTGAGCTTTTGTATTTGTGGAACTTTTGGTTTGTTATGTAGACTAGTGGTTGTTAAAACTGGAATCATATGAATTCGAATTAGGTGAAGCATTTTTGGTAGCAATACTCGTAACCACAAACTTTAGAATGAAATTCTGTTAGAGATTTATTGGAAAAGTCATCATCTCGGGAAACTCTGGTATACATAATATAAGATGAAATCAGAGTAATAGATCAATTTACAAATTAATAATTGATTTTAAGTTGAAAATTTCGTTTTTTTTGTTTAATAACTTCACTAGATTTATATCCACGATTTGTATGGGAAAAAATATTTATATATTATATAATATTATTTATTAATATATATTTAAATTAGATATTTGTATATATTTTTTTATTTAAAATTATTTTTAATGTTATTTTGTATATATAAATTAATAAAATAAAAATAATTATTTTTTACGAATTTAATAATATTTTGGTTAATTTAATAAAACATATTATTTTTTAACTAAATTATGACATATATTATTTTAATAATTTAAAATTATTTATATATTTTTTCGAAATTTATTGATTCTAAAAGCTTTGAATGTAACTCAAATCATGGTACTTTGATCGACTCAATGATCTTCTTTCCATCATGGGGTCTTCCGAAAAAATCATTCAGGTGATCCGAATACACAATCTTTCTATACCGAGCCGTCTCGTTGTTCTTCTCTAACATCTCTGGCAACGGCTCAATAACCGAATCATGAACTGGTCCGCAGTAAACCGGAATGGAAACCCGGCTACAAACCTTGTTGACCACTACACAATGTTCTACACTCTTATACTTATCATTGCTTAATATTTGCAATACATCTCCAATGTTAACGACAATTGCTCCCGGAATTGGAGGGACAGGAAACCATTTGTCCTCCTCCTCCGTTGCTCTACCGTAGAGGCTGTTTAAGGCAGTACTGTCTTCTTGTAGGAGGAGAGTGAGAGTGTTGATGTCTGAGTGGCGACCGTTTCCTACGGCGAGGCTTGGCTCAGGACATTCAGGATAGTAGTTGAAGTTCATTCTCAAAGTTCCCATTACGGTTGACTCGTCGATGCTTGAGTTTAGATTGTTTATGAGTATGTTTATGATCTTATTCGCGATTGGTTTGATCCTCTTGAAATGATCTATCACTTGTTTCCTGTAGAAATTATTAAACCATCTTTTATAATGTATATATTAATCAATTCTTAACCAATCGAAACGATTAAACCGAACCAAAATCAAGTGTACTTAATCTTATTCTGATTTAAGAGTATAGTTCCAGACTATACTTACTTGCAGACAGGAGGCCACATAGCAGCGAAGTTCTGTTTTCGAGGAAGATACTCAAACTTGAGGAAGTCTCTCCACTCTAAAACACTCTCTTTGACAGGATTGAAACTTGTGGTCATCCACGCCGTCTCCGAAACCGAAGTCCCTCTCCAATACATTCCTCTCTCCTCCGCCGGCAACTCGAAAAACCCACGCGCCGCCGCAATCATAGCCTTCAACTCCTCCGGAGCTATCCCGTGGTTCACTATCTGAAACAACCCGAGCTTTGACGCGGCATCGCAGATCTCTCTACACACGAGCGGGTCGCTCCAATTTGACACGTCGATGACCGGAACTGGGGATCCCAGGAGGATCTTGTCGGAAATGAGGCGCTCGTGAGGAGGTTGGATGTATGGAGAAGGAAGTGTGGTCAACGTTTGAAAGTCGACGAGACCTTTTACTCCATACCGTTGGTTTACCACGAAATCTCTCACAACGATGGGATCGGCAACGGAGGTAGGAGTCATTTGTTTTTAATTTTCTTCACATGTCGTCATGATAACTAGTGATTGAAGACTAATAATATGGATGGTTATTCATATAAGATGTTATAGTTGACAACGAAAAGTTTATATTTATGTAGTATTTAATCATTGTTCTACAAGTGGCATTCGTTGTCATTTTAATCATTGTTCTAACAAGTGGCATTCGTTGTCATTTTATTCATTGTTCTACAAGTGGCATTCGTTGTCTCATATACCGTTATTTTATAAAAAAAATAAACACTTATACTCTACGCTAATATATATATCCCAATAAATGTACAATTCCAAAAGAATTCTTATTTTTATTTTCATTTTATTTAATTTATTAAACTAATTTTTTTTTTTTTTAAATTCTCTCACTTTTTTCTTTCCTCTAGCACGAACTCTCCCAATCCGCAGAACAGGAGCACACACGGCCGACATCACCGGAATCACCATATTCTTCTCGCCTTTTCCTCTACCGCCACTGAATCCGGTCCTCCAGCTCGCCATCGACTCCGCCACGAACTTTAACAAAGATTCAACTTCGAAATTAAGATTTACATTAACAAGAATTTGTGGAAAGTAATTTTTTTTTGTAAATTTAGGATGAAAACCACTATCTGGATCTACATTCAAGTTATAACTATGTTGTATGGGTCGATTTCAAACGCATTACTATGAAATGCATTGTGGATGTTGAATTGTACCGAATCATTTGAAATTAATAAAGATTTGAGGCCGAAATAATTGTATATTTCTAGGAAAACTAGTTAGAACTGTGTATTAGTGGATTTTTCGGAGGAAAAAAGTAAAACTATTACAACAATTATTATTAATAAAAAAAGTAAAACTAATAGAATAAGTATTAGTGATGAAGAAAATAAAACTAATAACACTAGTATTACTGATGAGTAAAGTAAAACTAGTAATAGAGATTATAACAATATAAGAGAGTAAGAAAAATACTAAAGAGATTTCCATCTACTGGAGAACTGCGCAAACACACTAATAATAAAATGGTGTCAAGACAGAATTTGGGATATTAGTTATTTGGGAACGCTAATAGTGTATGAATAATTGTATTTTTCATTCTCTTATCTGTAGTACTGCTTATTTGGGAACGTTTATAAAAAATAATTTCTATTTTGGACAATTACGTAACACTAGTTTGTAATACCAACATATCAGAACACTAGGTAACATTGGTATTACTGAATATTTGAAGTACAAATATGTAACACTATTATTAATGTTATTGAAAACTTGCAAATTAGGAGTTGAATTTGATTTGAAAAATTTATTACAAAACAAACATATAAATTAACATAAACTAGTTTGTGTTTTATAAGTAACTATAAAAAACTCAAAAACATGTATTCAATATAAAAATTAAAACTCAAGATATAATAGTGTTTTATAACAATATATTTCACTAAACACCTTATACTTTTATAATCACTTTGTTATAATCATTAATTTTAAAACGAAAACACATATAAGAGAACTTTCAAAAAATATCAGTATAGAGAGTGATAACAAACATAATCTAACTGATTACAAACAACTGTAAAACTAAAAAAATTAAATTTTTTATTGGTAAAACTAATTTAAATCAAAAACAGCCAAAAATAACAATATGTGCAAAATCCGTAATACTAAAAACTTTTGTAAAACTAGCTTTAATCGGCGGTTACCAAAAAAGGAAACGGCTGCTACAAAATAAAAGTGGCTGCAAAAAATAGAAAGTGCCCAGAAAAAAATTTATTTTTCAAAATTTACAAATTTTGTATATTTAGTATAAATTTTATAATTTGTAAGAGTTATATAATTTTTTTAAGATAAAAATTTATTTTTTAAATTTTACAAATTTTTATAGTTTGTAGAATTAGATTAATGTACAATATTTTAATATTATCAAAAACAATCAACCATAATTATTAATTTTTTCACTTCAAATTAGTCTTAAAAATGAAAAAATTAGTTTTCCGTAATTTTACTAAATATTTTGAGTTTTACCAAATATTCCGATAAACTAATTAGAGAACAACAAAAGATGAAACGATTTTTTCGATTTCTTTCTCAATCAGCATTGTTTCTCCGCGTTGGCCACCTTTTGTATGGAGTATTCACAGCAGCGGAAGGGTTCCTTTTTTTCTTTCTAGTAAAGATACGTTGTAAAAGACGCTCGGTTGGAAACTCGATTGGAAGCTCGGTTGGGATCTCCGTCGGTTCTAGACTTTTAGCGTTTTCCGGCTCTAAATCACCTTCTCCAACGCCTAAAACTTCATCCTCGTCCTTTGAACCCTATAATCTAAACAATTAGTGTTAATCAGTATTATAAAGTATTGATTTTACTTAGTGTTACTTATATTTACTATACAATTTTAGCTAGTGTTACTAACCCAAAAAACATATATTTACAACAAAATTTTACCGAATTGTATAAATATTACTAGTTTTACTTATTATCATAATGCTGAATTTTTATAAAGAAAAACATGTATTTGGAGGTAGGGTAAACGATACCCAACATAACTCTATATATTTCTTATAGAAATATTTGTTCTTTTCACGAAAATAGATCGACAATTCTTCACAAAACCTATAATTTTATGACAGATCCATCCAGAAATATAAGATGTAAAGTGTAAATCTTTCGGTGGCCCAATATATATATAACATATGTGCAATGCATCCTTTTGTTAAATACTGGAAATATTAGATAAAGTAAAAGTTATAATTACTGATTTTGGTTTAGTCCGAAGGGGAATGAATGTCTCTTTAGCAAATCCATGCACCTCTCTTGATTTATTTACTTTGCATTTTATTTTGTCCTTCACGTTGTTTCTGCACATGCCTTTCACTTTCATCAAATAGTTTTATAGTTTTCTTTCGTACAAAACTAATTCATAAAAATATATTTGTAACATTTCCACAGTTGGCAGAAAATCATTTTGTATACCTTTCGGCATTGACTCATTCCTGATGCAGACTTATGTCTCTTTAGATTTGATATATATTTTTATTACAAATGCTTTTTTATTGTCAACAAATTATTAAGGTAGAAATGCACGTTTATGTCATTAGTACGTGGAAAAGTTCTTAAATTTGAATGAAAAGTAGTTGTATTTGGTTCAGTTTTTATATAAGATTCATCTTCCACTGGTTAACAAAACATGTTCATCAATATTGTACAATATTTATGCGATGAGGGAGGTGGTGATTATAACGTTCAAAAGTTCAAAAAGCTTTAACCCTACAAAGCATATCCAATCAAATTTATTGTTACTGTTATTTTAATGGCTGAGTGTTACTTTGAAGGAACATATTATAAATAAACCCATAATATTTCTTTGGCTTTATTCTTACAGCAATTGCTAAACATATGAGAGTTCAATTAGTTTGGTCTGATTTCTTAGACTTGACAAATATTTTGGTGCGTTATCCATAATGCTTTCGAAAGTACAAGTCTTTCTATTACAATTACATGTGTATATATGGTAAGATCTAATCGAGAAATTGACAATATATATAAAACTATATACGAAAATGGATCGACAATTCCATTAATAAAACCTGTATTTCTATACCATCTTGGCTGAACTCAATGACTGAAAAGGGAAAGAAACTATGTTTGTTTGTAGAAATTCCTTTTGTTTTCTTCTACGTAAATTAATGTATCTAAAAATAAGGCCATATTCCAATAACGTTTGTTGCAAGCATATAAGAAGTAATTCGTCCACATGGACGATTCATGCTAATAGAGTTGGTGAACTATTCGTTTGTATCCAACCTCATTGGAAATATATTAAAAAAACACATCAAAGAAGATTACAGTTTTTGTTTTCTTTCAAAAAAAAAAACTTATTTGGATTTGGTTTAAACATAGAACCCACCGCCTGAACCGCCACCACCAGGTCCACCAGCACCACTGTAAACGTTGGACGGATTGAGGATAGGCGGTGAGGTAGACATTCCGTTATGGTTATTCGGTCCACCACCACCACCTAAATGCAAATCCGACATATTAGGAAAACTGTCTTTAGGTTCAAGCCCTTGATCATACAAGAAGCCTTTAAATACATGACCACCAATTTTCACCACCGCCTGGTACGCGTACTCGTCGTCCCCGTCCTCAACTGCAGTCACTCTCACACACTTGAACACCGCAGCGGCCGTAATCTGCCCCGGCCACCCTTCTCTTAACCCTCCTCCGTCTTGCATACGTAAAGCATAATTATGATTCATGATTAGTCACCAAATTACAATACGTAACTAGCTAGGATCATTACTATCATTAATTAATAGATCTTAAGATAACCTAACAGAAATAACTATTTCTGAATTCACTAGAATTCTAATATGGCTAAAAACGATCTCATTTTTCTATATGCAAGACGAATGTGATTTTCTATGAAAACCGATTATAATCCAAAATAAAACCGAATCGATCAATACTATATTATGGTTTATGTTAATTACTATCATTCCAACATCGTCAACGAGAGCTACATGAAATCATGAAGATGATTTTTACTATACAAAAGAAATGTAAATAATACCTTGCCTGCTGGAGCTGCTATCGAAACTTTGAGGAGGAGTGTTAGAAGTGGAAGTATGAGAAGTGGTTTGTTGAGACCCCATTGTCCTCGGCTTCTTCGTCCCGGAGGAGGTCGAAAGAGATGAGCCAGCCACTGGATTCGCATTGGGTATGACCTGCCTTTCTCTCCTCCGAGCCGCAGAGACCCACGTGCTTTTCACGTGAGTAGAGCAATCAAAGCCACGACTCTTGCAGCACGTCCTGCACCGCCTCTGCTTACACTCCTTTTTCGCCTGGTTTCCACAGTCTTGACACGTGGCGCTTCCAGATGCGGCTGAGCCAGAACTCGATCCAACCGTCGTCTGGTGGTTGCTCTTGAAGTGAAGATACTGAGTCTCGTTATTGTTCTGCCATCTCCGGCTGTTTCCAAGGAAGTTAATGTCCGTGTCTTCCATGTTCTGCTGTGGAGGAACGCTGGTGAGAAGAGGAATCACTCCGACGCCGAGCGCTGCCGCCGCATTACTGTTAATCTGATCTGAACCAGATATAACTCCGGTGTTCTGGTGGTGGTGGTGGTACGCCGGAGCAACAAGGAAGACGTCTCGTAAACCGACCATGCTCATTTCCGTCGCTGCCGCCGACGACGAGAGGCTGTAACGGACTGAGGATCCGGGAGGCCACGACGGAACGCCGCCAGCTGCGGAAGCTGAGCCCATACCACCGTGGATGACGGTGGGACCAGCATTGAAACCAAGAGAAAGATCCTCGGTGGTGCGGGAAGATGTCGTCGTCGTCGCTGCCCAGTCGGTGAAGGCACCGGAATCCGACGTCGGTAAATTATACCTCCTCGTCGTAGCCACAGCTGATTAAATCAAAACCCTAATCTCATAAAATTAAAAGAATATTACAGAAAAAATAAATATTTTTCTCTTCAGCTAATAATAAATACACAAGCACACAGCTCCAATGTACATAAACAATGAATCTACGCAAATCTGAGAAAGACGAAAAAAAGGTATAACATCAAAAACGAAAACAACTCCGAATTGGTTCTTCGAAATCTGTTGTCACTTGCGACTTCGTTTCTTTTGGTTTATCTCTGTCTCTCTGAGAACTCTGCGAGTCTTTTCCGCTTCCTCTCTCAAAAAAATCTGACGCGTTTCCTATTTTCACTCTCTTAAAATTGATAAAACCATATTGTTGCCATCTGAATTTTGTTCCAAATCTTGGAGTTTCTTCTGGATCTTCTTACCTCTCTTAAAACAACAGTGGTCTATGTTTTGGTTCCTTCTTCTGAATTGTTTCGTCTTGTTCCTGTCTCCTTCTCTCTCTCTCTAATAATCATCATGGACAACTGCAGAAAGATAGAAGCAAGTGAATTTTAATTTCTGTTTTTACCTTTTTATTTATTTTATTTTTAGATTAGTTAATACTTATTTATGGGTTTTATTTATAAAACTCTAGGAAATGGCACATGATGCCTTCTTCTCCTTTGCCTTTGGATTTTAGCTGAAGTTTAATTTTAATATCATTTATATATTTTCTATCAACTTTTCTTATCAGATGACAAACTTCACCACCACCGCTCGTGCGCGTGGCTCCACTTGCTCTTTAAGCCTTCCCGGCTGCACCGGTTAACGATAGAACTGACTCAAATGTTCCGAATGCTAGATTTGATGTGATCCACTGGTAAAATAGGTTATTCGGAGCTCTTAAATTCGAATTTACGTAATTTGATCTAATAATCATGATAGTGTATAAATAAGAGAGTATTTTTGTATGTCACAAAATGGAAAATGTTTGATTTTCTATTGTAATTATCAATTGTTTTTCTAATAAAAATCTGGATCTAAATATTTGCATATATCATAGTTTAATATAAATTGCTCTCTTATATTTTGCAGCAAATTGAAACCAAAACTTAGATATCCTAAAATTTTAAAAGATATAATTTATACCCACGTCTATATAATATATCACGTTCGACTATACTAAATAGTATTCCATATATAATATATATCACATTCCGACAATATTGGATCGCTTAGCGTTTCTATGTTACAAATAAGGAAAAAAAACAAGACTACATTAAATGGTCCACAAAAATGTGAAATGCTTTGCAGATCAAACAAAAGGAAGTATAGATGATATATCTTAAAACTAACAAAATTATTTTAATGTGGTTTACAAATACTACAATACATGTTGAGTGAATTTAGGCATGTAAAAATTATGGAACTATAATTTTTTCGTATGCATATAGGGAAAAATATTCGTAAATGATATAATATTATTTATTACTAAATATAAATTAAATATTTATATAATTTTAAATTTTGTTTAGAATTATTTTTAATAATATATATATATATATAGTTAAAAATAATAATTGATTTTTAGGAATTAAATAGTATTTTTTAGTTAGTTTAATAACAAAATATTGATTCTCTAACCAAATTAATAACAATGACATATATTATAATTATTATATTAATTTAAACTCAGTTATATATCTAATAGCAATGAGACGTCAACATGATATTTTTAAATAATACGTTAGTGTAAAAAAAAATTTTAAATGTTTAGCAAATAGTATATTAGAGATTTTTTTGTTTATTATTCAATTCTGAAAAATGGAGTAATTAATAACTTGGAGAGGTCATTAATTAATTAGTTAATACTATGTTTACATAATTTAATTGGGATTAAGAGGAAAGTCACTTTTATGTTTTTCTATATAATAAAAGCTTTAAAGGAGAACAACTGGTTCGAGTAATGCACGTGAAAGGAAACCTTTGAATAAAATGTTCGTAGGCTCCATGCCATGCTTTGCGGCTAGTCGAATCATTGCTTTTCTTTTGAAGTCTTCGAGCCAGTTTCATCTTTGTGATAACATTACGTAAACCCATCACAGCCTAACCCACTTTGTGTTCTTCTTTTTATTATATTTATAAGTATGCTTTTATATTATATATATATATGTACTTGATTAAAAGAGTTTAACATCATCTTGCTTGATAATTTCCAAAGGATTTTTCCCAACTAAAATTATACAAAATTACGTATGATTATGGCATTTATTTCAACTTTCGCATTCTGTATAATGTCTTTCAAATATATCACTTATTTATGTCAACAAAAAAATATTTTATTGTCATTAGGTTAACGAACGAAATACATTTCAAGCTTTTTCGTCACGTCAATGTCATCGTTGTGGATCTTATTTAGTCGCTTACTCGCTTTGCTTGTTCCCACCATGAAGAATATAGGGAAATTAACTCTTGAATACGAGATCATGATTACATTTTCAAAGAAAACTAAAAACCAATAAAATTATTACTCTCTATGTAAATAACATTCTAACTAGATAATTTATTAACGTTTCACGTGAATATAACATATTATAAATTTAAATTGTTATTACATATCATATTTGATTAATCTATATGTCATAATTTATTTTATTGATTTCATATTTTCTAATGATATATCATTATTTTTTTAAAAAAACTTATTTTTAAAGGCAAATATCTAAAAGATCACATTTCTAAGTTTTTATTCAAAAAATAGAATTATTAGTTTAAATTTACAATAATAGCAAAAATTTAAAATTAAAATACATTAAAACTATATTTTAATAGAAAAAATTAAACCATAAATTGGAAACAATGAATCCAAATATAATAATTTAAGTTTATATATAATTTATTTAAAATAAATAAGTATTTTTACATAATTATTTGTGCTATTTTTGGGAGTTTAATTTTGGGATGCTAGATTTGAAAAAAAACTTTAAAAAATGTTATTTTAGAGTATTACTTTTTTTTAATATATAAAATTTTTAAAAAATAAATTTATATTTAAAATTATCATATCACATTTGATTAAATTTCATGTCATAATTTATTTTAACCATGTCATCTTTACTAATGATATATCATTATTTTTTTAAAAAATTCACCGGGCTTTTAATATATAAGATTATTTTTTCTTTCATTAATTATAGAAAAATTCTCTCTTTGCATTTTTAATATTACCGGACTCTTCTTTTATGCTTAGGTAGCAAATCTTAGTTTAATTTATATTTGATTTCTTTTGTACTCATGGGAATTTTGGTTTTTTTTTTCCGGTTTTCGTGGGCTTATATGTGTCGTAAAATTGTCGGTGTTATTGTTTCAGAAAAACTTTAAGACGTTTGTATGTAGTACATAATCGTTTTTGTATTTTAATAAATTAAAAAAAAGAAATATAAAAACACGTACATTTATGACAAAATTAAAGAAAACGCGAAGACACGGGGCTCGAGAGAAGAAAATGTTTGCAAAAACAAAAAGGAAACCAATAATGGTGGCATTGAGACCTGCTGAGAGATATAGAGAGAGACAGAGACAAATGCTTCTTTGCTTAATGAGCGGAGGTGGCGTGCTGTCTCACCTCCTTCCGACATGCGTTGACCCCACGCGCATATTTTAACCTTCTTATCTTCAAAACCCGAATTCAAACTCTCAACCGGATGATTTATTGGTTTGACTTTTGGTTTAGTATCGGATGCTTTTGGAGGGCGACGAACCAAAAAATGGGAGAAAATTCCAGTTTCAGTTCGTTGATGTGTATCAGAATTTGTAAAGTTATATGTTGGAAGTTGGAGTTTTTTATACAAGTATATAAGGTGAATGAACTACTGCATTCATTGACAATTGGTTTTGAATTAGATGCTCATGTTTTCTAATATGGTATCAGAGTTCAGGTTATCCGACATGCGATTTTCCACAAAACCGGTTTTCCACAGTGGAAATGGTCCGTATAAATATTCCGTACTATCGTGGTATGTTCGAGATGTTGGTGCGTGTCTCGCCCACATCTCGATCAGACCTATTAAAATGTGTAAAATCTTATATTGGAAGTTGGAAGTTTTCTACACAAATATATAAGATAAATGAACTATTACATTTATTGCCAATTGATTTTGAGTTGGATGAACATGTTTCTTAATACTGTGTTTAGAAAGTGTGTTCAATATGATTTCAGAATTTACTGCAGCATTGGCAATAAGTGTATAATGCATACATCGAACTTACATTTTTCATGCGAAGTTCGACGATCTCTTTTACATGATAACTTATCTAAACGAAAATCAAGTAGTAAAGCTGGAGCTCAGGTGATGCTATCATCTTCCTTGAGATTGAATTCTACAGTTTCAAAACTGTATGGAAAAGGCAAATAGGCAATGAATATAGAGAAGAATGGTGGTGAGCGCCATTGAGTTGAGCATTCACCAAATCAGAAAATTCTCCCATTGGTATCTCTTTGAGTTCATCCCGATTGGCTGTTCTCATCATTCATCTTAGGCGCAAAAAGATTCAATACATAAAAAGTGTTCAAAACCAAAGCTCAAAGGGGACAGGGGTATTACTATGTGTCTGGCTTCTTCTCTAGACTTAATTCCCAATACAATAATTTGGAGCCAAAGCATTATGATATTTAATAAATAATAATAATAATAGTAATCCCTACAGGATACAACTTGTCTGGTGATTCAATTTCCCGAAAACACAATCCGACAGAAGTCTATTGTACCAAATGAAAAAAATGAAAAAAAATGAAAAAAGGTTTATTATGATTAAGAATATACATAAAAAGTCTCTGGGGTTCAAGTGCCTTAAAACATTGATATCAGCTCAAGCTTGGCCACAAAGAGCTGAGTCTTGTTGCGAGCTTTGCACTCTTATAGTCCTCTCGCAGTTGAATAAACCTGAACATTAAGTGTATATTATTATTATTCCAAATCATCAACATTCTTTTTTTCTTCTTCTAATTATCTTACCTTTGTGCGTCTTTGCGAATGCTTGGACTACCCTCAAACAAAGTCGACAGACTTTCTGGAGCAACTATGAAAACGTTTGCCATTCTGCACTCACACAAGTAATCAAAGTTATTTTTTACAAGAAGTAAAGTGACATATCAAAGAATAGATAACATGACAGGTTCAAGAATGCTATTACATTCCCAGAAGCTCAAATTTCTCATCCACAGATGGAGCATTGAACCTTCGAACAAAGTCCCCATACTCGCTTATGTCACGCTTCAGCCGCAGTCCTCCACTATCAACCAAGTGTTAGTATATCACAAAACAGCACCAATGTTTTTATCACATAGGACCTAATTTTGCAATGGTTCTCTTAGTTAATGCGGTTAAGAGTTTAATATACCAAGAAGTCAAACACTGCATTCATGTCAGAACAAAGTGGACAATCAGAGCTAGCAATTTGGCATGGCTATCTCTGTTTGGTTATCAGGATCCTGACACTGATACTGCGATATCTGTTTTGTTCTTCACAGGCTTGCCGATGCAATTTTGGTAAGGAAAAGAGAAAACATACAAAGAGCTGAGATCTACCTGGGATTGAAAGTGAACTTCTGCCAGTGAGTAAGTAGTAGTTTGTCAAACCTATTTCCCTGAAATTAAAAAAATTAAAAAATAATTCAAATTATCATCCTTCTTCATATAAGCAACAGTCATATGATGCAGAAATTAAAATTGTTCCTTTTAACTATTAATCTGAAGCCACGACAGGATTGAGTTGGTTTAATTGGATCATTCAATTTTCATAATGCTGTACTGCCATCCATAGGCAAAAAGATAGCAATATAATATGGCCAAATCGATATCTCTGAAGAACTAAAGCCTCGAATGTTTCTTTTTTGTGTTTACTAAAGTCCCTCAAACGGACCAAGCAATAAATGGCAAAGATCAGGGAGACTAAGCATTTAGAACAAATAAAATAGAAAGCAAAAGGCTTAATGATATCTTTGGTGATACAAATAATACCAGTTCTGTCAGGAAAGCTTGCTTATTAAGACCTTCCAAGGCAGTGAAGGCTGACTCAAGTACTCGGGAAAGATAAGCCACGACCCTAAACAAGAGAGTGCGGTTAGAGATTAGAGTAATAAGTTATTTAGGGGAAAAAAGAGAGAAGAGCACAATGTTGAGACGTGAGCAATAGATATCATGTAAAATGGCTCCAGAAAACTACTTGGTACACTAGAAATAAGCACACTTCTGGCTTTTTCGAACAAAAAAGAAGAATTGAAGCATCTAACCAATCAGTGGAAGATAGTATTTCAGGTAGACCAACCTTATGCAGGCATTTGTAGGGCGGTGGTCAGGAGCAATTCCATCATCAGGTGATCTATAATCAGTAGTCTTCTGCTCAGATGAAAGTAGCCTATCAACCTGAAAATGGGCAGTCTTTTAAATGAGCAGAAAGACAATTCTAAGCACGACTCCTCAACCTGTTCAGCATTGATCCTCATGGATAAGTTTGTAGATTAAAAAAAAAGCAACCAACCTCAGCCATCACGGTCTCAATGCATTGCTGAAGTCCTCTATGCGCAGCTGCCTCTGCTTTGGACAGGGCAGTTGACATTTCTTCACATGAAGCAGCATGTGCACCATCCACTGGTAGGAGAAGCCGAGATATAGAATTTGCAAAATACTGGCAGAGAACATTAAAATATTAGGCGGAAATCAAAGTACAGTATTCCCATAGTAGAAGATCAAACTGTGAATATTTCATTGGTTGAAAAGCAGAATCCTTCTCATATGAAATAGTTGAAACGAACTGATAATCATAAAAGTAACCCAACATGCCTGCTGAACAATAGCAACACTGCTACCGCAACGTTGCACAGCAACCATGAATGCTTTAAAGCTACTCTCACCAGCAGCAGCAGCAGCTTCTGCCTGAGAAATAAACAAATAAATTATAAGTAAATCCAACTAACAATTGAAATAAAATGAGCACTTCAAATAGTGGGAAAGAGCAAAGTGAAGTAATTACAGCAGAAGCAGCTGCTGCAGCCACTCTTCTGCTAACACTTGTGCCCAAAACAAATTTCTCTCTCAGTGCTGCAGCTTCAGACAAGCCATCCCTTGCCCGTTCAAGTCCCTCAGTTAGGTATATGCTCACCTGCAAGCACTCATCATTGCGTCAGCACTAGAATATGAATGATTCTAGAATCTTATTGAACAGCATACCTGGTCTAGCAGGCAAGTAAATATGGCTTTAACATTGGCAGCAAGTGTGGGTGGCTGCACAAAGAAATAATTAGATGAGATATACAATCCCAGATACTACAGTTTACTAAGTGTCGTGTATTTCTTTGCCAATATCCTAAATCCTACACCTTTTCCCAAAATTCTCAGCAACTTATTTTGGAATAAAAGAGATTCTCACAACTGGCTAAATTCAGTAACCTGAGATGAAAACAGTGTGCATCTGGATATTGCTTCTTCATTCCATCGAACAAACTCCGTCACCACGGTGACTGATATTTGCTGCTGAGAAGACGATATTGAAGCACCTCTAGATCGTCCTATTGTCCCAGATGACTCTGAGCCTTGCTGACTCTCGGCACGTAATTCTTCCATCTGTAGAGAAACACACATAACTAAGCACTTCATACTAATGAACAAAAAACTAACTTCAATCAGAGAAAGAAATAATATTATTTAACCTTTGCTCGATATAGTTGTTTTAAGGAGGCTTGTTCATGCTCAGGGTATTCATCTTTGTGCGAGGAAAACAAGGACTCTGTCAAATCTGTTTAGTCAAAATAAATACTGTCAGCACCAGTGAAAAGCTTGCACGACAAGCAAAACTTCTATCACTCAGAATCACAATAGAAACAATGACCTTCAACATCCAGGTCACCGCATCCAACAGCTCGGAGGTCTTTAGCAAGTTCCTGGGTTCTCTCATATGCGACCGCCAACATTCTAAGGTACTAAAGACAAAGATCAAGAGTTAGCTTTCTTATCCCATCTCTACTAGGCAGATAGACAAGAAAGAGATAAGGATGTATCTACACACTAGTAACAGTCCGCCTTCTTGCACAGGTGGTGGACTCATAAGAGAGGGCTTCACCAAAATTTTGTCAAGAATACCTGTGACACGCTGCTCCAGCACTCTCTACGTAAAATACAAGAGGAGTTGGTATAGCTTATCCATATGCCTTGGTCATGCTACAGTGTCCAAATTATTGGTGCTCATTACCTGAACTAAGATTGCCATAACTTCATTTGGAGCGGGGAAAACAGCTGTAATTGTTGCTGCTTCTTTGCGTACAGTGTCTACACATGAGAAGTAACAAAAGATATTAATCAGCATAGAACTCTAGAAGCATGTTTCAAGTTTTGCATCCAGATCAATGACAATCCTTCAGACCTGTAATTTCCTTGTATAAAGAAGTAAGTCCACGGGCAACATTGCTAGGACTAGAGTGAGAACCTTGGTCACCAAGCACCAACCTAATGTCTGAATTCATGACTTCCACATCAATAAACATCGGACGTGTTGCCACATAATGCTGCATAGCGCTTGTACCCCTGTTAAACTGAAAGTCAAGAAGATAAACAGAGCATCAAGAAGCATATAAAATAGAGAACTAGACATCCATTTCTTATGTGACAGCCTTATCTAGAATTAACCCGTAAGAAACCACACGATACGTATGAAAGGCCTTTGTTTCGGAATCTAAGATAAAAAAAGTACAGGTTTTCCTACGGAATTGTAAAGGTGCATACTGCGGAATAAAGTATTCACCTGTGACAAAATCTTAGCACATTCTGACATGGTGGGTAAATCTCTCCGCTGTGAAGCAGCATCAAAACGAGATAAAAGCCTGTTCTCCAATTCTACAACATTGTATTCAAATGTCACAAAGGTTGAATTTGAACATACACTAAGCCTCTTCCATAATATGCAGAGAAACACAATAAAAACGAACTAGTATACCATTACAGTAATCCTGAAGATTAGCAACTGCAACTTCCAGTCCTCGGCCAGGGGTTGCATTTCCTGCAGCTGTACCCGCACCTTGCCTTCCAATATCTTCTTCAGCAAAGGATCCTGACATTGATAAGGAAAGCATCAGAATAATTAACTGTAAACGTTCATTGTTCTGGAAGCAAGAGAACTAACATCTTAGTTGTTAGCAAAAAATACGTAAAAGATGTTCTAACATTTAAAAGACATTAAATACTTAAATATCACTTATCACATCATACGTAGTTTCTGAGCGATAGAAGCAGCCTCAGCTACACGGCTATCATCAGAAAACAAAGCGGAAAGCTCCATAAGATCCCCTGGGCTGCCGTTGAACTCCATTAGGTACTGCATTTGTAGAAAAAGGATTAATTTAAGCTCATCTAATTAATTATGCGACCACTCTTCCAACATATATGGACTTTTACCTTTATAAGCTCTATCGTTTGGCTAGCAGTTTCCCGCTGAGCATCTGCACTCTGATAACAGAACCATGGGTTAATATTGGATAGACCACCAAATAGTTGGCTATATGTGGGATTAACTTTACCTGTAAGTGATCTCCAATTTTTGCAGCGGTCTGTCCAACACTTGAAATTCGACCATCCAACCTTGCAAAGCTCTCAAACAGACCGTCAACGCCCTTCTCTATCTAGAAAGAGAGTCAAATTAAACTTTCAAAAAATCATCAGGGTGCCAATTAAAAACTCAATTATTCATAAGGCAGTGATCCATGCACCAAAGAAAATCAACCAAAGGAGAAGTAATTGTCTGCCAACCTCAGTCAGTGTCTTCCGGTGTTTGGCATCTTGGGCTGAAACTTCCTTCTTTAGTGTGTTGAGCCTTCCATCAACCTTCAAAATTATTTTACATCAGAACGATGAAAAGAAAAAGAAGAAGAAGAAGGGATTGTAGACGATGTAGACCCAAGACACTCACTTGCTGTCGAAGATCAACTAACTCCTTGCAAGCATTTTTGAACAGAGACAAGAGACCATCTACTTCAGGAAAAAATGGAGCATCAGACTGCCCACGTAAATGCCCATTTGACAAACCATCAACTCCAGCAATGTTGCCGTAGCCATCCCCGGAATCTGCTTCTTCTTCTAGGAAAGATGGTAAGAGGTCGTTTACCAGGCTCCCAAACAATGCGTCAAATGAAAAATCACCCTGCGTGCGCCAATGCATACATGCGAGTAACCAAAAATCAAAATCCATTATGATTCAAAAGTAACAACATAAGCACCAAGCTTGAATCATTACCTTGAAGTCTTCTATGTCAAGAATCAGAGGAAGAGAGTTAACAGAGGATGATCTGGGACCTCTTGCCCTGATTCCTTCTTCCATCTGGTAAAATAATTATAAAATAAACAAAGAATTGAAGAATCAAGTCTGGCAGATCATATGAACAGTCAATCAAGACGTTTAATAGGAGATGCATATGATTCTGGATTTTTTTCAACTATAATTACTGTAGAGTTCAGCCTCTCAGTTCTGTAATCAACAGTAATCGCTGATTTCTCCGCCAAATGCGACAAAGTCAGAGGCGGAGGACGACCCATCGCGCAGAGAACGAAACGGAAAAAAACACAGTTAATACGGAGCAACTTACCAGCGGTAAACGACGAGATCTAGCCGACGGAATCCGGTAACTGCAGGGAGATAAAGGCGGATAGAGAGAAAAAAGAGAGACAGAGACGGTCGTCTATTATGTCGGAGTTGGGAAATTTCTTTTCACATCTTCGAGCTCCAAAATGAGCTGTTAATTTGATTATTTTATGAGTTTTTTTGGTTAACCGGCCGGTTAAAATTTTTGATAAAACTGTTAAAAAGATTTCATATGTCACCACCACCCATAGCATTTCAAGCTCTATTAACAGAGATTTAATTATTTAGTTTCTCTCCACTCAAATTAAGAACTTTTAGGGTTGCAATTGTATTTAAATTATTTCATGTACAAAAAAAAGCAAAAAGAAATCAACTTTTAATTACGTAACATTTGGCTTTTTTAATAAATCTAGATGCAAATGCTAAAAAAACAAACAAAGAAAAACCTTTTGTTTGCATTTGCCTTTTGCGTTTAGAATTAACAATTTTTTTTGTTTAAAGTGGTTAATATTTATTGAGAAAAAAATACTCATAATAATTATAAGTGAGGATGAATTAAATAGTTAAAACCTAAGTCGTTTACATTTAGTTGGATTTGTTTTAAAAATTAAAAATTATTTAAAGTGCGTTTACATTTAGTGAATTTATTTTTAATGAACTCACAACTTTATTAAACGCCAAATGCAACAAATTTGTTAAGTAAAAATTCGTTTTCCATTTGCATTTGACTTTTACAAAAACTGAAAATGTTATATACTAAACAAAATTGTTTTATGGTGATTTGCTTGACGAAATAAGAGTAAAAGGTTTGCATAAAAAATAATGTTCCAACGTAGATAAGAGTAGATGCAAAATGAATTGGTTCTTCGATTCATTTCATCATGAAACATTTGCTCTCGAAAACGGCAAACTCATACATTAACGGGCGGCATTAAAAGAAAGAGTTTCAGATTGACACAGCTTAAACAATCAATGAGCGTTTTGAATATTTTATGATCTCAATAAGCATTGTAGCCTCATCAAACAACTCTTATAAATAACAGAGAGCTCAAAGCAATGGAAACAATATTCAGAAGTGATAAATCTGAGTCAAAGATCAGAAACAGACAAATAAATAATGGCCACCATTGTGTCTCCTCCACATTTCTCCCCTGTCGAAGACGCTGAAAACATCAAGAAGGCTTGTCAAGGTTCTACTTTTTAGACTAACGTTTCAAGAATTGTGTCATTCAAGTTGTTTTTGCATTTCCTTTATTCCTCTTTCTTTCTTTTAATTGGGTTAAGGATGGGGAACCGATGAAAAGGCCATCATCTCAATCCTGGGACACCGGAATTTGTTCCAGAGGAAACTCATAAGACAAGCTTACCAGGAGATTTACCATGAGGATCTTATTCACCAGCTCAAATCTGAGCTCTCTGGCGATTTTGAGGTCTACATTATATCTCTATTTGATTATTATTCCAGAAAAGGTAATTCTATAGAAAATATAATATTTGCTACCTGCAGAGAGCTATATGCTTGTGGGTGTTGGATCCTCCACAGAGAGATGCTCTCTTGGCCAACTTGGCTCTTCAGAGGCCCGTTCCTGACTACAAGGTCCTTGTTGAAATTGCCTGCATCAGATCGCCTGAAGATCTATTAGCTGCCAGACGTGCTTACCGTTGCCTCTACAAGTGTTCTCTCGAGGAAGACTTGGCCTCCCATACTACTGGCGACATCAGGAGAGTGAGTGGTTTTAATTTCAAATGTTTTCTTCTTGTTTTGACTGATCTTGAACGCTTGGACGTTTTGCTATAGCTCTTGGTTGCGTTGGCGTCTGCTTATAAATATGATGGAGAAGAAATTGATGAGAAGCTGGTGCGCTCAGAGGCTGCGATTCTTCATGATGAAATCCTTGGTAAGGCTGTTGATCATGAAGAAACTATCCGGGTGTTAAGTACAAGGAGCAGCGTGCAGCTTAGCGCAATCTTCAACCGCTACAAGGATATATATGGCCGATCAATCACTAAGGTATCCAGGCCAAAAAATGGACAATAAAAATAACTTTTGGAAAGTCCATTGGGGGATATAAACCAATCATACCAGATTTTCTTCATATATATGTTCTTTTGATATCTGTAATGAAACCATTGATGACCAGGACCTCCTCACTCATCCTACAAATGAATACCTGAGTGCACTACGTGCAGCTATCAGGTGCATCAAAAACCCCAATCGGTATTACGCAAAGGTAAGATATAACTATAGTCTTTCAAATGTGGTCTTTAAATAATCCCAGAACGGCTAACTAGTATTCATTTTTTTTTTTCTTTTTCTTGTATGCACCTAGGTTTTGCGCAATGCAATCAACACAGTGGGGACTGATGAAGATGCTCTGAGCCGTGTGATTGTCACAAGAGCAGAAAAGGACCTGAAAAAAATCACTGAGTTGTATCTCAAGAGGAACAATGTTAGTCTCCATCAAGCCATAGCAAAAGAGACATCAGGGGACTACAAGGCTTTTCTTCTAGCCTTGCTAGGACATGAAGAAATTTAGAGTTTATCTTCATATCAAAACCTTAAAGAGTAGTACTTCTAATTGCTAGTGGAACAAAATAATACTCAACGCTGAAGTAATAATAAAGTTTCCTTTTGATACTTCCTTAATCACTTTTCTTTTGTTTAGCTATTCATAGTAAAACAGGGGTTACAAATCATCAAATTTCCCCTAATAAAGACATTCATTGATAGACACAGAAATTAAACAAACTCACTGAAGATCAGGGAAAGATGAATATGTAAGGATTCTTTCCTCCTCAGCCTCTGCGTACCAAGGCTGCAGCAATACCAGCAACAACCCCTACAGCAGTAACAGCAATTCCAACGCCAATAACACCATCTGCTTTCAAAAATCAGAAGAGAGTTAAGAGAAAGAAGATGAAGATTTTTATGGACGAGAAGAGAAATGGCACAAATACCAAGTGATTACCTTTCACAATACGGTCTTCTATAGCCTTTTTTAGTGTCTGAGCCTGTCTCCACTCTGGTTCAACCTAAAACCAGAGAAGGAAAAAGAACACATCGATGAATACATCAAAGATAGGATACTCTGGAGTATTCTGGGATCAGATTATCAAACCTCCAAACATTGTTCTATATAATCCCGGCTTCTTGAAACGTCATCGCTTCGATAGTATCCAACAGCAAGGAGATACAGCTTCTCTCTTAGTTTCATTGGACTTGTATCATTAATCACCGAAGCTGCAAAACAAAGAAAACATTTTGCTGCGATCAAACCAGTGATATGTATCAAATCATCCGATTCTGGAAGAATTTTAGGGAGCTGAGATTCCATATATTTAACTCCAAGAGGTAAACTAAATAGCAAAATAAGTTATCATTACCTTCAAGCATTGCTATCCCGCGCTGGATATCCGCAGGTATCTTCGCATGAACAAGAGCCCATGACAGGCGCATGATGCATTCCTTCTGAAGTCCTTTGTCTTGGGCTTTCTGAGCCTCAGCAAGTTCTTTCTCGCATCCCTGAGAATGATTTTAAAGAATGAAAACGCCTTACAAGTTACAAGTTGTGTATGCATGTCAAAATTCAGGTCACACACATAAAAGATCTGTACGCGGACAAGCAACGCAAGAGAAACGCGGAAACCAAAATCCGAAGAAGATGGAGGTATCATAAAAACAATTGAAAATTCGTCGTTCGAGGTTCCTATGCGGTCAATTTGAGGAAGATCAAAGCAAAACATAAAGCTTACCGAGATGATGTCGGTATCGCACAAGGGAAACTCATCGACGGAGCCAGAGGCAGCGCCGGAGAAGAAGTCAGAGACGGAATCGAAAATCTTCTCTATCGTCGCGTCCATTTGCTGTCGCAGCTCGATGATATCTCAGTTTTCTTTTGTGCAATTTGTCTTTGACGAGACCGCTCGAACTTGATCTGATAGGGTAAACCAAAATTTATGTTAATTTGAGTTTAATGGAGATTATCAGGAGAGACATTAGCTAAAAATGGATATTATTATCAAAAATATTCTTCTTAATGCTATTAACATTATCATTCTAATATATGGATATTCGGTTCGATTTCGATCAGTTATTTTTAATTTCAGTTTTTTTAATTGGAGAGATTAAAAATTTATTCGATTATTTCTATATTTCGGTTTGGTTACATTTTAGTTTCGGTCGGTTCGATTATTAAATATAAAAGACAAAAATATCCAAAAGTAATTTGATTAACCGAAAATAATCGAAATAATCAAAAATAACCAAAATATACGAAATATTTTTGGATATTCAAAAATAACTGAAAATAATTCGATTTGTTCGAATATTAATTCGGTTAGTAACCAATATTTATGATTTTCCAAAATAAAATTCGTTCGATTAATTTTTTATAACCGAATAGCAAGTGAAATCTATTTTTCTGATTTGATTTTAATTCGGTTTTATTCGGTTCGGATAATTATAGGTGTATGTTGAGGATTAATCAATCATAACTATAATATAAAAAATTGACGCGAAGCTCGGCTATCTTATAAACCATTATTACAAATTTTGAGTGTTTTTAGCCGATTTAAACCATACAATTCTTGAGCATACTAACCATACAACTCTTAATCATATTAACCATGCAACTCTTAATCATATTAACCATACAATTACCGGAGAAGAGTATTAGTAGAGAGAATCAATGAGAGGCAGAAAACAGTTTAATGGCTTTATGCTCGACATTAGTCTAGCAATGGCTGGTCCTTCTCTTAGCTAGTATATTCCTTCTTGGCCAAATGTTCTCTCTTGGCTTGGTACTTTGTTTGAAATCAGTAGGTATGTAGATTTTCATGAAAAATTTCTAGAGTTTTCCTGCTACAATCTCTGGAAATTCTCTCACCTTCTCTTAATTTGATATTCTTATAACAGATTTGCTAATCTATATATTAAGTTTGTTTGATTTAGGTAAAATTTATGTCATTGCAATCATGCCACTATATGGTAAAGAGCCAAAGATGCTCAACATTTATTAAGATATTGACCACATTGTTATCATCACATTTGAAGACCATTAACTACATTGTTATCCATACCTATTAAAATCATTGACTACATTGTTATCATCATCTTTTTAATTATTGTAGAATTCAAGTAGTCATTTTGATGTGTATAAATAGTCTTGTAACATTCAAGTTATTGATCAAGTTTAAGGATTACCATTTCATATGGTATCAGAACCAAAGAAGAAAAAGAATTTTTTTTTTGATCGATATGGCTCTGATACCATATGAAACAACCTATCATTGCTCGTTCCTCGACAGAGGCTGAGTACAAGTCTGTTGCAACGGCAGCCTCTGAGGTTCAGTGGATTCGTTCTCTCCTTACTGAGTTGGGTGTTTCTCTCTCTACCGCTCCGGTTATTTACTGTGTCAATGTGGGAGCCACCTATCTTTGTGCTAATCCTGTCTTTCATTCTCGTATGAAACATGTTGATGTTGATTATCATTACATTCGTGGTCTTGTTCAATCTGGTAATCTTCGTGTATCACATGTCGCATATGCGGACCAACTTGCTGATGGACTTACTAAGCCATTGCCTCGTGCTCGCTTTGTTCCGTTGTGTTCCAAGATTGGTCTCACTCCGATTCGTCCATTTTGAGGGGACGTATTAAGATATTAACCACATTGTTATCATCACATTTGAAGACCATTGACTACATTGTTATCCACACATATTCAAATCATTGACTACATTGTTATCATCATCTTTTTAATTATTGTAGAATTCAAGTAGTCATTTTAATATGTATTAATAGCCTTGTAATATTGATCAAGTTTAAGGATTACCATTTCATATAAGAGTGACCTTCATCAAAGAAAAAACTTTACACAATCTATAACGTTGAGAGCTTCATGAGAAGCTTGGTATTCGCGGTCGCCATCACAAAAGATGACAAA
The DNA here is from genome assembly GCA_018901945.1 of Pugionium dolabratum. Classification (NCBI taxonomy): domain Eukaryota; kingdom Viridiplantae; phylum Streptophyta; class Magnoliopsida; order Brassicales; family Brassicaceae; genus Pugionium; species Pugionium dolabratum. The sequence continues at coordinate 140,789 of JAEVFF010000123.1, read as the reverse complement.
ACTGGTATGATTAAGTAATAACGAGATTAAAAACATGTTAAATATGTAGAATCATTTAAAGTTTATAAAACATGCAGATATTTAAACACCCGTAATCAATATATATAGAATAGGTTTTTGACATACAAACATTTTAGACACGAGAAAAATACACCACAATGTGGGAATTACAATGGTTGTTAATTAAGATGGGTCATGCTTCTTAGTGTAAGCCTTTTTCGCAGAGAAGAACTTTCATCGCTTTCAATGCTTTTTCCATTTCATCACAAATCTTGTGAGGATCAGGTATAATGGTGGGATCAATCGCTAACGAAATTACCATTTTCTCCGCATAACTTAGGTAATGTATCAACAATGCCTATCAAAAACACACCAAAAAGAAAACTTATGTGGGAAGAAACAAAATTCAAAGATATAACGTTGCTAATACTATATTGACATAAATATAGAATAATAGCGTAAAATAGTATTTTTTTAAAAACATTATTCCAAATCTATCATCATAAATTTAAATTTTCAAAATATCACAAATAATTATATATAAATATTTATTCAATCTAAATAAATTATACATAAATTTAAATCATTATATTTGAGTTCTTTTTTTTATTTTGGGTTTTTAAATAAATTTTAATGTATTTTAATTAGAAATTTAAACTAATGATACTAATTTTGGAACAAATTTTTTAAAATATATTAGTTTAGAATAATTGTCCATAAATATATGTATCTTATATATATATTTATGAATCTTATAAAAAGATTGACATATATCTTGTGGGATTTTTAACATATTTGGTTAGAGATAAACATAAAAAAACTCTTGTATAAATATAAGGTATTGAACCTAAGATTGAATAACATAAAACATTTTATACTAATCAGTTTTCTTACATGGTATCAGAACTCTTTAAAAAAATTTTATATTTATCTATAACAATATATGTTAAAAATCTCATAAAATATATGTAAATCTTTTTATAAGATCCATAAATATATGCAAATATATTTATGTCTTAATAAAAAAAAAGGTTACTTACATGTGAGTGTCCGTAAGAGCTAGGAGCGATGTAAGCAATAGGATGGCCAAGAAAACTGATTTCTTCCATGGGACCAATGACGTTAGAAACACAAGTCGTTATGTTCATCACCGGTCGATTGAATAATGCTGCTGCTAGCTGTAATGACAAGATTGTGTTATATATTTATATATTTTCCACAGAATTGCAAACAAATATTCTTGAGTTCATTGATCACTTTGTTTACCTTAGCTCCTAAAGTTTTTTGGACGATTTTGATAGCAAAATACGCTATATGAGCGTGATAAGAGTGTTTCTTTCGATTCATTGTGGATTTTGATTTTTCTAGATAAACCAGTGGATTGGTTTGTAAACGGATGGACAATGGTAAGATAATAAAGCTGAAATAGTTTCCCCATCTACATTTTGAATCCTTCACCATCATATCTGCCAAAGGCTTTACACAACAACAACAAAAAGACAATATATATAAAAATATATACATATTTTTTAATACAAGAGTTTAGATTTAAATTCAAGATGTATGTATGTGTTTCTAACCTTGAATCCGATGTCTGACCTTAGATTTACTGTACAACCTGCACGAAATCGTATTCCATCTGGAAGATTGTTTTGGTACGATATCAATGCTCCATCCTCCTCATTCTTCTTGGCTTTTTTTGTTGTTGTTGTCAAGAAACAAGATATACGAGTGAAACACTAAACATATATCTCTTTAACACACATCAAATACATTGAGTTTAGTGTTTACCATATTGTTGGTTCAAATAGTGAGAAAGAGAAGCTTGTGTAATGCCGAGTAGAACATCGTTGACAGTCTAGGAATAGGCATAAGAGAGAACAAAGAACCATTATATATAAGAAGAGATCAAAATCATTAGGTATGATGAACACAAATTAAAGCGTAACGTACCATATTCATAGCGTTTTTGATAAGTTTAATGTCATCTAAAGACATAATTCGATGATAAAATCTCTTGGGATTGTTCCTGACTTCCACGCAGCCCTTTAGAGGTGTCTTTGTATCTTTCAAAAATAACACAGTCGCCAAAAGAAGCAAAGTATCTATAATTGTATTCCAAATCAGTCTCGACGTAGAACCAATGGTTAGTATCAACCTAAAGAACCAGTTTTTGTCTTTAAGGCCGTGTGACATCGTTTTACGCCGTTTCATGGGAGGAATTGCATTGGAAGACATGTTTGGGTCTGATGTTTTATGTGTACATGCGAGTATGAGAGAAATCAAAGACATTCCATCTCCCAACGAATGGTGAGATCTTATTACACTAACTGCTTCAGCATCTGAGGTTTTGATGTTAAGGATGTGAATGTCCCACAAGGGTCTTGATCTATCGAGAGGAATCGTTGTAAGACGTGAGATATATTCATCAACGAACCCATCTCCAGCCTCACTCGTTTCATCTGCAGTATCTATGTATGGTACAACTACATGTTCTTCTACATTGACTTCTGTTTCAATCCATTTTCCACCGTTTTCAGACTGTGAAGGTAAGAGAAGCTTAGAGACCAAACAGTACTATACATATATATGTTAAACTAGAGTTCATTTCTACGTATGTATAGAAGAGAAAAAGAAGATGGTTCGGAGGATAAAACCAAATACACGTGATTAATCGAAGGTACCAGTTTGCTGGAGAAACGAGGATGCTTGGAGACATTAAGCTTCAAGGCATCAAGAACCACGCTGGGATTAATCTTTGTTTTGAATCCCATGATGGTAACGGCGCAATAATCTACGTATGGGGATTGGAATACACGGGCCATCGGGCTGAGCGGCTGCTCTTCCTCCTCGTCCTCTCTCATTTTCTCTTCGTTTTCTACTACTTCTCTTTGTGGTGTGGTCTAGTGTTATGTATAACGTAAATTTATATATAAGTGATGCAACCCAAAAAAAAACAACTACAACTGGTCCAATTGGTTAAGTTTGGTTGATCTGGTTGGTTTGTATATCAAGTTTAAAATCATTTATGTTTGTTTGAAATTCAACAAAAAAACAACAACTCATATATAGTATTTTCCATATTTTTCTCAATCTTATCTCCGACATTAAAAAATGACTCTCTTTTTTTTTTCAACTACAAGTGGTTTTCGCTGTTGGTGTTTGGTTTGAAAGTTATGGTTTCATTCATTTACACTTGCATTGAATGGATTGGAACATTAATTGTTATTTCACCTCTTTTAACAGTAAGAAGTTAATAGCAACATGTGTTCTAAATAGTTAACATGTTAACCTCAAGTCATTTCTGCTGGTTTTGTTATTATTTGTGATCAGTTTAGCCTTGTTGAAAACTCAAGCCATTGTTGAAAGAAAGAAAAACCTCAAACTCACTATGTACTATTACGACCCCAAGCCCTTAACTTGTGTCAAAACTTGAGTAACACAATTTACTTGTAATTGTTGTTGTAATAGTGAAATGCATGGGCATGTTTTTGTTATTAAATGGCGATATGGAGTATAGTTACACCCAAAAAAGTTGGCCACTCAAAGACAAATTCATATATTTATTTACTGAAATAATATGATCACATATGTGTCTAAAATACCATCAATGCTATTGACTAGAGGTGGTATTATAATATTAGAGAGGGGCCTTGTATCACCTAACCAACACCTATATTTGTCAGGACATTTATTTATTTGTTAGTTGACCACCCAAATATGGAAAAATTTAGCTTCAATAAAATTGGTTGAGGAAAACACAACGATTTTTAAGTCTTACGTACTGATAGGAAATCAATTACAAAATGGGCTATTTAAATCTATGTTTTCAGATATAGATAGTAAGATATTTAGAAAATATCTTTAGAATTAATTCATTATAAAAATATTTTAAAATATATTCCTAATATATTATTTAAAAAATATTTTTAAAAAATAACTTTATTCTAACGTGTTATTAATAAAAATATAATGTTCACATGCAATCACCAAATTTCAAATAAATATATAAATAAACTTAAATTAGTACAATAATTATAATAAATGTCATTGTTATTAATTTAGTTAAAAAATCAATATATTTTATTAAATTAAATAAAAAATATTATTAAATTCGTAAAAACAATTATTTTTATTTTTTAATTTATATATATAAAAATTAATATAAAAATAATTTAAAATATAAATTAAAATTATATAAATATTTAATTATAAACAAAATTATATAATTTATAAATATTTTTTATATATAAATCTACTTTATGTTAATTATTGTCCAATTTTTATTGTAGAAATGACACATCGGACATCATAAGGACAGGACAGGGAATACTGATATCTTTTTTTGGTCATGAGACTACTGACATCTCATATTTCATTTCAGTGCAATTTATTATCTATGTGCATAAATAAATAAACATCGTATATATAATAATCAATGAATTGAGAGAGTCTACAATCATAAAGGTTAAACAATAGGAACTGTTAACGAGAGAGACCACACATTGTGTTTCTTCACGACCCCATCACACCTTGGAACACCTCAAAGAGTACGTTCACTGTGATTTGTAAAACGTTTAGGCATGGAGAACAATGAAAAAGTCTCTGCATGACAAACAAAACGAATATACAGTTCTCCTTTTTTCTCCATTACTGAGTAACTTTTCTGCATCTCAACTCTTTCAAGTTTATCGTGTGATGTGTATTTCCATGAATTGCAGGAGGACTCAGCTTTTGTTGCCGAGGAATTTGCTTAAAGATATCTGTATGATTCGTTTGAAGCTGATTGTTCCTTACGTGAATTACATACTTCTCTCTGGATATGTCTGCTCCAGATGTGCTGCCTTCATCACGTCTCTTTTGTGCATTATGTTTCTTCTTGAACATCATACTGAGAACGCTGCAAAAGCACCAGAACATTAAAAAAAAAAAACTAAATAAAAAAGAAAACTTTAGGGGTACACAAATCCTAGATTCATACTCATTCCAAAACAAAGCTGAGGATGTTATCGTTTCAGATGTTTTACTTTTGCAAGCTCAAGCTTTGAAGAATAATACATTGTCTTTTGTTTTAATTTGAGTCTTTGTTTGACTCTGTTTTTCTGTTTTTATTCTTGGTCTTTGGTTTTCTAAATAATCGGTCTAGAAAGCTGAAAGTTGTTTTTCTCATTCTATTAGAAGTCCTAAGTTCCAGTATTCAGTTGTATTATAGTCTATTTAAACAATGTATTGATCGACATTGTGGAATAACATAGAACAAGTTTTCTTCTCTATTCTGTTTTATTTTACTGTTCAAATTTTAACTCTAACAAGTGGTATCAGAGCTTGTCTAGAGTCTGGTACAAGAGAGAAGAAAAATGAGTGATAAAGATTCTATAATCATTCCTAAGTTCGATGGAGATTATGAGCATTGGGCTATGCTCATGGAAAATTTATTGAGATCCAAGGAATGGTGGAATCTCATCGAACCAGGAATGATTCAACCTCTGCCAAATCAGATATTGACAGGAGCTCAAAGAACAGAACGAGAAGAGATGATAGTGAAGGATTACAAGGTGAAGAATTACTTGTTTGCATCCATAGACAAGACAATTCTCAAAACGATTCTGAAGAAAGACACATCTAAAGATGTGTGGGAATCTATGAAGAAAAAGTATCAAGGAAACAATAGGGTTCAAAGTGCCCAATTGCAAAGGCTGTGAAGAAATTTTGAAATCCTTGAAATGAGATCAGGAGAATCTATCTCTGAATACTTCTCCAGAGTGATGGAAGTCACTAATGACATGAGAAATCTAGGTGAAGACATGCCAGATTCTAAAGTAGTTGAAAAAATCATGAAAACTTTAGTAGAGAAATTTACTTATGTCGTATGTGCTATCGAAGAATCAAACGACATTAAAGACATGACAGTAGATGGACTGCAAAGTTCTCTCATGGTTCATGAACAAAATTTAAGCAGACACGATGGAGAGGAGAAAGTTTTAAAGGTTGAAACTCAATGGAAACCAAGCAGTAGCAACCCAAGTGGTGGAAGAGGTAGAGGATATCCATTCAGAGGAAGAGGAAGAGGAGGATATCAAGGAAGAGGACGTGGATATATGGACTTCAATAAGGATTTGATTGAATGCTTTAAATGTCATAAAATGGGACATTATAAATCAGAATGTCCTAGCTCGGAAAAAGAAGCTAACTATGCCGAAATGGAAGAAGATATGCTCCTCATGGCCCATATCGAAATCAACAAACCAGTGGAGGAACAAAACTGGTTTCTAGACTCAGGTTGCAGCAATCATATGTGTGGAATGAAGGAATGGTTCATTGATTTCGATTCCAACTTCAGCCAAAATGTAAGACTTGGTGACAATCGAAAAATGACAGTTGAAGGAAAGGGAAAATTGAGACTGGAGATCAATGGAAAAGTACAAGTTATTTCAGATGTGTACTATGTACCAGGATTAAAAAACAATCTCTTGAGTATGGGGCAACTTCAACATAAGGGATTAAGGATTATCATTGAAGACAATGTTTGTGAAATCTGGCACAAACAAGAAAGAAAGATGATCATGTATTCAATCATGACAAAGAACAGAATGTTCATTATCAAAGCCATTGTCAGAGAAAGAAAGGAGATAGAAGAAGCAAATTGTCTTTTGATGCAAGAGAAAAGAGACTCTCTTTGGCACAAGAGATTTGGACATCTCAATTAAAAAGTTTGAAGTTATTGGGAGAAAAAAGAATGGTGGAAGGACTGCCAAAATTCAGTCAAAAGAATGAAGAAACAATATGTGAAATATGTATGCAAGGGAAGCAAAATCGAACCATCATTCCAAAGAAGAGTATGTGGAAATCAACTCGTCCACTTCAATTAGTTCACACTGATATTTGTGGACCAATCACTCCAAAATCAGAAAGTGGAAAAAGGTATATCATTAACTTTATTGATGATTTCAGTCGAAAATGTTGGACCTACTTTCTCACAGAAAAATCAGAAGCGTTCAAGACTTTCAAAGAATTCAAGGTTTTGGCTGAACGAGAAACAGGACAATTGTTGGTATGTCTTCGATCAGACAGAGGGGGAGAGTATAACTCAAAAAGAATTTGAAAGCTATTGTCGAGAATATCGAGTGCAAAGACAACTCACTGCTGCATTTACACCCCACCAAAATGGAATTACAGAAAGAAGAAATAGAAGTGTCATGAATATGGCTAGGTGTATGCTGATTGAGAAGTCTGTACCAAAACAATTCTGGCCTGAAGCAGTCCAATATGCTGTGTACATTCTCAACAGATGTCCAACAAAAGTTCTTGAAAACATGACTCCAGAAGAAAAGTGGAGTAATCGTAAACCATCAGTTGAACATCTCAATATATTTGGGAGCACTGCATATGCCCTAATTCCATATGAAAAAAAGAATCAAACTAGACAGTAAAAGCACCAAGTGTGTAATGTTTGGGATGAGCAAAAAGTCCAAGGCATATCGCTTATACAATCCAGAGACTAAGAAGATCATAATAAGCAGAGATGTTCAGTTTGATGAAACTAAAGGTTGGGAATGGGATGAGAAACAGGAGGAGAAAGAACTAACCTGGAATGATTATGAAGAAGAACTTACAGGAGAAGAGAATGCTGCAAATCCTCAAATTGATGAACAAGAAAATGACATACAACCAGAAAATCCTCATAGTGAAAACATTAATGATGTAGAACAGCCTGGTACAGAAGATGAAAGCATAGATAATCAAGAATCCAACACTCCTGTCATAATAACAAGAGGAGGAACAAAAAAGCAGAAGCAAAAACCTGTATGGATGAGAGATTACGAGACAGGATTTCTCATGACAGAAGATGAGGTCAATACAACCATGACAACTCCAAATGATCCAAGTAGTTTTGAAGAGGCAGTTCAAAAGGAAGAATGGAGAAAAGCTATGAAAGCAGAAATCACTTCAATAGAAGAAAATGATACTTGGGAGTTGATTGAATTACCGGAAGGAGCAAAAGTAATTGGAGTAAAGTGGATATTCAAAACCAAATTTAAAGAGAATGGTGAAGTAGACAAGTTCAAAGCTAGATTAGTTGCTAAGGGCTATAATCAAAAACAAGGAGTGGATTTTCATGAAGTTTTTGCTCTAGTTGTTAGATGGGATACAATAAGACTTATTCTTGCTGTGGCAGGAGAAAGAACTTGGAAAATTTTCCAACTAGATGTGAAAAGTGCTTTTCTTCATGGGGAATTGAAGGAAGACGTTTTTGTGGAACAACCTAGAGGATTTGAAGTAAGAGAAGAATCCAACAAAGTTTACAAATTGAAGAAAGCATTATACGGTTTAAAACAAGCTCCTCGAGCTTGGTATAGCCGCATTGAAGGGTATTTCATAAAGGAGGGATTCAAGAAATGTTACTGTGAACATACATTGTTCATAAAGGAAGAAGAAGATAAAGTATTGATCCTAAGTCTCTATGTAGATGACTTGATTTACACTGGGAACTCAATCGAAATGATGGAAAAATTCAAGAAGGCAATGATGAAGGAGTTCTCAATGACAGATTTAGGGAAGATGAAATACTTCTTGGGCGTGGAAGTGACACAAGATGATCAAGGAATCTTCATAACTCAAAAACGATATGCAGATGAAACAATCAAGAAATATGGAATGCAAGATTGTAACTCAGTGAAGAATCCAATTGTGCCAGGAAGTAAACTGAGCAAAGAAGAATCAGGAGAAGCAGTTGACACCACCTCATTCAAACAGTTAGTGGGAAGCTTGAGGTATCTTACTGTCACTAGACCAGACATAATGTTTTCTGTCAATCTAGTAAGTAGATACATGGAGAAACCAAGTGAACATCACTTGATGGCTGCTAAGAGAATTCTGAGATACATTCAAGGAATTCGTGATTTTGGAATTCAATATGAAAAAGGAGAAAAAGGAAGGAAGCTTGTTGGGTTTGTTGATAGTGATTATGCAGGAGATAGTGATAATAGAAAGAGCACATATGGGTATGTTTTTTATGCTTGGAGGAGGAGCCATTTCATGGGCTTCAAAGAAGCAACCTATTGTGACATTATCCACCACTGAAGCTGAGTTTGTTTCAGCTGTATATGGTGCTTGTCAAGCAGTGTGGGTTAGAAACATGCTAAATGAAATCGGCTTGAATCAAGGAGAAGGTACGGTGCTATATTGTGATAATAGCTCAACCATAAAATTGTCCAAAAATCCGGTTTTACATGGTCGAAGTAAACACATCCACATTAGATATCATTTTCTACGAGATTTGGTAAATGAAGGAGTCATTCATCTTGTCCATTGTGCAACTCAAGATCAAATCTCGGACATCATGACTAAAGCTATGAAACTTGAATCATTCGAAAAACTAAGGAGCTGGATGGGAGTGAAGATGAAAGAAGAATAAACTGGAAGGAAACATTCCAGTTTAGGGGAGGAAATGAAGAATAATACATTGTCGTTTGTTTTAATTTGAGTCTTTGTTTGACTCTGTTTTTCTGTTTTTATTCTTGGTCTTTGGTTTCCTAAATAATCGGTCTAGAAAGCTGAAAGTTGTTTTTCTCATTCTGTTAGAAGTCCTAAGTTCCAGTATTCCGTTGTATTAGAGTCTATTTAAACAATGTATTGATCGACATTGTGGAATAACAGAGAACAAGTTTTCTTCTCTATTCTGTTTTATTTTACTGTTCAAATTTTAACTCTAACAAGCTTCCCCAATTGTTTTAAACAGTCTATCGGTATCTCTGCGCACTACTTCTCCTATCTCCTTCCATAACCTCTCATCTTTAGTTTCGTTTATTGTCAAAGACTGACCAGCCTTCAAATAGAGAAAACAAGGTTCTTCCTTGTAAGTTGCCATGAAAATTCATTCACCCGCATAAGTGGAGTGACAAAGGAGCAAAAAATTCATACATTCTCAGGCTCTTTTCTAACTTCCATAGAAAAATGAGAAGTTGGTATGCTGGTCGGAAAAATGGAATGTTTCAATTCATATAAGAACTAGACAACATAATATGTTTACGTCATCTGTTTCATAGATTTTAAGTTACCGATCTATCTGCAAAGTTGCAAAGTATGGTTCGTGACTTCGTGTCCAAAGTCATCATCGTAGTTTTTCTTCTACAATCTCATCATTATTGTGAGTAAATCTTTACTCGTTTGCTTTTAATAAACCACATTGGCAAATACTAGTAATCTATTTCTATCCAACTGATAAACCAAAGGGATTTTCAATACTTAACATCTCCAGTTCATATAATTTTGTTGCAATTTTAGATGAACGGAAGGAAAACCTGTAAAACTTATAATATTATAAGAAACGGCTTAATATAAAGTTACAGAAACCTCTATTCTTCTAGGTACTTCAGAGACTCTTGTAGTTTATTAGAACAACCACATGAGCAACCGATACTAGAAGCAAAGAGATATAGAACAGAAAAGAAAGTTACGAAATAGATTTGTCTTTTTAAGCATGTCTTACGCATCCATTTGTTAGTAGTATAGTATCATCCGAGATCTTCATACGATTTTAGTCATCTCTCCTATATTCTTTCTGTTCTCCATATATATAACTTAGCTATGCATATACATTATCCTACTTCTTGTGTATGCCTTTCTACTTTATCTGCACACATCCAAAACCAAGAACACGATATGAACATCAACATTAGAGAATATGAACTCATCCAGTTTAGCTAAAAGAAGAATGCTTACCTTTATTACAGTAGCCTCATCTTGTCCATAAGAAGAAAAAAAACACCTGAGTCCACACTAATGATTTTGTTATCCATGTATAACATTGGGGTGGAGATTAGAGAGTAGACTAACCCTTGGAGTTATGAGGTGAAATTTGCCTACTGCATCAGATTACTGGTAAGGATTGATGGTTCATGGTCATTTCCACTAGTAGAGGAGAGTCTAGCTTTTGCATTAATTTCAGCAGAATCAACGGTTTTGTGATCATCCGCAGGTGTAGCACAAGGGAAGAGGTCACTAGGAAGAACAAGCTCTATAGTGCACCCAGTTTCAGGTTTAAGCGTTTCACTTTCTTCAGTCCCTTCTTTTGCACCATTTGAGTAATTACAAGTAATACTCCTTTGGTTGATTACTGGGCAAGGATGCAGCTCCGAGGTACCATCAGCTTCTGTCGAAACACAAAGCAACAACATTAATAAGATTTGAATAAAAAGTTGATCAGCAAAGATATTATTAACCTTTTTCCATTTAGAAATAGCGTTGTTCACTTCACGAACCTTCAAAAGCATCTGCACCAGAGAGTTCAGATCGAAAGTCAGGGCTTTGGTTGCTGGCAGATGATAAATAACCAGGAGAACCAACAGAAAAGCTACGGTGATGATTCAGCACTAAACTATTCTTGAACTCAGGAAGCTGTAAACTAATGAAGCGTCTTCTTTCAAGTTCAATAGCCCTCTGCAAATCAGCTTGCTCCAATTTCTTTCTCATCATTTCCTGCATCTCGTAAAACATCTTTGAACCTACGATACAAAATTCATGTACATTAAAATAAGAATAATGGTAGATAACAGGAAATGCAGAAAGGAACCCCTAAAAAACTATTATACAGGTATTACAAAACAAATAAACAAGGATACTAACCAAGGTGGAAATCACACTGTTCTCTAGGATCAATCCCAGATGGACTGGAACATGGGGAGTAATTCTCCCACTCAATCTGCTGTTGTAGCAGATGCTGCTGTTTCCTATTATCATTTCATTTACAGTGACACATTGAAAAACAAAGATGAAAGATTTTAGAACGAGAACTCAAGAGAAGAGAAGTCACCGCACTTGTCCAAGACTTTGCCTTTTTCTTTGTAAGGTTTGACAAGAACACGTGAGTCACAAATGAAATGAGGATTCCCTCTAGCTAGTACAACCTTTACAGTCTCAGGATGGGCAAATGAAACAAAGCCAAACATACGCTTCTGTTGGTACGGTATCCGCACATCTTGCACTGTTCCGAAAACGCTTCATAGAATCAATAATGTCAGACATCAATTAACCAAATAACACCTGGTTAATCAAGATAAATCTATGGGAAACATCAACTTTATCCAACACTTGTTTGACGGAGATTGTACAGAAATACCTGAAATAAGATGCAACATCCTCATCCTTAAACGTGCTGTCAGCTGGGAAGGTCAAGTAAATCTGTCTAGATGCTGAGTTTGACTGATCACCAAAATGCATTGCCATTAGTTCCATCCTCTCAAGCCGTCCTGGACTGCTGCTCCAATATCTTTCATCATCAAAAGGCAATGTACTATCTCTACGTCAAGGAGAAAGCACAAAACTTAATACTTGAATAAGCTAACAGACTAAAAACAAAGATATAAACCCGTCCAAGTTGCAACAGCGCAACTAAATCTGGGAATAAAACAAACAAGAGTCAATTAGATGGTAGCCAAGAGAAAATGCGCCACGCAACAACAAGGAAGACGAGCAAAACGAATCAGAAAATTTACAGCATGAATTAGTGATGATAGCCAGAAACTACAAAAAAAAGTCAATAAAATGTGTAACTAGATTCCTTCATGCTATTAAGGAGCAATTCAGACAATGGTAAAACGAACTAATTGTGATAGTTCCCTTTTATTACCTATGAGCATGCTGATGCAAGAGAAACTCCATTCTCTTCTCGTGTGGCAACTGGGGAGCTCTACCCAGGAATTGAGAAGCCAGTCTTTGCTGCTGATAAGCCATTTTTATCCTCATCATCTCCTCGTGCTGCGGGACAAATTTTTCCATTTTCCTAGGCGAATCAGCGACAGTGCCATTACCATCAACATTATCTGGATATCCGCCGTGGATAAACTTGCAGCTGTCTCCATTCTTACACAAATCTTGACTGAAATGCACACAGGGTTTGCATCTAGTACAAAATCCATCATCTTCGGACCGAAAAGACGCATCTGCCGAGAAACTCCTCCGGTGCGCATGGGTTTCGCCATTATTGAAGGAGTAGTCCAAGGGAATCTCAGGATTTACAATATTCTCGGTTTTAGAACTGGAATCGTCGAGAAATGAAAGACAATCCTTCAGCTGCTGATCATCCAGTAAACCGGCAGTACTACCAGCGTCAGCACAAGCATCTGTAGCAGAAGCTCCGTTGTTTTGGTCAAAACTTATGGGTTTCGAGACCCACGCAGTACGAACACCCTCGAACCAAAGGCGAGGGGTGTGATTAGGGGGAATGTGGACCTTATCCAAACTATTATGGTTCACGCAGTTGTGTGACGAGGGAGAGATGGGAGAAGGAGATGATGGAGAGTTTGTACGGAAATCCATAAAACCATTTGAGTGAGAGCCTCCTCTTCCGTTAATGGGTGGTCGAGAAATAGGGTTCAACGGCGACGGAGACGGTGGCGTAGAAGGTGATGAAGCCAAGTTGTTTGAGAAAAGTCCCAACTTTGCTTTGACTTCCAAAATCAAGGACTGCAAGAGTGATTCAGGCCCACGAGCCAGATGCATCAAGTCTCTCTCCTTAAAATCCTGTAACAGTAGATATCCAATGATCTTTGGAGCGTAATCCGGTTCTAAGCTCTTGATTTTCGTTAAAAGCAACGTTGTCGGGTCACCGGAATCCATGGTTACGGTTTCACCCTCACCCAGAACTAACTCTGGAAGCGGATATAGCGCTTCGAAATTAGAGAAGAAGAAAAAGAGTAAAAGTTTATAGCTTTTCGAAGCAATGCTGAAAAAAAAAACTGGATAAGACGAACGAGATCCTCCCTCCTCTTTGCTCGCTTCGGTTTTGATTTCTTTCTCTGTTTTCCTTGTTTGAATCTCTCTACTCACTCACTCACTCATATCTTTATCGCTCCAGTTGGTGCTCTCTCCTACTGGTAAGACCACTTGGGGAAATGTTCTGCTTTTATTATTTTCAACTTTCTAGGAAACTGTAATTCCTTATATAATTAAAAACCTAATTTTTATTATTACGGAATATTTGGATGCTTCTTGCTTGTTTATTAATATATACATCGTTTTCTATACTATTTCTAATATGTATTCGGTAAAGATTGGAAAAAGATTTTTGGGTACATGCACGCACTATTTTAACAGCAGTAACGAAAATTGTGTTGCCTTTTTTCAATGATGGAAATGAATCTGTTTATAATTAAAAAAAAAAGTAAAATTAAGGAAAAGAAAAGATTTATAAATTCTGAAAAATCTAAAGAGACTGTGTTAAGTCAGTGTCAGAGATAAAGAGAGAGAGAGAGAGCGCGTGTGGATGGCAACTTTGTAGACAGCTTTTATTCAGAGGTGGTGTTTATTCACGCGCGCGCGTAAGGTCAAACTATTTACTTTTTCCTCTTTTTAAGGAATCACGAGAACACATTTTCTTGTTTAGGATTTTGCAATTGCTAATTTAATTAATGTGTGTGTTTATTGGTGAATGCATGCATTCTTATTAAGGGAAATTGGAACTGATAGGTCTTGTGATGTGAGATGATTCGACGGTCGTGATTATCGGAAGAAAATAATTGGGATCGTTGATTTTGTTCATGGGTGTGTGCGTGTCTTTTGGAGTCAAATAGGTTTCGTTTATAGGATATTCTCGTGGGGACTTTTGGGATAGGTTTCAAAATTTGGCAATAACTGTGACAACTCATCTGTCGGAGAATTTTCAACACTCGTTTTCTAGGTTTTGAGGATTTAAGCATCGTTCTTCTTATCCCCTTAAATAATTTTAGGGATACGAAGCAGGTTTCTTTCGTTGTTACAAGGGTAATAAATTTCATTGTTAAATAACCAAACTTCGTTAATTGATTTTAACAACATAAAAAAAACTATCCGGAATGGATTTCATAAATGGAAAAATGGTCATTAAAATGTTAAATTTTTACATTTGAACTATTTAATTATGAAATTTTTTAATAAACTATTTAAATAACGATTTGTAATTGATTGTACCGTTTTAAGTATCTAATTAGTGTAACATTAATATTAAAAGTAATACTGTTAAATTTGTTACTTAATTTTTATATATTAATATCTATTTTTAGTTGGTTAAAATAAATAACAGAGTTAACGATGTTATTTCTGTTATTAATATTAACTAATCGCATAACTAAATCGGTATAGTAAACTACAAATCGTTATTTAAATAGCTTATTAAAAAATTTAGTATTTAAATGATTTAAACGCAAAAATTCAATATTTTAACGACTGTTTTTTCTTTAATAAATTATATTTGGTGGAAAACATCAAATTTGTTGAATTTAGTATATATCAAAAAGAAGCGAATCGATTCAATTACAAACAAGTTTTCACTTCGAATGTATCCCTTTAATCAAAATTAGATCCAAATATTTTTACATACTTTTTGATTAATCGTTTTCAGTAATTGATATTGTTGATCTTTGACTGTAACCAACAGTGTAACATTGTAAAGACGAGAGAGGGAGAGAGGGAAAAAAAGACAAAGCATTTGCAATATGATGGATTAGTTTGGAACAGTTTGGTTTTTTTTACCAGAAAGTTTCTGTTTTCTTATTGATGAAATAAATGTACATGTTTTGTTTATATACACGATCAAAAATAATAAACCAAAGTAATACAGGTTTATATTATATCTGTGAACAAACACTAATCATACTACACTAAAAGTCCCCTCAAGATGGGGTGAAAATGTTTTGAATATCCATCTTGCCAAGTAAGAAATTCAGAAGACCTGGGTGAAGAGCCTTAGTGAATGAGTCAGCAAGTTGATGAGTTGTCTTGACATGAACTAATCGAAATAAACCTTGTAACAGTCTCTCTCGAACACTATGACAATCAACCTCTATATGTTTTGTACGCTCATGAAAAACCGGATTGTGAGCAATGTGAATGACAGCCGTGTTGTCACAAAAGAGAAGAGTGGGTTTAGAGAGAGGAACCTGAAGTTCTGTCAAGAAGTTTGTAAGCCAAACCAGTTCATCAACAGCTTTGGACATGCTTCGATATTCAGCTTCTGCAGACGACTTAGAAACAGTCTGTTGCTTCTTGGATTTCCACGAGATTAAGGAAGATCCTAATAGAATGCAAAAGCCTGTAGTGGATCGCCTGCTATCAAGGCATGATGCCCAGTCGGCATCAGCATAAACCTGTAAAGAAAGGTCAGAATGAGCATCATAAAAGAGACCTTGTCCTACAGTCCCTTTCACGTATCGAAGGACCTTGAATAAGGCTTGCTGATGGACTGTACGAGGAGCCTCTGAGTATTGGCTGAGCTTATTAACCACAAAAGTGATGTCAGGCCTGGTTATCTGTAGATACATCAATTTACCAATGATTTTACGATAAGCAACAGCATCAACAAGTTCACTGCCATCATCCTTTGAAAGCTTGAGATGAGGATCCATTGGAGTTGAAGAAGGCTTACATCCAAGATAACCTGTTTCACTAAGAAGATCCATTGCATACTTTCGTTGATGAAGATATATACCAGATGACGATCTAGCAATTTCTAAACCAAGAAAATACCGTAAAGGACCAATATCTCGAAGTTTGAAATGAGATGTGAGCTGTGACTTAAGTGCAGAAACTGCAGAATCATTGTTGCTAGCAATGATGATGTCGTCAACATAGACTAGAACACATAGAAACAAGTCACTGCTGATCTTTAAGAAACACGTATGGTCAGAAGCAGCTTGGCTAAAACCCAGTTGGAGAAGAGTGTGGGAAAATTTCATAAACCACTGCCGAGAGGCTTGTTTGAGACCATAAAGGGATTTTTCGAGTCTGTAGACTGCATTAGGAGGAAGAGAGTCCCCCTGTCTTGCAGTATACCCTGGTGGAAGTTTCATAAAGATCTCTTCATCAAGATCTCCATTGAGAAAAGCATTCGAGATATCCAATTGAGATAAAGAAAAACCATAGATGGCAGAAATGGCGAGTAGAAGTTTAACAGAATTGAGTTTAGCTACAGGGGAGAATGTCTCATTGTAGTCTATACCCTCAATCTGTGTGTAACCTTTTGCTACCAAACGAGCTTTATATCGTTCAATAGTACCATCTTGATTGTGTTTGATCTTGAAGACCCACTTACACCCAATTGGAGTTTTATCAGGAGGCAGAGAACAAACTGTCCAAGTTTTTGTGCGTTCTAAAGCCTGAATTTCAGTGTCCATAGCATCACGCCAAGCCTGAAGTTTCTTTGCCTCAGTATAGGTGGAGGGTTCTTTGTCTATGGAAGTTAAAAAGGCTCGGTAGGAAGGGGAAAGTTTCTCAAGAGAGAAAAACTTGGACAATTGATGAGGGGTAGAAGATTTTACTGAATAACAGTAGTAATCTTGGAGATATGTAGGTTTCTTTATGGTTCTGTGAGAATTGGTAGTAGTGGAAGTAGGACTAACATAATGAGTCGTCTCTACTGGTAATGTAGATGATGAAACATCTACATCAGAGGGAAAGAAATCAGAATGGGATGTGGGTAGTTCTGATTTTGCAAATGGGAAAAGCTCTTCTTGGAAAACTACTTGCCTTGAGATGAATATGTTATTAGTCTCAAGATCCAAGAGTTTGTATCCCTTGTACCCACTTGGATAACCAAGAAATACACAAGAACGAGCTCGGGGTTCAAACTTATGTCTGTTTTTTGGTGATGTGGATGCATAACATAAGCAGCCAAAGACTCGCAAAAGAGAGTAATCGGGAGGCTTATTTGTAAGCATCTCAAAAGGACTTTTGTCCTTCAATACAGGAGCAGGGAGACGGTTGATGAGGTGAACTGCAGTGAGAATGCAGTCACCCCAATATGGGATAGGAATCTATGATTGAAAGAAAAGAGATCTAGCCACATTCAAGATGTGTTGATGTTTTCTTTCAACCACGGAGTTCTGTTGGGGAGTTTCTGGACAGGAATGATAAGGGACAATCCCTTTAGATTGATAAAAGGTGGTAAAATTCAATTCTGGAGCATTGTCGGATCTAACTCCCTTAACCTTTCTACCAAATTGAGTTTCTACCATTTGAATAAAATTGGGAAAGGTTACCAAGACATCCGACTTGTTTTTGAGCAAGTATACCCAAGTGGCTCTAGAGTAATCATCAACTATGGTGAGAAAGAATCTAAAACCATCATGAGTTGGAATAGAAAAGGGGCCCCAAGTGTCAATATGTAGGAGATCAAAAGGATTATCTGCCATGTTATTTCTTGAAACAAAAGGGAGATGTTTTTGTTTTGAAAAATGATAGACACGACAATGAAACTTTGAATCCTTTTGTTCTCTAGGAAAAGAAAGAACATTCGACATGGGTTGAAGTTTTGAAACAGAGGGATGACCCAACCTTTTGTGCCATAAATCATGACACGAAACACTAAAGGCTTTAAGGTTCGAGATACCTTTATTGAAAAAGAACTCTAGATCCAGAAAGTACATCTTTCCACTCTCTCTACCCATTCTAATCGTTAATCCCTGAAAATGATCCTGAATTAAACAGGAAGATTTATCAAAAATGACCTTGCATCTTTGATCTCTAGTTAAGGAACTTATACTGAGGAGATTAAACTTGAATTGGGGAATGTATAAAACGTCACGAAGGACTAGACTACCCAGACTAACAGTTCCTAATCCAACAATGCTCACAAGAATTCCGGTGGGTAGTGTGACAGTGGTGTTTTTGAGAGGTGAAAAGTCTGTGAATAGGGATTTGTCATGGGTTATGTGGTTAGATGCTCCTGTATCTATCACCCAAACGTTAATGGCAGAAAGACCATTGTTTACAGAACATATGTACATTCCATCATTTCCAGTAAAAGGACAGAGAATAGAGGGAGAAAAGGTACCGGAAATGGGATGTTTGGTTGGTGAGTAGGATTGGTTTGATACTGAGACAGAGTGCACTTCAGGTGTTGCAGTGAGACTAGGAGCTTGAAGCTTGCTACTTAAGAACGACACAATCTGCTGGATTTGATTGGCTGATAAATCCTCTTTTAGGATTGGAGGTTGATCAGCTGAATTTTCTCCTGCAGATGTACTTACGGCAACAGCATTGCTCCTGACATTTTTGAACTTGGATTTGAAGTTCGGTGGATAGCCGTGCTTCTTGTAACACCTTTCCTCAACATGACCAACATTTCCACAGTAATTACACATGGGTCTATCCTTTTTCTGAAACTGAGGAGCTTGTCCAGATTGAGTAGGTGCTGGAGTTGCATACGGCTTATGTTGAACCTGAGAAACTTGAAATGCAGACGAGCTTGAGGAAGCAACGTTAGCTGACTTTTGGCTATCTTCCTGATCAAGGAGATTGTATACCTCAGACAGTGAAGGTAAGTGCTTCTTCATTAAAATTCGACTGCGTATGTTCTCATAGTTGTCATTCAAGCCCATCAAAAAATCGATCACTCGATTTGTCTCCCTTTCAGCTAGCAATTCTTCAACTGTTCTGCCAATAGGTTGGATGTTTGCTAGTTCTTCCCAGAGAGATTGAGTTTGAGTGTGATAAGTCGATAGATCAAGACTGCCTTGTCGAAAAGAGTGAATTTGCTGCCTGAGTTTCTAAAGCCGCGGTAAGTTTGATTTATGAAATCGTGTGCGAAGATCAATCCATATCTCAGATGCATGTTTAAAGTATAAGATACTGGTATAGATCTTCTTTGACACACTATTCAGCAACCAAGACTTAAGCATACTATTGCATCGATTCCAAATCTTGAAATAGGGATCGAATTCTTCGGGTTTAACAATTGAACCATCAAGAAAACCCATCTTATTCTTGGCTTCCAAACTCGTGGTCATTGCAACAAACCAAACTCCATAATTCGTTCCATCTAACAGTTCAGCAACTAGGACTAATCCTGGGTGATCCGAACTGTGAAGGTGATATGGCGAATGAATGTTATCGGGAGAATCAGATACCTCGAAGTAACTGTGAGCTGATTTTGTTTTCGGCAAAATCGACCTTTGAGGATCTGCTCGATTTGGTGAACCGGAAGCTTCATCGGAAAGATTATTCTTCCTGTTGCTTCGCGGTGTTGCGAGTTCTGGGGGTTCCGAGGTGTTTGCGCGGTACCTTGAAGTGGTTTTGCGTTTTCCCATCGAAACAAATCCAGAGAATGATCAGAGTGAAAAGAAATCGATTTGATCACTCGCGATCAAGAAATGAGAAGCAAGAAACTTTCTGAAAAAATCAAGAATCGTCGATTACCGACTTTTGCTCTGATACCATTTTACCAGAAAGTTTCTGTTTTCTTATTGATGAAATAAACGTACATGTTTTGTTTATATACACGATCAAAAATAATAAACCAAAGTAATACAGGTTTATATTATACCTGTGAACAAACACTAATCATACTACACTAAAAGTTTTTAGTATATGGCATAGAAGCAGCATCATATCACACTTATCCAAGAGACTAAAATAAGAATCTTTAAGACATACGCACTCACATGGATCCAAGAAGGAAATATGCATTCGCATACGACTTCATGGATCAATCAACCACTCACCAATAAAAAACCAAAATCACAAAATATGAGACAAAAGAGTACCTCAAAAGTTCAACCTTTATGCACATGAACATGAACCAGCTTTTTTACTTTTTGTATATATCATTTGATTGTAAGGATGATTTAGGAAATCTTTTATGACTTTTGTCTGTTCTCGAAAAGATTTTATTTAGAAATGAAATTTGTAATGAGTAACAAATAATGCTTCAGGTTGGATCGTAGATAGGTTATGGAAACAGAAAATGTTCTTAAGTCTAGTCAAGAATCTATAACATGTTCTATTGGATCACAAAAGAATTATTCTACTATGGAAAAGAAGGTTATCTGTTGTGAAATAAATAGAAATAAAAATATGTTTCTCGTTTGCATATTTACTAAATAGATACTTGTTCATATGGCCATATAAGATTGATGAGAAAAATCTAGTTAGTATAACTAACCATGACTATAATTGTTCATGTCGCCATATAAGATTATTGAAAAATATCTTCAATTTTAATCAGTTTCTTCAACCATGACTCGAGACCTCTTTTTCTCAACCTTCAAATCTATCACATCAAATCTTCTCCATATAAATCTCCATAACGTTACGTATTATAGATCTTTGTATATACAATGTCGTCTTCATGTTACCACAGAAACATCTTATGCAAATATCTCGTGATCTTCGGCACAGTCGCAATCTTTTCTATCGTCATCTTCTTCAACAAAAACTATATTAGTCCTCAACCTTTCTACAGTAACGTATTCACAATAAAATGTCAAGAGAGTTTCGTGCAGCGTAAGGAAACGGCGACGAACTTGAGCCATCTGATGTTCGTGTTGGTCGGTAGCTCACGTGCGTTGAAGAACCGAAGAACCTACGTAGAATCATGGTGGAGACCTAATGGAACACGTGGCAATATCTTTTTGGACAAGGAGCCGTCGAAAGAGTTTCAGCCTTGGTCTCAGACTTTTCCACCGTTCAAAATAAGCGAAGATCCCAAGAAACTCAGAATCTACTCCAAAGTAAGAAATACAGTTCAAATTCGGATCTATAGATCCATTCTCGAGACTTACAGGCTCAAACAAGACAAGGGTGTGAGATGGTATGCCATTTATATATACATAAATGTATCTAATAGATGAAATCTCTAAGGTAAATTCTTGTCCATATGAATAAACAGGTATGTGATGGGTGATGATGATAGTCTTTTCTTCGTAGAGAACATAGTGAAAGTGTTGTCAAAATACGACCACAGGGAGAAAGAATACATAGGAATGTATTCGGAGACGATAAAATCGAATGTTCATTTATCATTTGAGATGGGTTACGGAGGAGCAGGATTTGCTCTAAGTTATCCTTTGGTAGAGGCTTTGGTGACAAAATTAGATGAATGTGGTGAGAGGTATCATTACATCAGAGCTGCAGATTGGTTAGTGAGTGTTTGTTTGACTGATTTGGGCGCTTATTTCTCCACCGAGAAAGGATTTCATCAGGTAATCATATATATTTAATTATCATGTCATTATGTTCTTAAGGTCTGAACAAAAAAAGTTTCTTGATTTCGAAATACATCAATAAAGATTGGAATGCTACATACAAGATTAAACATTAATTGTTTGCTCAATAAAAGTGTAAACTTTTGATATCGACAGATGGATTTACACGGGGACGTATCAGGCTTACTCTCGTCTCACACAACGGTTCCTCTTCTAAGCCTTCACCACTTCGAGACGGTAGCACCACTTTTCCCGGGCATGGACCGTCGTGGCTCAGTCCTTCATTTCATGAAAGCAGCCAATGTAGACCAATCACGGATCCTACAACAGTCTATCTGCCACGTCAGAGCTAGAAACTGGACTTTCTCTGTCTCTTGGGGTTACTCTGCTCATATCTATGAGAAGATATTCTCACGCAGCCAATTGATACGTCCCATCGAGACATTCCGTCCTTGGCTCCGTGGGCGCTCTCCGTTTTTCATGTTTAACACCAGACCATTGTCTCCGCCAGATCCATGTGAAGCTCCTCACTGGTTCTTCTTCAATTCAACTGTACAAGAAAACGAAGGAGTTGTTACTTCTTACACAAGGAAGTTTCCTAGGAACATGACTTCATGTTCCTTGTCTGGTAATATTTCTGCGGATCCTCTCGCTTTGATCCGAGTTTTCTCTCCCTATACTCCCAAACAGGTTTGTTCATCGTCATCCATTTTACAAACGATGAGCTATTTTTTAATTTTGACCATAATAAATCACAATTAAATAATATTGTTTTATTGTATGTTTCTAGGGAAGAAAAGTGGAATGTTGCAACGTGGAATATGAGGGTGCAGATGTTGCAAATATAAGACTTAGAGATTGTAGGAGAGACGAAATCATCGCCTAATGAAAAGTGGAGGGAATAAAGTATTAATTAATGTTGTAACTTTCAGTCTTCTATTTAATTGTAAGTCATAAGTACACGTCTCAGCTTGCTCTGTATTGTCAAGATATTAGTTTGATGGGAATATCGACTAATTTTCTAGAAATATAACCCAAAAAGAACAACCAAATGATCTCAAAATCAGAAACAATTGCGAACGAAGACAAAGTAGTTTGCGTATACGTAAACCGAGTCGTATACAAGTGGTTCTTCTTCGGGTTCATCAATGAGATTTCTGGATCCCTATGAGCCGCGCATAATCCACCCATCTGAGACAAAAGAAAAAGAACCACAAAGAAAGAACATGAGAATCAAAACTGTTGAGGGACAGAAAAAAGAAACCAGGTTTGGGTTTCAAAATAACTTACAATAAGGAACCCAAGAATGTGTTGCCTGTTCTAACAGCGAAACACAATGCACTGAGTACAAGTTTGTGTTGGTGTAGCATTGGCTCCAGAAGACGTTGTTCTATCACACCAGCCAATACTTGGTACCTGTTTATATTTCAAACCATAGCTCTTTTCATTCTCCAATCTAAATGCTAAAATTCTATTCCCGGTTTGCCTTTTCTATACTTTTCTTCTTTAGTGAAGTTTCGATAGAAAGAAACTCAGTTACCTTAGGTTGCTCGAAACAGCCATATAGACACCATATGCGACGCTTGTGGAGAGTATTGGAACACTTTCGATTTCACCATCAGAAGTCTGGTCCACAGCTTGTCGTGCTTTTATCAACGCATTTGTAACAGCAGTACCAACCTAGCCAATTATACAGATTCTGTAAGTCAAAAGACTATAGAAACAAATTTTGAAGGAATTACTGGAAAAACAGTTTTGAAGCAATGAAAGTATGAAACTATCCATTTTTCTGACTAGAGTTTCCCTTTACAGGTAGATATGTTTTGACTCACCAGCGATGACGCGTTGCCAACAGCAAACAGCTTAGTCCCATTGCGCTGCCAACAGCAAACAGCTTAGTCCCATTGCGCTGCCAACAGCAAACAGCTTAGTCCCATTGCGCTGCCAACAGCAAACAGCTTAGTCCCATTGCGCTGCCAACAGCAAACAGCTTAGTCCCATTGCGCTGCCAACAGCAAACAGCTTAGTCCCATTGCGCTGCCAACAGCAAACAGCTTAGTCCCATTGCGCTGCCAACAGCAAACAGCTTAGTCCCATTGCGCTGCCAACAGCAAACAGCTTAGTCCCATTGCGCTGCCAACAGCAAACAGCTTAGTCCCATTGCGCTGCCAACAGCAAACAGCTTAGTCCCATTGCGCTGCCAACAGCAAACAGCTTAGTCCCATTGCGCTGCCAACAGCAAACAGCTTAGTCCCATTGCGCTCCCATTGCGCTGCCAACAGCAAACAGCTTAGTCCCATTGCGCTGCCAACAGCAAACAGCTTAGTCCCATTGCGCTGCCAACAGCAAACAGCTTAGTCCCATTGCGCTGCCAACAGCAAACAGCTTAGTCCCATTGCGCTGCCAACAGCAAACAGCTTAGTCCCATTGCGCTGCCAACAGCAAACAGCTTAGTCCCATTGCGCTGCCAACAGCAAACAGCTTAGTCCCATTGCGCTGCCAACAGCAAACAGCTTAGTCCCATTGCGCTGCCAACAGCAAACAGCTTAGTCCCATTGCGCTGCCAACGGCAAACAGCTTAGTCCCATTGCGCTGCCAACAGCAAACAGCTTAGTCCCATTGCGTTGCATAATATATACAAATGATATTATATTATCCAGAAATTTGCAGCCCTTTAAAGAGATACTGCATGGGACATTTACAGAAGAAGCAGGAAGCAATTGCCATGGATGCGAGTACCGTTACAGAGAGAGAGAAATCTTCGAAAGTCGTCTGCTTCTCTGAATGTCGATTGAGAGTAGTTGAGTGTCAGCGAAACGTGTTTGTGCGTTTCCAATGTTTTAAAAACCGGACCGGTAAAGCTTCCCGGTTAGGCATATGTTTGATGGGTCTCGCAAGGGAATCCAAATGCCACGTGCTTGTCACTGTGTAACATTTGCATTTCTTTTCTCAAGCAAAAGAGAGTTCACATCTCCGAGCTCTAACTCTAAACAAATTATTTTTGCTTTATTGGCCATCCATTTGAAATATGCTCTATACATGTAGATTCTCACGAAGAGCAAACCACAAATATAAATATATACAGTTGTTCTCAAAATGGTTGTCTTTGTTTAACTTAGTTCGACACAAAAACACTCGAAATTCTAGTAAGATTGCAACAGTGCAAAACTCGAATTGTTCAAACGGTTGTATGGTGTGCTAATGGGACAAGAAATCTAAAGCTCTGTTAATACTTTTTGCTCAGAAAGGCAAGCGATTAAACAAAACGTGTTTTCCAAAAAGAGAAAAGGGGAACCTAATAAAAGAATTAAAAAAACATGACCTACTTGCTGTCCCCGGTCATTCTTTCTCCGAATCTAACACCTAACATAACTCGGCTCTCTTTGTACATCGTAACCACACAAATATGAGTCTGACAAGAACTAGCAAAGCCAAGAATGATCTGCCGGTTTAAGAATTAGCCAAAGTGTCTTTCTTTCTCTCTGAGCTTTGGCTTATTATGGTGCACCCGAAGAATTCAGGGTCTCATTAGAGTATGTCTCAACAGGCTCCGAACCTGATGAGTTGGTTGCTGAACCCCTTTCTCTTTCTCCCCCTGCTGCTTCTATCTCACTTTTCTTGGCAAACCGGCCTCCACTAGCCCTTGCCCTTCTCATTGCATGCTTGTGTCTTGACTCATGAAGATATGGCTGTTGCATTTCAAAATTGATCAATTAAAGTCACACTAGAAACCACAAGTTAACGCTACACACAAAATTTGGAATGTCTTAATAATCATTTCAATTTTTCATATAGCATGGGTCCGCTTGGTTTTTACAGCATTTACCTAATCTTTTAGATGACTGTAAACCATGCGTAGATTCCCAACATGTGCTGCCACATTTCCTAATTTTACTCTCTTTCACCAATAGAATACAATAAACAAAAAATACCTTTCTGTCCTTGATGACTTTCCTCTCTAGCTCCGCCTTGGCACGTGCTTTTCTTCGCCTTAGAATTCCCTCGTATTGTTTTGCATTAACATAAACAGGTTCTTGTGTCATGTCAAGTGGCAGAGCTGTTCTTTCACGAGGCGTTCCAAGATATGGACGAAAACCCTGTTTAAATCATTGGGTAAAAAAATGAGGCAGACAGACTTAGATAATCGAAATTATTAACTCATAAGACTGAGAATCCACATAGCTGTTCCAGGTTCTTCAAAGAATAACTTTAAACATATATCACTAACACTGACAAACAGAACTAAAACTGCGAACAGAATCATCAGAGGGTCATTACTAGCAAGAGCAACATACATCAAATGAAAATGAAGAGATTGAGAGAGGTTTCGACAAGATACCAATGGCTGATGACCATATGCTCCCATCATTCCCCCATAATATGGATCTTGATATGGATTAGGAACACAAGCCTATAAATAAATGGAGTTTGAATTTATCATACATATGAAGGGCACTATAAATATATCAATTTTTGGGACTACTAAAAAGTTAATTTAGCGGCTCAAGAACAGATACAGCATAGATAACCAAGGAATAAGAGGAAACCACATACAATGTAGTGTCCAACGAGCTCTGGTGGTTGTACAAGTTGTTGATCATGCATGTTAAGAACAGAATCCGTCATATGCGCCAGATCATTCCGTTCCATTCCATGATTATCTACTGAAAATTAAAGAGAGAGACTATTACAGATGCTCCAAAAAGAATCTCCTTTGCATTGATAGATATTTAAACCCAACAATTACAATGCAAGTACATCTCAGGGACCAGATTTCATAACTTGATGAATTTGGCACGTCCTATAGTGCCGAAATCATCTAAATGCCTTTAATTTTTTTCCTGCCTGTTTCAGGAATGCTTCTCACAAAATTGCAGAATAAGCATTCGAGGCACATCACTTAGAACTATTTAACAAGTTACTGTAATCCATAAACGGCGAAATCACCACTAGAACACTAGATCACGCATAAAAACGATACTGAAGAATGATATGTCCAGTCACCAACCTATACGGGACGAAGTTGCATCTTGTGAATTTTTCCAGGCGCCATCGTTTTCACCATTCAAGGCACCATCTTCGGATGCTGAATGAACTTCATTTGATTCTGAACCATTCGGGCATTCCAAAGAAGATGAATTTGTTGGAACTCCAGAAGGTCTCGGTTGAGAAACGACACCGAAAGAGTTGTTTTTCCACCAGGGCTCTGGATACATCATCTGTTGCTGAACAGCATGGTGATTAACTTCCTCTTCATTTTCTCCTCCCGATTTCGATTGCATCTCTTCAAAATTAGGTCAACATTTGCTAGTTACAACACAAAATCAAATCACAAAGAAAACAAATTCATCCCTAAGACCGTGGAATAAATAAACTCTTCAACTGCAAAAGCGCAATTTCTGGGGTATTAATCATGTAGAGACACCCGAAAAAAGGTGAAAACTTCTAAACTTCCTCGCCTCGAATTTATCAATTCAAAACACACAATTACTTTGGCACCTGAATCTAGTTTTCGAATTCCTTTCCAACGACAAATTTCAAATACCCAAAAAAGAGAAAGAACAAAAATAAGCATACCAGGGGAAATTTACAGCGAAGCTCTTGCAATCGCGCTCTCAAGAAAATAACTTCTTTAATTGAAACGCTGAATTTAATCGATCACGATTTAGCAAAGTTCATAGGAAATGATCGGAAAAGTCAGAATCCAATCCAACCCAACCCAAAGAACTAGGTGAAGAGAACGATTGGGAACACCCGACAGCCGACACTAGCGAACTTTCGTAAAAGAAAATTGGATTTGGTCAGAAGAAAACCCTAGATTTTGGGGATTTTCTTTCTGTTTTCCATAATTGTATTTGTGTTTTTTTTAAATATAGACAGAGTCTTAAATTTGAGTAAGTTATAACTAAGAAAAATAACGAAAATGAATTTATCGCTCTCTCGGAACCCAAAAGACCGAGATTTGATAAGCTCAACCACGAAAGTAAAAGGTTTTTCCACGTGGCGCTTTATTAAAGATGCCAACGCATGCAGATCTGGGATCTTTTCCGGATGACGTCATCGTAGGTTAATTTTTATTTTGAGTTTTTTAACGTTCACAAGAGAAATTTGGGTCCAATTGACACGCAAGTGATCGGCTTTGACGAGTGACACGTGTTACACTGTAAGGACCATATGGCCAAGACAATTTAAAAATCTATTATTAAGACTTTTTTTTCCTTCACCAAAAGGAATTTTCTCTATAATTGTAAACATGTTTTGCATATACGATTTTTTTTTTAAATTATTCAGGTTCATTTGTCAGTCGAAAGTTTCTACGATTATGGTTACGACAAATTGTTGTTTTTTTAGTTGTCACATATATTTGCAGTAAACACATCGGTCAGACACTACGTAATACGTCAAAATTTTTTTGATCGTTGATTAAAACAATGATATAACTAAAAATCTGTTATCTAACCGCAATCGGCGACGACAGACATAGCTGCAGCCACAGTATTGACCGCAACCACAACCATAACAGTTTACGACGACCAAATGAATAACACTATTATAGTTTTGATTTTGGTTTTATTATTTAGTGTAAATGATTAATCAACAAATTTTATTATCCAAATTAAATTTTAATAGAATAGTATATACTTAAAATTATTTTTTTATATGTTTTCACTGTCACAAAAATTGATTTTCTAAATTTCCTGTTTATTTTAATAATTAATTATAAATTATAAAATTAATTGTAGATAGTTTTTTACATGCCTTAGGCAAAAACTAGCAGGAAAATTAGTTATCATCGTAATCATAGTTATATATAAAATAAATATGATGTGTATTAAAAAAAAGTTTCACAAGGTTTTCTACATAAAATTGTTTATTGTATATATAGATAGTACATCATCATTTGATTTGTGGAATTATATCATTATCAATCGCCATCGTATTTTTGTTCTTTCATACGTTTGACGTATGTTGCTTCAAAACATTATAATTAAACAAATTAACATAATATAAAGTTAACAGTATTACAGTTTAATGTATTGACCTAAACATAATGATCGGTGTAAAGTTTATTGTCAATTATAAAAAGTGAGATTTGGTTTGAGATGAAGAAAAGTCATCATCTTGAAAATTTGTATTAGGATATCATATTAAAATTTTAAAAGGATATATCGATTATTTTACTCATTATTAATTAATACTGATTCATAATTTCATAAAACATAATGTTTTTATTAATTACGCAACATGCTAATCTTACAATTGATTCATGCACTTTTTTTTAATTATTATAGCAACTCACTTCCAACAACATTGATTAGACATTCAAAATAAATGAAACGTAAAACTAAAACAAATTTGTGGATGATATTCAACCACCCTTGTCTCGGTTTGTGAACGTTGTCACATATCTATACGATACTGACATGAAATTGATTTAGATTCGATTTTCCATTCAAATACCCATACAGTTGTACCGATTTCCAACTTTATCATACATATAATAACATCCAAACCACATAATTCGTATATATATATATATATCCAAACATGTGTCAATTCATATTCTTGTCATTGTTTAAAGTGATCACGTTAATTCACGCAATGAACAACAATATATCGGATTTTAGACAGAAAATTAAAACCCAAAAGAGCTTTGCATCTTTAACAACCGTCTAAAAGTCATTTCAAATCCAACGGCTCTGATTCCCGTATCAGATTCTTTTTTTCCCTCTACGTGGATTTCAAATCTGGATTCCAATACACTTAAACATTTACAAACGCGCCCGCCACCTTCTACTGCTTTATCCCGTTACATACGCTGCAGCGCTCTTTAACCTCATTACACTATATCTCACCAGTTCTTCCGGTCACACAAGTCATCTCTCATCCGTTTTCGTCTCTCTTTCAAACGAGAAACGCTCCTCTCTCTATCTCTCTCTCTCAGCTCAGGTGATCGATCTTCTTCTCTGTCTTACATTTTTGCTTCTCCGTCTTTTACATTTTTGGATCTGGATACGTGATTCTATGTTTCATCGTTTTCGTTGATCTGTGTTCCGGATCGCGTGATTCGGGTTGTGATCTTCTCGTAGGGCAAGCTTTGTTTTACTGTTTACCCATTTTCCGGAAAATGGTGGAGTAGATTTATTCAAGAACTTTGTTAGAAAGTCATTTTTAATTGATTATTTTTCTTTTGGTTTACTTTAGAGATATTCTTAATCTGAAGTTTCAGCTTTTATTAGTGTGAAGGGGCTTTTTTTACTGGGCGATTGAGATTTAAGTCTAATATATTGGTTTCGTGAAAGTTTAGAGATTTCGATTATTGTTGACTGTTCATTGACTTATTATTTTCAAGATTATAATTATTATGGTTTTAAGGTTTCTTCTGTTCTTAAAGTTGTTTATCTGTCTGGTTGGTAGGAAATTATTTTTAAGAGAATGTTTGACGACGATGTTCGGGTGAACAAAACTGAATCTGGTGGTTCTTAGATATAGTTTTCTTCTGGGTTTAGCGGTAAAATTAATTAAAAACGCTTTTCTTCAGAAGTTTTTTCAGCATTTATTATATCCTTTTGTGACGGGTTTGATCTTTTAGTCTTCTTTTGGGAAAGCTTCTGACTTTCCATTGCCTCCAAGTCGAGGAAATTTCTTTCCTTAACCTTGGTCAATTTTTTATTAATATCAATTCAGGAATATTCCTTATTTGCCGATTTTGATTGACCAATATTTGATGTTTCTTCTACACATCAGCCGTACGTTATTTGTTGATTCCACCTAGTGACGCTTTCTCTTTTGGTTGATAAATTCAGATTTTTTTCCCGGTGCCTTTAAGCATGTGTGGTCTCCATAAGAAGCTGGAGACGGAGAATACTCTGACTTCTCTGTCAGAACAGGAGAGTGATTCTTGGGCCAAACCCGTGAACGATGCTGAGTGGGAAAATTCGTTTTCTGCCTTACTTGAGTTTGCTGCAGACAACAATGTGGAAGGCTTTAAGCGGCAACTCTCTGTTGTGTCTTGTATCAACGAGGTGGGTCTCTGGTACAGACGCCAAAGGTTTACTAGAAGAATGGTTGTTGAACAAAGAACTCCCTTGATGGTTGCTTCGATATATGGAAGTTTAGGCGTTGTTAAGCTTATTCTTTCTTTCCCGGAAGCCGAGTTGAATCTTTCTTGTGGTCCAGATAAGAGTACTGCTCTTCATTGTGCTGCTTCTGGTGCTTCTGTGAATTCCGTGGATGTTATCAAGTTGCTTCTGAGTGCAGGAGCAGATCCCAATATCCCTGATGCTAATGGCAATCGTCCTATTGATGTCCTTGTTGTGTCTCCACACGCTCCTGGTTTGAAAACCATCCTGGAAGAGATCTTGAAGAAAGACGAGCTTATAACTGAAGATCTGCATGCGTCGACATGTAGCTTGGGATCAAGTTTCCGGTCTCTCTCTTCATCACCAGATAATGGCTCCTCTTTGCTCTCTTTAGATTCAGTACCCTCTCCGACGAAGCCAAATGGTACTGACGGAACTTTTGCTTCGGAGAAAAAAGAATACCCAATTGATCCATCATTGCCTGACATCAAAAGTGGAATATATTCAACAGATGAGTTTCGTATGTTCTCGTTTAAGATCCGCCCATGCTCTCGAGCTTATTCCCATGACTGGACTGAATGTCCATTTGCTCACCCAGGGGAGAATGCAAGGAGAAGAGACCCTAGGAAATTTCACTACACATGTGTTCCATGCCCAGATTTTAAGAAGGGTTCCTGTAAGCAAGGTGATATGTGTGAATATGCTCATGGGGTATTTGAATGCTGGCTACACCCTGCTCAATACAGAACACGATTGTGCAAGGACGGGATGAGTTGCAACCGGAGGGTTTGCTTCTTTGCTCATGCAAATGAGGAATTGCGTCCCTTGTACGCTTCTACAGGCTCTGGATTGCCATCGCCACGTGCTTCTTCGGTTTCCACCTCTACTATGGACATGGCTTCAGTATTGAACATGTTGCCAGGCTCACCATCTGCAGCCCAACATACGTTCACCCCTCCAATCTCTCCTTCTGGAAATGGTGTTGTGCCCCATTCATCTATGGGTTGGCCTCAACAGAACATACCGGCACTGCATCTTCCTGGAAGCAATCTCCAATTGAGCCGTCTGAGATCTTCTCTCAATGCCAGAGATATTCCTTCTGAGCAGCTTGGTATGCTGCAAGAGTTTGAAATGCAACGTCAGCTTGTTGGTGATATGCCTAGTCCACGCTTTATGAATCATTCCGCTCGTCCAAAGACACTGACCCCTTCAAATCTGGAGGAACTTTTCTCAGCCGAGGTTTCATCCCCTCGTTTCTCCGATCAGCTTGCTGTCTCATCTATTCTATCACCTTCCCACAAATCCGCTCTTCTTCATCAGCTGCAGAATAGCAAGCAGAGCATGCTTTCTCCTATCAAGACAAACCTAATGTCTTCTCAAAAGAATGTGGAGCAACATTCTCTTCTGCAACAAGCCTCTTCACCTAGAGCTGGGGAGCCTATTTCCCCAATGAATTCTCGAATGAAACAGCAGCTGCATTCACGTAGCCATAGCTCCCGCGATTTTGGGTCCAGCATGCCCCGTGATTTAATGCCGATTGATTCTGGTTCTCCATTAAGTCCCTGGTCAAGCTGGGACCAGACACATGGAAACAAGGTGGATTGGTCGGTACAGTCAGATGAGTTAGGCCGGTTAAGAAAATCTCATTCCTTGGCCAATAATAACCCAACCATGGAAGCAGATGTCTCATGGGTTCAGCACCTGGTAAAAGAGACTGCATCGCCAAGGAACGGCAACAGAGTCGTGAACATGAACGGTGGTACGAGGCCATTGGTTCAAGGTGGTTCGAGTGTGAACCCTCACGGTGAGGGTCGTGAGAGTGACATTCTCGATGCGTGGCTTGAGCAACTGCAGCTGGATCGCTAACTCTCTCAGGGAGAGAGGTGAAGCAGTGAAACTGATGATTTGTTTATTTATTATCGAAGAAAGCAAACGGAAACGCATACTCCGGGTAATTGCTTTTTCGATTCTAATATCCGTAAAAGGCTCAGTCTTTTTCTTCAGGCTTCCTTCAGAAATTTTTATTACTTTTTTCTTAATCTTTACCTCATTAAATTGATTATTATTATCTCTGTTGTAGCAAAAGGCCAAAATATTCTTCTTTGCCTTAAATTATTTCCCGTATTTTATTTTGTATTCTCGTTTGTCAATTGTTAAATCTCTCATTCATAGCTGTTAAAGAACGTTGTATGAGAAATAATAACATATTGTTTCTGCTAATAAGATTTATTAATTTCCTTTTGGTTTCTATTCTATTCCTGCCTTTCCATTATATTTTACTAATGGAATTATTGTAACTTCATAGACTAATATTTAATGGGATCATGCAACTTAAGATTTTACTTACATGGGAAATGAGTATACAAATTGCAGAAAATCTCTGCTCAACCCTTAAAACCTTGATTTTTAATTCTTAATCCTAAAACCTTTCTGAGAGTTAATATATAAGTAAAAGAATGGGAATACTAGTGTAATGGTGGTCCTCACCACAAGCCAATGAACTTCCACCAGGCACAATGGCAGCTTTGGCCCAATCAGTCATCCAATCGTCTGCTTGATTGTGTTGACTGTTGAACGCTAGATTAGTGCTGAAGGGGTTTGCTGCCATGGCCGTTAAGAACATAGAGGAAGAGATCACTAATGTCTGGAAACAGGTGAGCATAAGCCACGATAGGATGACGTTATATATATAAATCCTATACCGACTAGATGTGTTGCTGATACTTTCATGCCCAAATTTAATGCCTTTTCAACTTGTGTTTTGTGTGTATTGTATTCTTTTCAGGTGTCACGTGTTCACTTTTGCTTTTTGGATAAGTAATCACGTGTTCACTTTTCTTCATCTAAATCTAAATTTTGCAATTCTTCCTCTATATTGTTTATATAAAGTTGAACCAATCTCACTAATATTAAATACCACATTTTCTCGTTTTATATATATATTTTTCAAATGCTAGCATGTGGCATGCACTCATAGTCATGCATGAATTTTTCCGTAACAAAATTCACAATTTAAAGCA
The DNA here is from genome assembly GCA_018901945.1 of Pugionium dolabratum. NCBI lineage: Eukaryota > Viridiplantae > Streptophyta > Magnoliopsida > Brassicales > Brassicaceae > Pugionium > Pugionium dolabratum. The sequence continues at coordinate 106,730 of JAEVFF010000123.1, read as the reverse complement.
TGCATGTTCTGAAATTTAAAGCATGTTTGAAATTTAAAGCATGTTATACGAACCACCAGAATAGAATAGCATTAGAAGGTTAGAGATAGTCTCACAAAACGAGATATACGAACCACCTAAAAAGATATACAAGAGATACAAAAAAAAAATGTTTAAAAAACCAATAAGATTGATCAAAACTACAATGTGACTCTCTTCAGCCTACTGACTTGTATCTGCAAAGAACCTTACATCTCAAAACCCTATCTTGAACGTAAAAACCAGGCATCACCATAACCTTAACCCTAGCTGGTCCACGGGAAGATGATGATCTCTGCCTGTCTCTATCTGTACCCATATCTTCCATATAATTCGATTCAAACACTCTGTTCTCATCAACTCTCAAGATCCCTAACGTTGGACTGAACGAAAAGGCAAGCAAATGAAGCAACCACACACATTTTGCAGCCACAAAGAATGCTTGAAGCATTTGTTCAGACCAAGGTCTTATCCAACTCAATGTTGTAATGATTAAACTCATCTTCTCATCGCAGAATCTACTGAACTCTTCGCTGTAGTATTTTGTGCCCTTTCTCAACACTTCGTTCCAGCTCAAGTTTCTCAAGGAAGCAAAGGACGAAAATTTCGCTTGTCGATCTTGTTCCGGATCAAGCAACTTCGGCTTACCGTTCTTCTGAAAAACGCAGTTCTCGAAGTCTTGGTATACCGATTGGCTTATTATTGCTTCTAGGTGATACTGAAAGACTTTGGAGTACTTAGAGGTGAATGATAAGTTGTAGGGTTGAAGGAGAGTGTTGATGTTACCAATTAGAATCGAGTCTTCTTCGTCGATCTCTGAAACTAGTGTTTTCAAGAATTGCTTTATCGACAATCTTGATTCTGATGCAATCTGCAAAAACCCTTCAACCATCACCTCTTCACTCACTGGCATCTCTGAGTTCTTCTTCCCTGAATTTCTTGCAACATTATTCTCATGTGACATTACTTCTGTTGCTTCTCTTAAAGCTTTCTTTAAACTGTCACAGTAACTTTCCAAGTACTGAAGCTTCTCACTAAATTCCTCCAATGAAGATTTCATTTCCGAGACTTGTGTTAAGGCTGCGTCCCTACTTCTGTTTGCTTCCATCAACTCTCTCTTCAACTTCTCAACACCCGAACCAGAATCCTTCAGCACCTCAGAAGCTTCCTCTGATTTCTCAGTTCTATTAGGGGAATTAAAGATCGAATTGCTCTTTTGTTTACTCTTTAACTTGGGGAATAACCAAGACATTACTCTTCCTCCACGGTTCCTTGGCTGAGAAGAAACAACAGCCAAGTGAGAATCCGTCAAAGGAACAACAAGATTAGAGCTCTTCAAGATCTTGGTGTCGAAACCTCTTTGTTTGTATTCATTGCAAGAAGAGACCGATCTAAAGTCAGCTGAACCACAGTTGCTTCTACCGGATGTGCAAAAATGTAACGTTGGGGATCTGAGAGCATCCGACATCGTGTTAACATGGGACTGATGATGAGAATCTTGACGAGGCATTAAAGTCTTTCTTGAAGTTGAGGTGTTGTAAGAATCAGAGAGATAAGTTTGTCTCAAGTCTTGATCTTCATCTCCGTCAACGAAACGAACAACACCACATTCATCCCAATTCTCAGATAAAGTGAGATTCTTGTGATGAAATGCAGACACAGACTCATCCTCATAGCTCTGTTTTCAAGACCAAGAGAGAAGTTAGCAGAAAAACACAGTAACTCATGTCCAAATTCAGAACAGTGTGACCGCTAAGGACAAAAGACAATGGTTTTACCAAAATCTCAGGTCTTTTCTGTTTTTCTTTACAACATTACACCAAACATGTTAAATTATCAAAAGTACTAATTTAATTAGATAACGTATTTATGATCTTTTATCGAAATAATAAACTGCCTGTGAAGATCCAAAACGCACAACGACATCATACAAAGTAAATTGAAGAAAGATACCAACACAAAATTGGATAATGAAATACAATAATTAAGGAGCCTGAACCGGGCTAAACCAAAAAATATCGGGTTCGATGAAATTACGAGAAAAAAGATGTTTTAAACCCAAAGACCCATGTTGAAATCAACCAAAGGAAACTCATGGAACCTGAAAGAAAGATAGAGAGAAAAGTTACAGGAGTGAAAACAGGGTAATCATGAGCAGAGAGGTTGGGGAGAGGACGAGAAGCAGCAGAAGAGGAAGAAGGGACTCTGAGACTGTAAGTAGAAGAAGGGCTTGACTTATGCATAAGACCCGCTTGAAGTGCCCTCACCTTCGTGGCTTCTTCTTTCTCTCTTCTCTTACATCCGTTGTTCATCCTGGTTTCAGAAGAAGAAGAAGACTAGAAGATGTAATACAAGAGAGAGAAAGAACGAGATTGTGAGAAGAAAAAGGATGATGTCCGTGTGAGAGAGAGAGAGAAAATCCAAAGAATGTTCTGTCTCGCTTCTCTAAAAAGGACCGATAAAGGATCACATGTGAAGGGCAGAGACCACTTTTATGTTTACGAAAATACCTCTCTTTTTGTATATATTTACGAAAATGCCCCTCGTGTTTTTTATATTTTTCCTCTTTCCTCTCTCTCTCTCTCTCTCTCAAGAATTATGGCATGTAAATTTCGACAATGTAGAAAATCTAAGTGACAATTCATGCATATTTAAACTAAGAACACTAAAAGAGAACTAAAAACAATCCCTTTCTATGTTTATAAGTTAACATTCGAATTATATCATAGAGATACAAGTTAAGAAAATGCTTATTTGAAAAATATTAAGCATAATAAAGAATTTCAAATTCTAGATATATAAGTAATCATAGTTTAAACTATTTTAGGAAAAAATATCTCATATACACACGATAGACAATTAAAATATATTTTAAAAGTAACATACGGGTAATTGGAAAAATATATCAAAGATTACCTCATTGCTAAAAATATATATCAAAGGCTTCAAGCAAAATAATTTCAGTTAATTGTGGTTTCTATTTTAGTCAAAAACACTGATAGTGTAAGTAATTAAATCAAACTTTTTTAATGTATTTTGGTTATTTTAAACTGTTATATATTCAGATTTTTGGAATATGATAAACCAAATTTTAAAAAGATATAAAATACTAAAAAAATCATTGGATTTAGAAGTGTAGTATCCAACCAAACCAAAATCATACTAAATTTAGAAAAATGAAATTTGTTTTGCAGTTCAAAACCGAATCAAAACCGAAAATCGAAAAATTGATTCACCGGTTTAATTTCATCTCGTTTAGGCTAAAACTCCAGTTCTAGATCATACCTTAACAAAAAGCTAAGAAGACTTATGATAAAACCGGATTTGTTTATTAGAAGATAGAATTTCGCGTGGGAGTGATCATTTCTGGAGAGGTGGTTGTACAACAAATGTCGTAAAGTCGAGTTGTAAAACATTAGCAAAGAGAAGTAGTCAAGAAATTATGAAAAAGAAATATTAAACTGTTATAAAATCATTGTTAAGAATTATATTTAACTTTTAAAACCAAACCCACCAAACTTATATGTAAAGTACAAAGAGCCTAACCTAATAAAGCGTTTTGGGAAACCCTTCACATGCGTAAAAGGTATGCCTTGTAGCCTTTTCCCATTTTTCTTGCCAATGAACCGCCGAGTTTTACGAATTGTTTTTTTTTCCCACACTAATCTACGGTTGTTACATAACCTCGTTCTCGTGAATGATTTCTATAATACAAGACTAGAAGTCAATCTCTAAGCTTAGTAGATGTTACAAGCCTATAAGTCACTTTCTACAGTTTCTGATGTAGACGAGCAATGTCTCTGCGCTATCAACAGTAAAGCCGATCTCTGCAAAATCACAAATCTTCATTCAGAAAGTCACTCATCATTACTGACACTTGAATAAATGCCAATAACACAATTCTGTTACTACCAACAAGTCTATGTTGCTGCTTCATTGGTTTGTTTTATTGGCCAAGCACTACTAAAAACTACCTGAGTTCCAGCTACAATCATGCTGTTGAGAGGATGCGCAGCACACCCCGTGACACTTTCAGACAATGAAACAAACTTGTTACTGTGATTACTTTTCTCTCTGTTCTCCTTTCTCTGTGAATTCTCACTGCGACAAGTTATTAGCAGTATCAAGAACGTACCCATGAAGTTTAGAGAACAGATATAAGGAGTTTCCAACAAATCCTTACTCATAGTCAACGTGACAAGGAGACCTGGAGCTTGGATGAAAATCAAGAACATGAATCCCTTTCTCGCTCATGGACCCAACCACATACATCTGCAATATGAAACATGTAATTTTGTATGGAACAGAGTCTGAAAATCTGAAAATTTTGATCGTTAATGCTAGTAGAGTGCAGGGGTTTACAGATGATGTTGGCAGCCATGATGGTTTCCGCAAGACCAAATCAGCTGAATTGTTGGAACCATCCCTAGTGAACCAAAATCCAATATTACAGCATTTGTTTCCAAGTTTTAAGCAATTAACCCCCAAAAAATAAAAAATGCAAGTTCTTGAGTTTCATTATTAACTTACAACCAAGCTGGTGGAGGGCAATGTACATGAGTAACTTCAGATTTATAAATGTCAAGAACACCAGACCTGCGCTAGAGAAATCCACCAAAGGAAAATGATAAATTATATGGAATCAACATTTTAGCTTTTTCCAAGGTTAAATCAACTGTTGATGAAAGAATGTCTTACCAACCATCATCAAGGTGAAATGCAAGTTGATGAGGCGAAGATGGGTTTACATCAATGGAATGGATTTCCTTGGGGACAATTTCTGATTGCGCCTGCAAAGCATTCAAATTTAGATCCAAACTTTTTCTAATGCTGCCAGTTTTAGTATGATCATCTGTTGGGAGTTTCAGGATTAACACCCCCCAAAACTATTTTGGTATTTACTATTAACCGGCAAATATTGAATAGACAGCTTTCAGCTTTTGAGAATATGTTTGGAGTCTAACATATAATTTAACTATGCAAATGCTTATAAGAAAACCAAACAAGCCTCAAAAGGTTGTTTAAATGATGGCAGAGGTGAGATGCAAAACAAAAGGCAAACTACCTTGAGAGATTCAATCTTCTGCAGCATTGGTGCAAGATGTAGAGATGCTAAAGGCACGTGGTTCATCTGAATGTTACCAATATAAAAACGTGATGACGAATACATGTTTGGCAGAGCCAAAAAACACGAGAATGTTACAGATAAATTATACTGCGAAAGCCAATTCCAACTCTCCCCTGGTAAGAACTTACATCTTTGCGGCTCTGAAAAGCAGTAGAGCTTCTTCCTCCACGAAGGTCCCAGATATGAATGATTCCTTCTTTACCAGCTCCAAAAATAGTCTACATGGTAGATGAACGAAACACAGTCACTCAGAAGAAACAAAATTTTTGATGACTAGCTAAATCTGAAATCAAATTCTTAATTTTCATGGATTATAAGAACGTTACTGGGCTTCGAGCTGACTTATTTTATGATTACCTGATTATCCACATATATCTGAATACTCTTGATTGAATCATATCTGCTTGTTGAAAGTTCAATGCATGGAGACACACCTGCTCGTCTATCCCACACATGAACAATACCAAGTGTATCTGGAGAAAATATTCTGCATAGAGAACAAATGCACAAAAACTGCTGAAGAAAGTGTCTACGAAGAAGCAATAATGGTTTTGCATCCCAGGTGACGACCAATTCTACAAACCTTGAATCTCCATCACTGGTAATGGCAACATCAGATAAACCTCTAGAAATTTTGCGGCCAATAATCGAGAGCTTAGACCTAGTTTGCAATTCCTGAATCACCATTAGAACAATCATTAAAATGTGGGTGGGTGGACGGATATGAATATTTAGCAAAGTCAGCCTGAGTGGAGCAGATTAAGATTTGATGAGCATTAAGTCGTACCATGACCACGTCAATGGCCGTCTCATTTTTATTACAAATTCCCTGGCTCTTGTAGCCTTAATGGGAAGAATACTGACATTATTCCGTATATTTGCTAGTTTCTTGAAACCAAGTTGGAAAGGCAGTTTTGCTACGCCTAATAACAAAATATGGTGACACATATGTGCTTATGTCTGTTTCAACTTTCAATTATATATAACATATACTGAGCTTGAAAGAACACCACCGAATTCGTGATAATGCAGTCTCAGGAGTTGGAACCCAGAATAGTCACCAAAAAACCATGTGTATATTAAATCCAAGTGATCAAAATTGGATGTTTGAAATCATACCTCAATTGGCTTAGGAGACATATAACTGATATCGAAGATAGAGACTTTATCAAGTTTTCTCGATGTGCAAGCTACCTGTAGGAATTAAAATTCTTCATAAAAATTGTTTTGAAATGAAGTTGAAAGGAATGAAGATTTCAGATGGGCATTGTATTGAGCCCATACCTCATTCTGGTCTGTAGGATTCCATCTAGCGACATCAAATTCCCTACCCAGAGGGAAAGAAAAATGCACAACATGCTTACTTTCATCTTTCGTAGAACCTAAAATAGATGACTGAGTAAATTACTCAGGACTCAAAACTGTAAACAAAGGTACATAAATTTGTATTATAAGAGAACTTTACCTCTAGTGCAAGACACTTGAGTATGCAATGTATTAAAGACAATGAAGGTTGTTTAGACTTGCCATAAAAATAAACCCTTCACAAATATCAAGGAGCTGTACAGTGTACACAATACCAACGTAGATATAAAGTTTAGGCTAATCCACGCCACGTTTGCGTGAGATTTGACTGAATCTACTTGAAAATTTGAAATGGATACTTAACTAAAACTTGGGAACCATTCCAGATAAGAACGAAGACAGAAATATAAGCTTATCGAATATATAGCCTTTACAAGGTAGCATTAAGTAAATACAATGAGCTGGGTTTGAATCTTCACCTGGGCAAACCTTACTCTGGCAATATAAAGTTTCAAAGTCATGCACTGTCAAACATCCTGATCTTGTGACAGACACGATGTATATTCCCTGAAAACAATACCTTCATCTTACAAAATGAAAAAAAAAAGGAATAAAAATTGAAGGCAAAATAACACAAGAACTTGAATATCTCAAGAGTAAACAGACAGCGATCAAAAAGGATGACAAAAAACTTTTTCAGAAGCAAGACCAAAAGGTACTAATGAGATCTCACTTGGTTGTCAAACTCAAGCCCCGCAACGCCTCGCCTGGGAACCAGAGCAAAAGCGTCCAAATTGATCAAATAAAAAAACAATCAAATATAAATATGTTACCAACTCGGCTTCAAATACTCAAAACGTGATACGGTAAATACAGCAGACTGACATTGTCGAGGAACGCTCAGGCTGGATCTCGCTTATCTGAAATACAAACTCATAGCTCTTGACAAGTGCTACAAAGATAATCAAAACACTGAGAAATTTAAAAATTAGATGTAAAACTCGTACATGGGTTTCACACGGCACCTCGTTCACGTGATAAAGATGTGAAAATTTCCCAATCTAAGGAAACCAAATCAAATTAAACCAAAATGTCAAATTCTAGAAGAATAAGTTTCAGGATATGCAAGAAAAAATCTTTTTGACAAATGAAGGAGAGTAAACCTCGGAGTAGGAATGAGCAGCCAGTGTATAGAGTTCATGTCGGTAATCTGCCTCCAATCTTCCATTCAATTCAATCAAAGATCGCTTCCATGGTCGGCTTCAAAGGTCGATACACTTTTGTAAATCACACAAGAAAAACATCGCTATTTGACAAACAAAGAAGTTGAGGTAAAGAAAACCCTAGTAAAAATTAAATTACCTGACCATAACTGTAGATTTTGGCGGCGACGGCAACGACGACGACTCCGGCCGAATCAAGAATTTCTCCATTGCTTGACCTCGACCGCTAATTTGGGGGTACTGATTTTCCCGCCTTTACCTTCTCGGTTTAGTGTATTTGTTTGTGATATAATTTCAGACCATTTAGTGTGTTTTGTTTTGTTTTACATCAGTCCATATAGGTTGTAGCAGTTAATGGTCTTATGGAGATGAAGTCAACATCCTCACTAAAAAAATTTGGAATATATCTTCTCTTTTTAACTACAATATATAACATATGATTTTGAAGCACCTACTTAGATAAATATCTAGAAACTAGTTCAGATTTCAATCATCTTGCCTCAATAGAAGTATATGAAAGTAGTGAGATATTTGAAGGTGAAGAAGAGAAAACGAGCTCAAGATTTCATTTTCATTGCTTGAATAATAGATTAGGTTTACAATCGTTTATATAGAATAAACTTGTAGAAAAGACAAAAGACTTTTTGTTAACAAATTGATAAGCCTGCAAAACGGTTTTGTGTTTGTAGAGGTGTGTGACTGCAGGGCAGTCTCGTACGAGCAGGAAGATCCCCAAAAGAAGATGCTTTGTTTGGTGAAGACTCTCTCTTGTCTAGTGTCTTTGATGTAGGTTAATTTGAGCTGAATTGATTGGGCTTACTCCTAATATCCCCCCTCAAACTTGAGGTGATCGGATGATCAACTCCAAGTTTGAATCTCAAAGATGTGTAAGGAGCAACCGGCAACGATTTGGTGAAGATATCTGCAAGCTGTTGAGCTACAGGAACATGTTTGATAGTTAAAGCCACAAGAGCCACTCTCTCACGAACATAATGATAATCGGTGTCAATATGTTTTGAGCGTTTGTGAAGTGCAGGAGTGGCAGATAGATACACAGCTGAGAGATTGTCGCAATATATTTCAAGAGCTAAATGTTGAGGAAGACCAATGTCACGCATTAAAGAGGTAATCCAAGTAAGTTCAGCTGCTGTTTCAGAAAGTGCCCGGTACTCTGCTTCTGTCGATGATCGGGAAACTGTGGGCTGTTTCTTGGCTGACCAGGAGATGATGTTGCTGCCAAGAAAGGTACAAAAGCCCCCTGTGGATCTACGAGTTTCGCGACAGCCAGCCCAATCGCTATCGCTATATGCTCGTAGAGTAAAATCCGTATCTGAGAAAAAGGTCAAACCCATTTGTATGGTGCCTTTTAGATATCGTAGAATCCTCTTGAGAAGAGAATAATCTGCCATTGACGGTGTGTGCATCTTTTGACATATGTAGTTGACAGAGTATTGAATATCTGGCCTAGTGAGGGTTAGATATTGCAATTTACCAGCCAAGCTTCGAAACCGAGTGAGATCGGGAAAACGCTCTGTTTCAGACGTGATTCTATCAAGTTGTAATGGAAGAGGAGTAGGAACTGAGGCACAATCTGTCATTCCAGCAATGTTTAATAAATCTTCTGTGTATTTTTGCTGACATAAGAACATTCCATTTTGTTGAAAAGTCACTTGAATTCCCAGAAAATAATGTAATCTCCCCATGTCCTTCATTTTGAATGTGTTGCTGAGATTGTCGATGAAAGATTGTAATAGACTTGAATTGCTTCCTGTAACAATCATATCATCAACATATAATAAGAAAAGAATAACATCATTATCTTTCTCATAAGTGAAGAGGGATGGATCTGATTTGCTGCAAAGAAACCCAAATTCAAGCAAGTGATTGCTGAATTTATCAAACCATGCGCGAGGTGCCTGCTTAAGGCCATATAACGCTTTCCTTAATTTGCAGACATAGGTGGGATGATCTTGATCAATAAAACCAGGAGGTTGCTCCATAAACACTGTTTCTTCAAGATCACCATGAAGAAAGGCATTCTTGACATCGAATTGCCGGATATCCCATTTCATCACTGTTGATGTGTGTAAGACTAGTCTTATTGTGGCTGTCTTAACCACAGGACTATATGTTTCAACATAGTCGACACCTTCCTCTTGCAGAAAACCCTTTGCGACCAGGCGTGCTCTTAGTTTGTCTAAGGTGCCATCGGCATTGAGTTTAGTGCGAAAAACCCACCTACATCCTAAGATGTTCATGTCAGACGTAGGAGGCACAAGATCCCAAGTATGAGTTTCTTTGACTGTAGCAATTTCTTCCTTCATTGCATTGTGCCAGCCGTGATGTTTAATAGCAGATTTGATTGATCTTGGTTCTGCAGGGATGTCGGATGTGATTGTGTTCATAGCATACTTTGGATTTGGTTTAAGAATACCAGCTTTGGCTCTTGTTATCATGGAGTGATTGTTGATAGGTTGTAGAGACAAAGAAGGTGGAGATTCTGTTGATGAGGATATAGCAGAATTTGGCGATGGTGGAGGAGTCAAAACTGGATCAATGTGGCTCGGTTGAGAAGGGCCTATAATGTCTGGAATGTTAGATGAGATGGGAAAGTTGTTGCCTATAGGAACATGATCTATGCCTGCCGTACACCTAGAACTTCCTCTTTCATCAACATTAGACATTAGAGGTGCTGATAAAGAAGGTTGTTGTGAAGTTGTAGGCTGTGAAGATGTTGCTGGAATACGAGCAGGAAGATGATGTTCTTCTGATGGTAGTTCTGTCGTGGGCTGTGCTGGTTGTTTAGGGGAAACAAACCATGACTGCCAAGCTGCTAAAAGTGGTGTCTTTGATGGAGGAATAAGACTGCTATAATCATCCATGTAAGGAAAGTGCAATTCATCAAAAAGAACGTGTCTACTAATGTAGACCTTGCCTGTTGGAGGATAAATACACCGGTACCCTTTATACTTTTCATTGTAGCCCAAAAATACACACTTTAATGATCGAGGATCAAATTTAGTTTGTGTATAAGGGCGGAGAAGAGGGTAGCAAGCACAACCGAATGTTCTAAGCGATGTATAAACAGGTTGTTTTCCAAATAGAACCTCATATGGACTTACAGTGAGATTGAAAGCAGAATGAGGTAGGAGATTGCTTAGAAAATTAGCTGTGAAGAAGGCTTCAACCCAGAATTGATGAGGCACTTTACTTTCAAACATCATTGAAAGACTTAGTTCGATTAAATGCTTGTGTTTTCTCTCGGCAAGCCCATTTTGTTGGGGTGTGTGGGGACATGAGATGAGTTATCTGATTCCACAGTTGGCCAAGTGATTTATGAGTTCTTTACTTATGAATTCTCCACCTCCATCACATTGAAGCATGCTAATTTTCTGATTTAACATGTTCTCGACAAGTTGTTGATAAAGTTTGAAGATGAGGAAGAAATCAGACTTGTGGCGCAGAGGGTATAACCAACTGAATCTCGAGTAATTATCAATAAACACTACATAATAACGAAATCCTTGTACTGATAAAACAGGAGAAGGCCCCCCACAAGTCACAATGAACTCTTTCAAGAGGTCTAGAAGCAAAAAATTCAAAAGATAAAAAAGGCAGTCTTGAACTTTTTCCAAGTTGACATGATTCACACAGCTTGGATGAAGTCTTATTTATGATGATAGAACGTTGTTTAGATAGCAGGTTGAGAATCTGATTACTCGGATGTCCCAGCCTCCTATGCCACACTTCAGCACTTGTGGTTTGTTGTCGTGTGGAGTAGAAGGTGAGAAACTGAGGATTCTCTAACATGTAAAGCCCTTCACTTCTTCTACCCTGAGTCAAAATCTGCTTGGTCTTTTTGTCCTTAATTATCACACGATCACAATCAAACGTAAATTTGCAGGGAAAATCAGAGGTAAGCTTTGATACAGATAGCAAATTCTTTGTAATCGCAAGACAAACAAGGACATCTGCTAAGGGAAGCGTACCTGACAGTGTGGGCAATGCAATGGAGCCAATGTGTGTAATGGGAAGAAAATCACCATTACCTACCATGACAGAATCTGTACCTCGATATGGCTGAAAAGTCTGCAGGTTTTGAGCTGAATGTGTGACATGGGAAGATGCTCCGGTATCAGGGTACCATTCATTCCCTATGTGTTCTTCCTCATCAGATACTTTGAGAGCAGTAAGGGCATGTGAAGTATTCTCTATTTGGAAAGAGTGATCAAACCGCTTCCAACATTTGAAAGCTTGATGGCCATATCTCCCACATATTTGATATGCCACACCTCGAGATTGTTCTGCAGAAGAGGGCTGAATCTCTTGATGAAAGCCTCGACCTCGAGTGGAATAAGAGCCACGACCTCTATAAGACCCACGAGGAGAAATAGAGCCTCTGCCCCCGATGTGTATAGCCTGATGCAGAGTAGTCTTCAGTGGCAAAAGCCAAGTGTGGTGTTACTGTTGTGGTTGCAGATTGATAATTTAGGAGTTTGTCTTCAAAATTTGTGAGCTGAGACACGACATCTCCATATGTAGGACCAGGGAAGGAGTTCATGGAGCTTTCAATAACGGTGGTAATGGATTCATACTCTTTTCCCAAACCATTAAGAACTCCAAATATTTTGTCATGATCAGGAACTGGATGTCCTATTGAGTTGAGAGTATCACATATTCCCTTATATCCTCTTAGATATTCAACCATAGACTTGTTTTGTTTAGTGAGGTTTTGACGCTTTTTTTGAAGCTCAAACAAACGAGATGCTGAGACACGATTAAAATATTTGGACAGTGCAAACCAAACCTCATGAGAAGATGGCAAGTGGTAGACTTCTCCCATGATTTCCTCTGACAGAGATCCAAGCAACCAGGCTCTAACCATCCGGTCTGATCTATACCAAGCTGTGAAGTCAGGATTGTTGGTTTCTGTAACCACATCGCCAGTTTTGACAGAGATGATTAGTGGTGGTCGTTGTTCAGCTCCGGTAATGAAGCCAAGAAGCATTTGCCCAGAAAGAAAAGATTCAAACTGAGATTTCCACAAAAGGTAGTTCTTTTCGGTAAGTTTCAGAGTAACACATTGCGTGATACTCAACGGAGGAAGCGATTCAGAAGAGCCCATGGCTCTGATACCATGAAAGCAGTGAGATATTTGAAGGTGAAGAAGAGAAAACGAGCTCAAGATTTCATTTTCATTGCTTGAATAATAGATTAGGTTTACGATCGTTTATATAGAATAAACTTGTAGAAAAGATAAAAGACTTTTTGTTAACAAATTGATAAACCTGCAAAACGGTTTTGTGTTTGCAGAGGTGTGTGACTGCAGGGCAGTCTCGTACGAGCAGGAAGATGCCCAGAAGAAGATGCTTTGTTTTGTGAAGATTTTCTCTTGTCTAGTGTCTTTGATGTAGGTTGATTTGGGCTGAATTGATTGGGCTGAATTGATTGGGCTTACTCCTAATACTATATTGATCGAAAATCATGAACAATATATATTTTGAGCCGGTCCAATCATAAAGTACTTACAACAATTAGATCTACTTGTAAGTCCAAATCAGTCGATGGTAAGTTTTATTTTTTCCTCAGAACTAGAAACTGATACTTACCTGCAGACGCATGTTTAAAACCCATCTTTTATGTGAACCGGAGGATTCTCTTGTGATGATCTGAATTGACCTTCTAGTTTTCTTTGAATCACAGCCCGTCTCATCCTTGAAGAAGAATAAGAAGAAGCTGAGGGAGGCTTACTATTTGTAGCTGGACTAAGTACTAAAGGAAGCGGCTTCATGAGGATTTAGCTGGTGCTGATTTATATGGGTTTGTCCCAAAGCTGAGGGTTCCTTCTTCCTGGAAACAACTGTAGCATCCTCTAACAGAGCTCGTCGGGGGTGTTGCTGGAGTGTCTGAGTCAGAGGACGAAGAAGTTGTAGAAACATCCATATCATAAAGAAGTTTGTCCAGTCTCATAGGGAAATCACAGGTTTCTGAGATTGCAGCTGAATAGGAGAACCTTCGGAGCCTAGTGAGCTGTTTGACAGCAAATGGATGGTAACATAAAGAATGGTTATTCAGTGCTTAAATTGTTAGCAGGAACATTGTGGTCTGAAAAACAACGGCTGTAACTTGTGAGAGTTGGTCAAGTTTCTCTTCCAAGACCTGTACGTCCCTCTTGAGCTTCTTAATTATTGTCTTCTTCCTGCGAATAATCTCTTCAAGCTCCGTTTCACGTTATTAAAAAGAGAGAAGAGAAACATGTTTATCCACGTTATAAGAAAGAAAAACAAAACTTCAGGGCGTTTGAAAAAGTCTTACTTTTGAACCAGCTTTGTTTGTCGAGTGAAAAAATGAAGTTAGCTTATTCTTTTCAACAAAACCAAGCAAGATCCATTTGTTTCAGCAAGTCACATTTTCTGTACATACATGAATTTCTGCATCGGAAGTGACACTAAAACACCAATCTGACCATGTTAGACATACGCCTTTCCTCTGGCTCTGCATGAATGCATCAAATATTAACCCGTTTGAATACAATTAGGCGAGTGGTTTCTTCAAGATTACTGTGACATGTGTTTAGGAAATAATGTTTTAGAGCAATGTATGCTAAACTTTGAAATTACAACTTGATGGTAGAAAAATAGGACTAGTCGTTAAAAATATTTACATGCTTTAAACTTTGATCCATAAGGCATACGTTGTATACTATATGAAAAATGAGAGAGGATCGGAGGGTGATAAAGAAGAAGCACTCAAGCACATGGGGGCACATGATTATGTTTTGAATAACGTCAAAGCCATTAATGTCTTCATTCTGACTTCACATTTCCTTCTATAAAACTCTTGATACGATTAAACAACTGCCAAATCTCTGATTCACGTTTACTCTAGCTGTCTCCAAATCTCTTCTATATCCTGTATGACCGACCACGAATTTTGTAGTTGTTTTACACAATTTTGAAAAAAAACAGTAACATCGGCTCAAGGTTAAATTAGAGGATGTCGAACATATGCAATTATACATCATCGGTACATGTGTTGATACAAATCTTTTATGTCTGCTAACTGCTAACAAGGACAATGATCACATGTTCATTTACAACGATAAGATCAATGACAATATATTAATATATCATATGCATCTATGTATAAATTAGTACTAGTAGTAACTAGCTAGTCCAACCACTTGTGTCGTCTTCTTTATAAGATCCAAAAACCAATGTAGAAAAAAGAAAAAGAAATGATGATATTTTAGGAAAGAACCCATGGTACGCACGAGTTTGTCTTTGTATATAATATATGTTAAGATTTTCAATGTATTTATCAAAAAAAATCCGTTTTATAAAAATATTAAATATTAGTTTTTTTTATTAAACTCCATCCATTATTTTTAAAATATTTATTTATTCTTTATATTACTATCATTATCCAAAGTATAATAGTTTTATCATGTTAAAGTTAAACTTTCTTAATTTACGATTTATAGTTTATGTTTTATACATTTCGTTGATTTTACTTTTATTCCAAACATTTAACTTTTGATATATTTTTTTTCTATTTTTTACTTTCTCTTTTATCTCTATTTCTAATATTTTGTTATACCTATAATAGTTGATTAAATGGTTTTTATGTCCTGTAATTTTTTTATTTAAACTTTTTATTTAGTTGTTTGGAATTTTCATAATTTAGATTTTTCTGTCTCGTAATATGCTTTTTCTTACCGACATAGATTACATGATGATAGTTAGATTAACTATAAAAAAAATTATGTTAAAAATAGTTAAACTTAAATTCAACGGTTGGATATATGAATAATAGTTAATATGTGTAAAAAATTCATTTGTGTTGAGAAAGTCAACTATTGCTGCTGAAAAAAGTGATTATTTATGAACGTTTACGTTTGTCGACTTTAGTAAGTCGGCAAACTTTCTGTATAAATATGTATGTTACTTCATTCATATGAAATAACTTTCTCTATTCCTTCTTTTTCTCTTCTTCTGTAAAATTTATAAGATTAATAAAATCAGTATAATAATAAAATCTCTATTTCTCTATTATTATTCAACAATTTGTGTCAAATAATAAAATATCAGAAATCGGACAACATGGTATTCTCTTAGATAATAACATGGTAAATTGCTGCAGAAAATTGATTCTTATTATATAATGGAAGAGTCTTCACGTGTGACGCTCCACGTGTTTTGGTCAGCTCTTTACATCATCGAAATTATATAGATTTGTTCATCTTTTTTCTCTACTCTCCCAAAATTGTAACCATACCGAGGAGGTTAAAAATATATCCATCTATTCTATTACTTATTCTATTTTCAACCACCTCAAACCTTTTAAAAATATAAATTTTATTCGTGTAGTCATTATAAACGACTAAAATTGCGGCTGCAATAAATATTGCAACTGCAACTACGATATATGTCGTTCGTTTATGTAACGACGGCGGTTACTGTTGTGATTGATAACAAATTTTTATTCGTATCGTTGTTTAATTTAACGGTCAAAAAAATTACGACATTATATACAACATCTGATCGTTATACTTACCATAAATATCTACAACAATTAAACAAATAATAATTTATTGTAATTAAAGCCGTCTAACAAACGAATCTAAACATATTTATCTATTCTATTAATTACAATGATTCAATTTGCAAATAACCAAAAAATATATCGGATCATGAAAAGGTTAGAAAGCAGGACACTGAAAAAAAAAAACAGGAGCATGCAAAGGATGTGACGTGTCAAAATATGAGAAGGTTCATCGAGGCAAGGGCTTTATAAAAAATAATATTTCGCGTCTGTTTTTTTTAAGTCAATAATATTTCGTCATCTTTACGCCCATCAATATGACTATAAATATCTTATATAGTTAAGTCCTTTCCATGTCAACGTGCTTCAACCTCTGTGAGCTCACTGAAACACAAAGATTCTTGTAACGAGATATCGACTATGGATGCTAAGAAATCGTTAGTGATTGTACTAAGTAATGTTTTTGTATTGCTTCTCGCTGGTGGTGCCACGGTGGTCCAAGCTTGTCTACCTTCCGATCGTGCGGCGCTTCTGGAGTTCCGAGCTAAGCTCACGGAGCCTTATATTGGCGTTTTCGACACGTGGAAGGGACAAGACTGTTGCAATGGCTGGTACGGTGTGAGCTGCGATCCCAATACGCACCAAGTCGCAGGCATTACCCTCCGCGGGGAATCCGAGGACCCGATTTTCCAGCGGGCGAAACGGAGCGGGCTCATGACCGGCTTCATCTCACCAGCGATCTGTAAACTTAATAGCCTCTCCACCATCATCATCGCCGACTGGAAGGGAATATCCGGTGGGATTCCCAGTTGCATCGCGAATCTCCCTTTTCTGAGGATTATAGATCTCGTCGGAAATCGAATCTCCGGCGTTATTCCAGAGAATATTGGGAAACTGCAGAGACTAGGAGTGCTGAATCTGGCGGATAATCAAATATCCGGTGGGATTCCTTCGTCGATCACGAGAGCAACGAGTTTATCGCATCTGGATCTCACGAACAACAGTATCTCGGGAGTCATACCGCGAGATATTGACAGGTTAAAGATGCTGAGTCGTCTGCTCCTAAGCGGTAACAAAATCTCGGGTCAAATACCCGAATCTCTGGCCCGAATCTACCGTCTCGTGGATCTCGAGCTCTCGATGAACCGAATCATCGGCCCAATCCCGGCATCTCTCGGCAAAATGTCAGTCCTCGCGACGCTGAATCTCGACGGGAACTTGATAACCGGCGAGATTCCGGGTATTCTGATGCGATCCTCTATTTCGAATTTGAATCTGAGCGGGAACCTTATCGCGGGAAGGATACCAAACACGTTCGGAACGAGGTCGTACTTCACGGTGCTGGACCTATCAAACAACCGTCTCCAGGGACCGATCCCGGAAAGTATCACGACGGCATCGTTTATCGGCCATCTCGACGTAAGCCATAACCAACTGTGTGGGAAGATTCCAACGGGATCTCCTATCGATCATCTCGAAGCGACGTCGTTTGCTTACAATAACTGCCTCTGTGGGAAGCCACTTGGGGAGTGTGTGAAATAGTAATAAAATAAAAGATTTGGGGAATCGTATAGTGTAACAGTAAGCTGTTTATTTACATTCGTGTTTTCTAATCTACATTGAGTCTCGAACCCTCGTCAATCCAACCAATATAACATTTCTCATTTTTGCGAAATATTTCTCTGATCCTCATTTATTCTATTATCTCTCCATTTTTTATTAGTTACTTAATTTCGATTATATTTCGACCATAAAAATTGTTATTTAGCTAATTTATTTAGTAAAAATGGTCGTTAAAATATTAAATTTTTGTATTTGGGTCATTTAAATATCAAACTTTTTAATGGACCATTTAAATATCAAACTTTTTAATAAACCATTTAAATAACAATTTATAGTTAAATACGCCGATTTAAATATGTAATTAATCAATATTAATACCAAAAATAACATTTTTAACTTTATTATTTATTTTAACCAACTAAAAGTAGACACTACTAAATAAAAAATAAGTAACAAAGTTAAGAATGTTATTTATGGTATTAATGTTATTAATTGTATACCTAAATCGATGTATTTAACAATAAATCGTTATTTAAATAGTTCATTAAAAAATTTGATATTTAAATAGTACAAATATAAAAATTCAATATTTTAATAATTATTTTTGCATTAAATATTTAATGGATAGACAGAATATAAAAAATTACGGTGGTTTTAGCTAAAGTTTAAAAAGATTTGGACCCATCATGCTGTATGCACGATACACCCAATAATTTGGTCTGAAAAAAATATTTGGAAGCCCATATTTATATGTCCCTTTTGAGAATTAGACAAAGACCTCGCCACGAACATCCACTTTGTGTTAAGTTTTGTTGACATGCATATTTTCAGAAAGTATTTAGTGATTGACATTCAACTCATTTTTACGAACATCTGATTTTGGCAATGTTTTGTCTCATAGATGACTATGAAACACAACACAAAATCACATAGTCACAACTATATTACATAACTTTATTCATTGATGGTATTTGTTCTATATTGAGTTAGACCTTGTAACATAACTAATTAGTAGACAATTTCTTCTAGAAGAAAATAAAATATGACAAGAACACATGAATAACGTGCGGGAGAGAATTGCATTACAAGTTATTTGATGCTTTAAGGTGCATGCATGAGAGAATTTCATAATGCAAATTAAGTCTGCTTTGGATGAATCCTATTATTTAAACTATTTATGGTTAATGCTGTTTTCAAAATTTATATAACTGAAATTCTATCTTTTTTGCTTTACCTAAGATTCTAGTGCACTAATTGTTTACTTTCCATCGAGATTCTAGAGCACTAATTGTTTGCTCCAAGCCATTGGATTAAAAAAGCTTTCCGAAATTTTCAAAAATGTTATTTTCCATCTGAATTCACTATTACCATTAAATGTTGAATCCACTGAATCCATCGATTAAATGTTGAATCCACTGAATCCATCGATTAAATGTTGAATCAAGAGCTTAAGTATTAGAGTTAAGTAAATCCAAGATGTAAGGAATGCATAGGTTACTCGTAATCTTACAACTAATTAACTTTCAGTGTTTTATGTTTTCCCACATATGAGACCATTAACTTAAATCTGAATAATGGTATAAGTAAATTTTAAGATCGAGAAAGTAATAACAATTTGTTCTAAAGTAAACAAAAAAGAAGAAAAAAGAGTGTGGCAACCAAATTCAACTCACCTGCTAACCAGAATCAAAGTTGGCCAGAGAAATCATAAAAATTCCAAAAGAAGTTCCAAGCAAAAGGAAGTCAAACCATTTGTTTTCTGCAAATTAATTATGTAATGATCCCATAGTTAATTAATTTATAATAGACAATAATAAATTTGTTGTAACGGTAATGTCTAGATATAGAATTAAATACGGATCATTAAAAGAAAAATGAGTAAAAATCATTAACAAATAATCAAAGAAAATATTTATAATTAGAAAATTCGGTTATAACAAATAGTCTTATTATTTTGATATGATTTTCTTGAGAGATTTAGATAGATGTACAAGCGAAAATATGAAATTATTATTTTTTTTTTAACAACTTGGTCGTATTATTTTTGAGGTGATTTTAAAAAAAAATATTTAGATGTACAAATGGGAATATGAAAAAGTAATTTTTTTTGTTTTTAACAACACGATCATATCATTTTTGAGGTGATATTTTTGAGAAATGTAGATAGATGTACAAATGGAAATATGAAAAAGTAACTTTTTATTTTTAACAACTTGATCGTATCATTTTTGAGATAATTTTTTAAAAAGATTTAAATAGATGTAAAGTGGGAATATGAAAAAATAACTCAAGTATCTATTGCACTATTACTCGAAAAAAATACTTTTGTTTGTTAAAAAGTAAGTATTTCTCGAGAAACAACACAGTAAACGTCATCAAATATTCATTACCTCAACTGTTAAGTACCTTGGCTTTCCAAACACAAATAGCTAACTTTAGATCATTGATCCAATAATTGACGGCAACAATCTTTAACCACATATGAAAATAACAAAATTGTCGGTATGTCGAAATGATATTTTGCTCCAATGGGACAAATGATGACTACATTTAACTAATCAGCCATCACTCTTCATAACTACACAACGACTCTTTCAGTTTCAGTGTGTACATCTTTCTTCTCTTTTTCTTGCTAAAAACTATATCTTTCCTTTTTCATAAACAAGTATAGTGTTGTTCGTTTCGTAGCCACAGGAATCTGCGGCTGCATCATGCGGCTAAACGTCGTTCGTTTGACCGCCGCAGCTTCTTGCGGTCAAACGCTGTGGTCGACCGTAGAAAACTGCGGAAAAAAATTTTAATCGCTGCGAAATTGTAGCATTTGCGATTAAACAATTGCGATACAACCTGCAGCGACAATCTACGATGATCAAACGAACAACAATATTACAGCGTCTAACTACAGCGTCTGATCGCAGGTCGCTACGGCAGACAAACGAACAACACTTATATATTTTTCTTTTATATGTTCATCTACATGCATTATAAATTTATAATTTATTTTTAGTGCGCTCAAATTGCTGTCACTCAATAAATCATTCAAATTAACTAACTATAATTTTAATCGAATATGAAAATGACTCAAAACTTTTGTTTTTTGACCTCAGAATGAGTTTTTCAATCAATAATATATTTTTAGAAAAGCAAAAAGAAGAGTAGCTAATTAATGTACAGCTCAGAAAAGAAATACTCACATAAGTTAGATCGAACCAGAATTGGGTCCAACACAGCAGATGCAATTGCGTTAATGCTCGTATTATAGAGAGAGATGAGAGAGTCATATCAAATAGCAATGATGGCTTTGAAAGTATAACTCAAAGATTTGTTTCCAATAATGTCATCTTCTTACGCTTTTAATCTGAATTTATTGTAATAGTTTTGTTAATGTTGTTGCAATATTAATATTTTTTTTCTTATATTGGATGATTTAACTTAAAAAAGAAGTTTTTTAAAAATATATAACAATGATGTTTTTTTATTTGTTGTTCGTTTATTTATAAATATAAGTAGTCGTAATTATCAAATATTTTATTATATGTTATAATTTTTAACGATTATTAAATTTGATTAAAAACATATGATTAATCGTAATCGCAGTAATTAATGATCAACATATTCAATATTAAATTAATAATATTGAAGACGAAAAAGAAAATTAAGAATGTTAAAAACTATATAGTTTACTTAAGTCAGTCACACAACAACAACACAAATTATATTATGCAATTTATATAAAATTAGTGATATTTTATTTACCTGTAAAGAAAATTGATTTTTATATATTTTTATGATCTTTCTCCTTCAACCTTTTTTTTCTTCCATTCTCCATTCTCTTCTTCTCTGCAACGAAAAACTTCTCTCCACTTTCGTTAAAGTAGCGATTAAAAAGGAAAACACTTTAAATCCGTAAAATCGAAAAAAATGGTTTCTTCATCAGCCCAATGATCTCTCTCGAAGTCGAAACAGTTCTTTTTTTTACTGAGTCAATAGAAAACCAAGCAGTCAAAACGACAAAGGATCCGTGACCTCCTCAATTCTTTTATCATTCGTATTTTTTACTCACAATTCCCTTTTTTCTCTGTTTCTCTTTCACGTGATGTTGTTTTTGTGGTAGACATTGCTTAAATCTTCGGGACTCTTTATTACGCTTTATAAATATATGCTCTCATTATTCCCTTTTCCACTTCAAATCACTTCCAAGTCTTTTAGTTCTCTTCTTGGAATCTGAGTTTCGGGGTTTGAATCCGAAACATTACACTTTTGAGTTTGGCTTGATTTTGTTTCTTTAAGGCAATGGATAGGATGAAGTCTAGTCTCATCATAACCATTGTTCTATTATACACAAGGTTTATTGTTTCTGTAGCAAAAGAGTGTACGAACATTCCTTCGCAGCTCTCATCGCATACTTTCCGCTACGAGCTTCTGCAATCAAAGAACGAAACATTGAAGACAGAGATGTTCTCTCATTACCATTTAACACCAACTGATGATGCAGCTTGGTCTAGTTTGTTGCCAAGGAAGATGTTGAGAGAAGAGGAAGATGGATATGGTTGGACTTTGATGTATAGGAAGATCAAGAACTCTAATTCCTCTAGTAACTTTCTAAAGGAAGTTTCTTTGCACGACGTTAGGCTGGACCCAACCACCTTCCATTGGAGGGCTCAGCAGACAAACCTTGAGTATCTCTTGATGTTGGATGTTGATGGTCTGACCTGGAGCTTCCGCAAAGAAGCTGGTCTTGATGCTCCGGGAGATCACTATGGAGGATGGGAGAGACCAGATAGTGAACTCCGTGGCCATTTTGTCGGTATAAAGCTGTCTTTTTCCCCCAAATCAATTCAGTTTTCTTAATCATGTTTTTGATAGTATGCAAGAAAGGGTTGTGAGGTTTGATATTTTGTATAAGTTTTGACTTGGACCCTTTCACTTTACATAGACCCTTAAAGCATTTATTACCTTTTACTATATGGCTCATATAATCTGCCATTTTGTTTTGAAGGTCACTATTTGAGTGCAACAGCTTATATGTGGGCAAGCACACATAATGATACTCTAAAGCAGAAAATGTCAGCTCTTGTCTCAGCTCTATCGGAGTGCCAGCAGAAATTTGGCACAGGATATCTCTCTGCATTCCCTAGCAGTTTTTTCGACCGGTTTGAAGCTGTAACACCTGTCTGGGCTCCTTACTACACCATTCACAAGGTGAAACACTCATTCTATTAAGAGATGTAGATTGATTAATAAGCTTGTATTTTGCAAAAACGGTTTCAACTTCAAGTCTTAATTCTGACAGATTTTAGCCGGTCTGGTTGATCAATACAAGCTAGCTGGGAACATTCAAGCTCTGAAAATGGCAACCTGGATGGCTGATTACTTCTATGGTCGTGTTCGTAATGTGATAATGAAGTATACCGTTGAACGACATTGGCAATCACTAAACGAGGAAACTGGTGGCATGAACGATGTTCTCTACCAGATATACATCATCACTGTGGGTTAAAATCTTATCACTCTTTCAAAAAAACTCCTTAGATTTCTATATTGCTTTGTTTCACTGGTCTCTGCAGGGAGATTCCAAGTATTTGCTGCTGGCGCATCTCTTTGACAAGCCTTGCTTTCTCGGGGTGCTTGCAGTTCAGGTAGTTTAGTTTACATGATGATTAATATGCTTGAATAGATGTGAATGGTAAAAATGATCAAGAGTTTTTCTTCGTTTTTCAGGCGGATGATATAAGCGGATTCCACTCGAACACCCATATTCCCATTGTTGTTGGGTCTCAACTCCGGTACGAAGTTACTGGTGATCCACTCCATAAGGTATTGGAAGCATTACCCACAAGGAAAAGTGTGAGATGGATTTATAAATGAAAACATTGGCTCTCTTGATTCTGAAATCTGCGTTTCCAGGAAATCTCCATGTTTTTTATGGATGTAGTCAATGCGTCTCACAGCTATGCAACTGGAGGAACATCAGTTAATGAGTTCTGGTACTGACATTACCTGAGTTTGTTTTAGAGTTTTTGCTTCACTTTAAAGTGACCTTGATGATCTGGAAAATTAGGCAAGATCCCAAGAGAATGGCGACTAGTCTCTACACTGAAAACGAGGAATCATGTACTACTTATAACATGCTCAAGGTAGGTTTTTAAACCTTGTCTTTTTGTTTGTTTGTGCAATGTAACATATCGAAACCTTTTACAATTTAAGGTCTCTAGGAATCTGTTGAGGTGGACAAAGGAGGTTGTCTATGCAGACTATTACGAGCGAGCTTTGACCAATGGTGTGCTCGGAATTCAAAGAGGAACAGAGCCAGGAGTGATGATTTACATGCTCCCATTAGGTAAAGGTGTTTCTAAGGCCATGACTTATCACGGTTGGGGAACACCGTATGATTCCTTCTGGTGTTGCTATGGCACTGGTACTTTTAAACCTCATCAATCATCTCGTTTGCTACTTTTTGAAATACAAAAACCAGATACATTTTGAGGGTTTCGTTTGTCAACAGGAATTGAATCCTTCTCAAAACTTGGAGATTCTATATATTTTGAAGAAGATGGGGAATCTCCAGCTCTTTATGTCACGCAATATATATCGAGCTCACTAGATTGGAAATCTGCTGGTCTTTCGCTATCTCAGAAAGTTAAGCCCGTTGTGTCGTGGGATCCATACATGCGTGTGACATTCTCTTTCTTGTCTTCTAAACTGGTAAACTTTTGCAGAACTTGATCCAACCTTTTCCATTTGAATATAGAGTTTTATTGATCCGATTTTCTTGCAGGGAATGGGGAAGAATGCGACTTTGAACCTGAGAATTCCTGTTTGGACAAACTCTGAAGATGCCAAAGTATCTATCAATGGGCAATCCCTGAAAGTACCAGCTTCAGGTGACCACACTTGACTCCAGATTCCTGTGTTTCTGTAAATCTCTCTAGTTTGAGAATCATATTGGACCTACTTTTTGCTTTTGCAGGTAACTTCCTATCAGTCAAACGGAACTGGAAATCCGGCGATCAAGTAAGGATGGTTCTACCGTTGAGTATCAGAACCGAAGCTATAAAAGGTAGAAAACACTGTCATGAAATCTTTTGTATACAACTCTGTTTTGCCAAATCAATAAACATGAGAATGATTTCACATTAACTTCTCTTTTTGTGTGAGTATTTCAGATGATCGGCCGGAATACTTATCTCTTCAAGCCATACTCTATGGCCCTTACTTGTTAGCCGGACACACAAGCAAGGACTGGAGCATCAAAACTCAGGCTAAAGCTGGGAAATGGATAAACAGTATACCTGAAACTCACAACAGTCACCTTTTCACATTCTCACAACAATTTGGAAACATATCTTACGTAATGTCAAATAGCAACCGGACCATCACGATGGAAGTATCCCCTGAGCCAGGGACACAAGATGCAGTTGAGGCGACTTTCAGGCTCGTGACTAATAATTCTAAGCAACGGATTTCGGGTCCAGAGGATCTAATTGGAAGCCAGGTCATGATCGAACCGTTTGACTTCCCTGGCATGCTTGTGATGCAATCAACTGATAGCTCCCTTGTGGTTCAAGATTCTTCTTCGACCGATAAAGAAGCTTCGAGCTTTCGGTTAGTATCTGGAATTGACGGGAAGCCAGGAAGCATTTCATTGACGCTAGAGAGCAAAAAGGGTTGTTTTGTGTACAGCGATCAATCTTTAAAGCCACGAATGAAAGTGAAACTTTGGCTTGAATGTGATTCGGATGCGACTGATGACAAGTTCAAACAGGCAGCAAGCTTTAGGTTAAGAAAAGGGATGAAGCAATACAATCCGATGAGTTTCGTGATGAGTGGAACAGAGAGGAACTTTGTGTTATCGCCATTGTTCACCTTAAGAGATGAAACATACAATGTGTACTTCAGTGTTCAAACTTGAAGAAAAGAAAACACTTCAAAAGTATTCCTTTAGTAAATTGGGAGCAAAAATTCTTAGGTGGGTTTGTGTGTTTGCCATATCATTTTAAAATTTGTATCTTTACAATATACAATGTTTTTTATAAATTATGCTAAAATGATTTCAGTATCTTTGTTTTCTTGTTCTTGAATGTGAAACATTCTAAAGTATAGAGGGGAGTGAGCTTTCACCATTCAAAATTGTAGTCCATTTAGAATTAGCATTCATAAAATAACAATGATAATTACTTCTATTTAAGAGATTTATTAATCACAATAAACTTATGAACAAAATTTTGACCTTTGAAAAATCATAGAAACAAAAATGCTGAAACGAATGTTTGTAGACAGAAAGCATAATATGCAATGAAACAAGCCGTAGACAAGAAAACAGACAAGTTCTTCTACAAACATAGATTTCTTTTACACTCAACATTAAATGCATTACGAAAAGACATAAAGTAATTAAGTGAAAAAACATAAACTAATAAAAGTTGGTAGAGAGAGAGAGAGAGAGAGTAAATCTGGAAGTGGCAAATACAAAACTAAGAAAAGAAAAGATGAATCACTAAAATAAAAGAAGAGGTCAAAAGAGTAGGTCCACTAAAAGCAGCAGATCTTAGCATCCACATGTCCCCAAATATTCTATTTCTACTGTACACTCTCTTCCTCGTTCGTCACTCTTAAAGCTCACTCTGCTTTAGCAATCTCATTTTCAAACATCTTCACTTTCTTCTTAACTTTCCATTACATAATGTATTTCCAGGTTATTCTTCATTAGATCCCTGAGGTACATTAGCAATATCTTAACTATTTTCCTTTTTACTGATTTTTAAGTTGTATTATATTATGTGTAGTTGTAGTGTTGTTTTGATCAGTTGGTCAAGTGACAGTGATATTGACATTAAAATAGAAGATTTCTTGTGGGGTTTACTTGTCTCTCAAAGACGTTTTCTTTCTTTCTGAGGTAACAGATGAATCTTCATGTCTTTACTCTTCTTTTACTTTATTTAATGTAAAGAGTTTTTTTTTCCTTTGAATTTTTAACTTTGATTGGATCAGATTAGGAGAGAGCTAATTTCATTGAAGAAAATGTAAAATCCATTTTTCTGGAAATATTTATCTATAAGGAAACGTCTGTCAAGGCTGGTAGCTGCTTGTTTGGTTTGAAAATATTTCATCAATAGTCCTAAATAACACTTAAAATATGAAACTATTTTTAACTATTTCTACATTTTTTCCCAGCAAAGTGGAGATATCAATCTCCTTGCTCATTGATTTGATTTGGGTTTTAGAGATGTGTGTGTTACTTATATGTTGTAGGTAAACTGTTCAAATCTTTCTGATACATTGTTGCTCTGTTATGCTTTTTTGTACCAGAAGATTGTCTTAAAATAACAGAACCACACAGCTTCCCCTGAAACTGCTTCTTATTACAAGTTCTTGGATCTCGAAAGACGGATTCTTTGTAATAAAGTTTCAAGATGCAGAAACCTGGGCAAAATGTAGAATTTGCACTGAAGGAGACTTCACCAAAGATCGGCGCAGGAGCTGTGACAGGTGATAAACTCTCCTGCACTTATGATTTGGTTGAGCAGATGCATTACCTCTACGTTCGGGTCGTCAAGGCCAAGGAATTACCGGGGAAAGATGTGACAGGTAGTTGCGATCCTTATGTGGAAGTGAAGCTTGGAAACTACAGAGGAATGACTAAGCATTTCGAGAAGAAATCGAATCCGGAGTGGAAGCAAGTATTTGCTTTTTCGAAGGAGAGGATTCAAGCATCGATCTTGGAGGTTGTAGTGAAAGACAAAGCTGTTGTGTTGGATGATTTGATTGGTAGAATCATGTTTGATCTTAATGAGATTCCTAAGCGAGTTCCTCCTGATAGTCCATTAGCTCCTCAGTGGTATAGGTTGGAGGATCGACATGGGCGTAAGGTTAAGGGAGAGCTTATGTTAGCTGTTTGGATGGGGACACAAGCCGATGAAGCTTTTTCTGATGCTTGGCACTCAGATGCAGCCACGGTTGGACCCGAGGGTGTGGCAAATATACGGTCAAAGGTTTATCTTTCGCCAAAGCTTTGGTATGTGAGAGTCAATGTAATCGAGGCTCAAGATTTGATACCTCATGATAAAACTAAGTTCCCTGAGGTTTACGTTAAAGCAATGCTCGGGAACCAGACTCTAAGAACCCGGATTTCTCAGACTAAAACATTGAATCCAATGTGGAACGAAGATCTGATGTTTGTTGTTGCTGAGCCTTTTGAGGAGCCTTTAATTCTCGCTGTTGAAGATAGGGTAGCACCGAACAAAGATGGAACGCTAGGATGTTGTGCGATCCCGTTGCAGAATGTCCAGAGGAGGTTAGATCATAGGCCGCTTAACTCGAGGTGGTTCAACCTGGAGAAACATATTATAGTGGAAGGAGAGAAAAAAGAGATTAAATTTGCGAGCAGGATTCATCTAAGAATCTTTCTTGAAGGTGGATACCATGTTCTTGATGAATCAACTCATTACAGCAGCGACCTAAGGCCGACTGCGAAACAGCTATGGAAGCCGAGCATTGGATTGCTTGAAGTAGGGATCATAAGCGCTCACGGACTGATGCCAATGAAGACAAAAGACGGGAAGGGAACAACAGATGCATATTGCGTGGCTAAGTATGGGCAGAAATGGATTAGAACAAGAACAATTGTTGATAGTTTCACGCCTAAATGGAATGAGCAATACACATGGGAAGTGTTTGATACCTGCACTGTCATAACTTTTGGAGCATTCGACAACGGACACATTCCAGGAGGAAGTGGAAAAGATATGAGAATCGGGAAAGTTAGAATCCGTCTCTCAACCCTTGAAGCTGATCGTATCTACACTCATTCATATCCGCTGCTCGTCTTTCATCCTTCCGGAATCAAGAAAACAGGTGAGATACAGTTAGCTGTGCGCTTCACTTGCCTATCTCTCATCAACATGCTTCATATGTATTCTCAGCCATTACTACCCAAAATGCATTACATCCACCCGTTATCCGTTCTTCAGCTAGACAGCTTGAGGCACCAGGCAATGAACATTGTATCAGCGAGGCTGAACCGTGCAGAGCCGCCTCTTCGCAAAGAGATTGTCGAGTACATGCTAGATGTTGACTCTCATATGTGGAGCATGAGAAGGAGTAAAGCTAACTTCTTCAGAATCATGAATGTTCTGAGTGGTCTCATTGCTGTGGGAAAATGGTTTGATCAGATCTGCAGCTGGAGAAACCCAATAACCACAATTCTCATTCATGTTCTTTTCATTATCTTAGTACTCTACCCCGAACTCATCCTCCCAACGGTTTTCTTGTACCTCTTCTTGATTGGGATCTGGAATTTCCGGTGGAGACCGAGGCACCCGCCACACATGGACATACGGTTGTCCCACGCAGACGCAGTCCATCCGGATGAGCTTGATGAAGAGTTTGATACTTTTCCGACTTCTCGATCCTCGGAGATTGTGCGGATGCGATATGACAGGCTCAGGAGCATAGGGGGACGGGTTCAGACCGTGATAGGTGATCTAGCAACACAGGGAGAGCGCTTTTTATCACTGCTGAGCTGGCGTGACCCAAGGGCAACCACGTTGTTTGTGTTCTTCTGTCTCATAGCTGCTATTGTGCTGTATGTTACGCCATTTCAGGTTGTGGCACTTCTTGCTGGGATCTATGTGCTGAGGCATCCAAGGTTCAGATACAAGCTCCCTTCTGTGCCACTCAATCTCTTCAGGAGGCTACCTGCAAGATCTGACAGTCTATTATAGACATATTATCCTTATCTGCTTTTATAAAACGTTTGTTGATTTTTAAAACCTGTGTTTCAGAGCTTGGTTCAGTCTTTTCAATGGAATTTTAGTTATTAATTGCAACATCCTAAGGGAGTTAGAAAATCCATATAATATATCCAATTATCCATCATACTCAACAGCTTTGGTTGTGAGGTTCTTTTCCTCATCTGATAACTATTTTTCCGAGAATATAACCTATTAACCTCCCGGCTTTTTTTTTTGATTTGTATGAAAATTGCAGCACGAAAATGTAATCTTTCATAAACTGAAGCATTCTTCTTTCTCTCTCGCTTTTGCATCTCAACAAATTTTCATCTCAATTCATGAAAAAACTTTGATATCGTTTGCATTTTAGTATTACGCATACTCAACATTGAGAGTCTCTTTTGTTGCTTGAGATTAAAAATCCCCTAGTTTTCTGAGTTACTTTAACATTTTCTTGTACAATGTTTCTTCTACTACACAAGCTAACAAGAACATGGCCATGGAACAATAACATAAAATGATAAATTAGACATCTTTTGCAGTACAATGAAGTGGAGATGATGATGATGATTTCATTCCTTGTTTCGAGAAGAGCGATCCTTCCTATGTCCTCCAAGGATACGAGAGATCTGAAGACCTCTACTAAAAGCTTGATTGAAGAGCATACGAGTTTGGAACTCTGACACGAATGGAAACCAGGCCAAGAACGCCACCGGCGTGAACAGCAACAGTCCCATTACTATCTCATACCCACGAGCTAGTGTCCTCACTGATCCCCAGAATCCTGTTCTATGAACCACCGGCTTACACGCTTGCGCAATCTGCAAACGCATACATCAATTGTTTTCTTGTTTACATCACACAAAAACACACCATTTCATTATGACAAGACTCCAACAAGAAAGCTTTATTTATGGTTTACTTACCAAGAGCATCCCCCAGCCTGTTGGCATAAAGGCAAGGATGCACACAATTATGTCTTGTATCGTCATGTGAGCAAGTGTGACCAATATCACAAGAATTGCGATAAATGTCATGAATATTAGCCCCTTTATCAACCGGAACATCAGCTGGAAACTTGCGCTGAATTTCCGCCTTCCAACTGAAACAGTCTGAGACAAACGAGCAACAAAAAACAATTGAGTCTTGAAGATGATATTCCGTAAATGAACAAAAGATTAATATTATCAAGTAAAGCCAACCCACCTTCATCACAAACAATATCAAGAAAATGACCAGCCATGATACTCCGTAAACCTGAGTTAAGAAGTGATTTAGTGACTGAATAGAGAAAAAAAAAGCATCAAAAGCTTATAGAAGTAAAGCCGAAATCTTAAAAGGTTTTTGTTACATACCAAAAAATTTTTAGTCCTCTCTGTAATCGTGAGATGATAAACAAGCCCGTATTGATATATAAAGAACCGCAGGGCTAACAAAATCTCGACCACTATACCACGTTTTCCAGAATATCGGAGATGTTCTTGCTCTTCCTCCCACCATGATTCCCAACTTTTTTCTGCCGGGACACCAATACCCCCAATGTTGTTTATCCATTTATTCCAATCAGTCCAATCATCAACAATTTTCTGCCATTCAAAACCAGAAGGATTGAAGAGGAAGGGAGCAAAAAGCCAAGTCCCGACCATGAACCACATAGATATGGTGATCAAAAGATATGCAATTACGCCTCTGTAAGCACTTCCAAAAATTTGATACACAACAAGTAGCAACATCATCTCAAGCCCTTTTACAAAATGGCTCCGGGAGTAAAGTCTGTAGTTATCAGCAAATTTCGCATGAAAGACGACAAACCCTCGTCCTGTGGACCTATACTTGGCTCCACCATGAAGTAATGTCCTTCCATAGTAGTGGGTCTTTGTCCCAAGAGAAAACGTAAAGAACACTGGCGCCAATTGAAGCTGCATCAGCACAAATTCACTCAAGGCAGTCCTAAATCCCCTCTCTAATCCAATTTCCATAAGCATAGGTAAAGCCATCAGGAAACCAATCTGAACAAAAGACTGTGAAGCAAGAGCTACTTGCAAAGGTTTATTGTCTCGGATGCCTTTCTGTGTACTTAATCCTTGTTCGAGCCCACTCAAAACAAGATAGAGACGTCCATAAAGGAAGATGTAGACAGTGAGGACGGTAATCTGTGAAAACAGTAGAAACTGATTAGATCCGTACTACAGTGTGTGATACATGGTTTAACCGAAACCAAACAGAACGAAACAGTACCAGGGTGCTGAAGTAAAAGCCGACAGTGGTGAAGTAACATGACATCATTCGGAAAAAGTCAAAACGGTGTCCAAGCCTGTAAATGTCCCGACTTAATGTCTGCTCTCCATTGCCGTTAGCGATCTTGGCCTCAAACATAGAGATCTGATTTAAACCAACATCTCTTCCTTTCCCAACTTGTATGTATTCATGATGGGTAACATTTCCTTCACGAAGTGTAGAGTTGAATCCTGCTCAATACAGAACACCAGCAATCCATCAGCGAGAATATCACTTAGAGTCAGTTACAGAAACAGAGTCCCAAGAAAGAGTAGAACATACCTGCAAATATATCTTCACTGAGGTTGATTACCTTGGATGCTTTGCTAACACCACCTCTTGTTAGATGAAATAGTCTGTCAAACACATCTGGATGACCATAATGGAAACGAACCCTATAGAGGAGCAAGAGAACAATGTATTTTGATTTCAGAAGGATAACAAAAAAACAATCATGTGCAATCATCACTACAGTTGATCTCAGTAAACACACTTACCTTAACGGGTTTGCAAGTAATCTTTGACCAATGGTAACAAAACTAGTTTCTTGATTTGACATGAACCAAGCAAGGGAGGACACGCTGCAAAAGTGCCAACACCAATTGTCCTTAGAGTTTATCAAACTTCATCTATCAAAAGAGGAAATTTCCTCAAAAAGAAATTTGAGTGCTGAAATACTCACGATCCAGTAAATATATGTTCCCTGAGTCCAAGAATGGATGGATGCCTCACACCATCATGCTTTGTTAGAAATTCTTGAAGCAAATTTCTCATCTTTAAGGCTTCCTCCATGTAATTATCCTGTATCGAATGGCATCATGTGAAACTTAGTATCAACTCGGAGGGTCAAGATGACTAGAAGGCTGCGTAAAAAGAACAAGTGCATGCCTGATTCATATCAATTGTCTGTAAACCTTCTCCACGAGAGAAAATGATAGCATGATTTTGGTTTTCTGGCTTTCCCTCTCCAAGAATGGCAGGTCCAGGAAGCCTAATTCTATAGATAACCTTAAAGGCAGAAGAAATTTCAAAATACACATGCATGTAAGAATCAAGCAAAACAAAACGTAAACAGCATATATAACTGCAAAAAGTAAAATATATAAAAAATTTGATGACAAGAAGTATGTTTCCATTGGGAGAATAATTTAGGGGTTAACGCAGGTGCACAAGGCACAATGTTTGGAATTTACTAAATCGCAGTAAAAAATCACCACTAGCACCACCTTCTGGATGAGTTTACCTTACAGGCGCACAATACATTCAATGATATAATAAGTTGCACAATCTACTACTAGAGGCAAATGTTAGACTGCTTTGCATTACCTGGTCCAGATTTTGTGCTAGGCTGGAATGATCAGTTGACTTAGGCACCTTTACCAACACAGAATAATACACTTTCTGGTTCCCTTTCTTTGACTTGTCTTTAACTGGTTCTTCGACCTCATCAATATATGCGACACGGAGTGAAGGGTATCTGCCAATTGTAAGGAAAGCCATAAGTTTCAAATAAGATAAAAAAGGAAACAGAGTAGGATTATTTGGCACACCTTGTCATAAGTCTCAATATATCCTGCGCACGAGGATCACCGGATCGTTTATGAATACCATATTGTTGACATGATACAACATATGTAAACTTCATGTCAGCAACAGCTTGGCACTGTGCCCAGAGTGATCTTTCGCCTCTCGAATTATTCTCTGAATTTAGTTCTACAGCCTTGTAACCTTCCATCAAATCTGGAGAAGTAAATTTCAGAAAGAGTCAGAATCAACAATTAATTGCGGAATTGATTTATACCCCTTCGGCGTAATGTCAATTAAAAAAGAACACCTTCGTGCCTAGCCATGTCAAGGAATGCCTGAAGCTCCAATGCTTTTCGATAGTACATCATTCCTCTTACTGCAAAAATATCAAAAGGTTAACAGATCCATTGTCTCCATCAAATCTTAACAGATAAAAAATAACCAAAAGAGTATACCAGTTCTAGTCAATGTCTGACCCCTATATGAAGCCCATAAACGTAGTTCCTCCTCTAATTCATCAGACTCTTTAAGTTCCTCTTCACTTAAGCACTTCACCCTCTCAAGAAAATTGTTCCACTCATCTGGAGATAAAAGGTCAGGTCCAAGACGTAATTCAAGAATTAAGGCTACAAGTTTATCAAAATATAAGAAAAAATCACCTGGAAAAATCTTTTGTAAGTAAAAGAGGATCGAAACACCATCTTCATTTGGTGTTTCCAGGTCACGCAAAGAGAAAAGGACTTCTTCAGTGTAATATGGAGTCAAAACACTACAACAAAAATAACAAAGAGGAAAAACTCAGCCAGTTTAGTTACTAAAAACTTTAATAAAAGCAAAGAGTTGTATAACATACCAACCCAACTAGTTCAGTAACGAAAAATAAATGCAATCACATTTCATTAGAATTATTAACCAGCAGCACTAGTCAATCATGATACAACTGCTCTAAATCGGTGTTAAAAAATACAACTGCTCTAAATCATAGTTTTGTCAAGACAAACTTGAGGAAACTATCAACTTCACACAATATGCTTAAGTTTAACTAGAATTTTAGGAAAAGAACCAACCACTTTAAAAACGATATATGTGAGCATACAATTTCCAAAGTTGTTGTGTCATAAAAAATGACCAGAAAAGGCTTACGAAAATGATAGCATGTTGCGAACTTTAGGTGCCATAGGCATATCCATGAACAATGAATTTGAGAAGAAAGAAATCCGCCTTCTTGCTTCCAAGTTAGAAGGGACATCCATAGCAGACTCTTTAGTAGTCAGTAAAAGATATAGCCGTTTGATCTGTATATACAAGACTAGAGTATTCAGCACAGTTCATATGAAGACTGAAGGAATATGGCTTATATATAACCCATTTGGCACAACCTTCTCTTTCCAAGCTTCAGTTACTGGTTCAATGGGAAATCTAATGGCACCCGAAGATGCAAAGAGCTGATATTGTTGTTCGAGAGGAATCATTCCCCCATGCCAAGTGCCTCCATGACTCGAATCGACCAAGCTACAGAGACAACTGGATATATAAGATGTTGATGTTCATGTGACAAGACATTGCACCAAAAACTTGCCAACCTTGATATAATGTAGTCGTCCATCATAATGTCTCGTGTTACAACTTCCAGCATATCTTGGAAGAGAATTACAACATGATCTCTATCATCCTCCTTATTGTCTAGCTACAAAGGATAAGAAAACACAGATATAAGATTAAATGCCACAAAAAACTGAAAAACAAATAGTACCACAGGAAGAACATTACCAAGTATTTGATCAGCTTGACAAAGTGGTCATAGAGGCTCGGAAGAGCACTCATCTTGTATTCTTGAATCAAATCACCTGTATCTATATGTTTGTCAACCTCAGTAAATATAATCTCTATCACCCTGAGACATATAAATTGGCCATGGTTAAGTGTGTACGTGCTAGCTTGCAATTATCAAAATCAAAAACAGATATGGAAACAAAAGCAATTACTCAACTCTATGGTTTGAAAAACATAACCCAACTTACTCTTTTTCACGGTTTCCCTGAACCAAAAACTTTATGATATTCTTGAATGAGGCATAGCACTCACGAACAGCACATTTCATATAAGTGTCACTCTCAATCCTCTTCTTTAGCTCCCTGTCCTTCCCATTACTGTCCTTTGCCATATCCAGTGCGATTGGAATCTACAGCCAAATGTCATAAATCAGAGAATCCTAAGGATTTAATTCTAATGTATGTATGTGCGAACAAACCTTGCTAGCCAATAAGAATGGAGGCCACTGTATGAGATCCAAATCACGGTCAGCCCAATATGGAACAAGTAACAGATCCATCTCCCTAAGAGTAGTTCAAAATGTAAAACAATTTCAATATGTTGAGTTCCACATAATTTCTTTCAGCTAGATATGCAACATACAAACTTAAAAAGTTTACCTATCACTTATAAGATCTTCCTCTCTGAAACTACTGATTATTGTGTTCCACAACTGTGCAAATCTTGCAGCCTCTTTCTCTTTGTTAACAGGTACCTGAAGTAGATATTCAGTACAAGTAATCAATGGGACCATACTATGATAGCAATTCCCTCGGTTCCAACAAACCTTATCCTCTGTAAAGTTATGAGATAAAGTTGCCCTTAATCCCTTCTTCCTTTGCTGGTCCTTTCCATCTGGAATTAAGCGGTTATTAAAAGCTCCAGGCAACGATTCAAACCGTGATCTAAGCATTCCCAGGGTACGAATCTGTGTTAAAATGAAATATGTAAGGATTTAGAGATCATCTATGACAATTACATGGGAAACATTAAGTTAAAAGTTCAAAATAACTTGGCTTAAAATAGCATACCTCTCCAAGGCGGCGGAATGCACCATATATACCTCCAAATAATGTGGAAAATATAGCATACCAAATCTGACTATCCATAAAATATACCTATGCCGGGATGGACCCAAAATCAAAATTAGCAACTTCACAATGCCGGAGAAGATGTGGGGACATGCTCGACATGACCATGCTTACCAGAATAATAGGGGCCCAGAGAGCGATAACGACACCAATATTGTTTTTGGCTGCGCGAATAAAATAGAGATGGTGTCAGAACTTATATATATATATATATATATATATATATAGTTTCATTCCAGTAATCTAGTGTATGTCAAAAGTGCATTACCCCGGGGAAAGAACTCATGCCACTGAAAATTGGTCACACGGGCCTTCATAATGGCTTGTGTTGGAGCAACTAAAGGCTTAATCTGTGAGCAACGTCAGTTTATCAGATTCCAACAATTATGGAAATCAGGGTACAGCTAAATCTTTAACAAGTCGTTTCATGTTGCATCATTAATTCCTGTCACAGCATGTAGTTACTGGTTACCAGAACTAAGTATGAGAAACACGTACCTCAATGTAGTAACTGAACGCTAGCTTTGTTGCAATAAGCGACACCCAGAACATGGTATATCTATGAAAGAAAAAGGTAGAAATCATAAGTGAATTGAGCTTGAAACCAGTAACTGAAATCCAATAATGTATGAGTGACAAATAGAACCCCCACTTGAAGAGGGAAAACGCGCTCTCATGCATTCCTCTGCCAACATAAAGTCTGGGCTACAAGGTGAAATAAAATAAATAAAATACGGTTACATTTAGCAATAATACAAATTACGAGCTAATTATTATTTTCCATTTCATTGTTATGCAAAAACACATAAATTAAGTGAAAAGCTGAATACCTGAGACCACCACATCATTAGCATTACAATTCTGTAGTTGGATCTCTCAAGAAACCGACGTAATAGAGGGAAAAGAAACATTACACCCGCGAGCATATTAGGCGACAAATAGAAAACGACCGCTACAATAAACAGTGAGGGTGAGTGCATGGTATTCCCAAACCAACTCTTGATAGTTCTGGCAAATGCTGGAGGATCTTTCCAGCTGTAGGCATAAGTAACAGGCAGAATAATAACCCATGCTGCGGCAGAGACCACCTTCAGGATGTATCGTAGTTTAACATGTAGTGACATGCTTCTTTGAGCTTTGAAATTAAGGATCACATCAAGAGCAGCTGCAGAAATAGTTTTAGTAGATAAGCTTTTGTCACTCGAATATACTCTTATATGTATTGAACAATGACATTGCCAAACCTTGCCCAAGCTTTATTATTGCAGCTGTGATAAACACGCTCAGAACTTTTTTGAATACATCAGCACCAAAGACTGAACTTGGTTCTCCGCCATCCCAAGCCATAATAATCATGGCCTTCCACATTTTATGATCAGCATCATATCTTGTGAGAATACGCATAAAGAGAGGCATTAATAATTAGGGAAACTTAATACCTGAAGGCACAGAATATAGAAACTCCACATTCGATCGAAACTTCTGAAGACATGCCAGAACGAACGTATCTCAACAAAGTTAACTTTCCCCACCCATCTATCCCTGGCAACAGCAGGCTTGCTGTTATCCTGTAATATATGACAAAAAAGGAAGAAAAAAGAGTAATAAGTGGTAATAATTATCTGATAGACATAACTTAGAAGCCAGAGATTAGATTTCCCAGTACCAAAAATCACAACTCCTGAGAACTAGTTCTGTGTAGCAAAATCTAGAAAAAAATATGGAGAAAAGTACAGAGAATATGTGTAGTTAATGTGTACCCCATCTTTTTCTGTATTAGGTTCAGCATTAGGCAGACAAAAGAAATCAGCATCAGCTCGCATTGGCCAACCTAGTCGGAAGCAATCAACTGACCTGCAATGTAGAAAACAATGTTTAACTAATCATAGAAAAACAACTTATGACGACCTTTACAACCATGTAAAACCAGGTAGATAGATATATCACCAAAAGTATTCATTCAAATCATCATAGTTCCTCCACTGAGAGTGCTTGGATTTCCCTTTCTTGCTCCTTTGAGCTTCCTGTGAATAGTACGATTGCATAAGTTAATATATTAGCAAGCAAGAAAAATGCTGAAACCAGAAGGAAAAACTCGAAACTTAACCATACCATCCCAATCACTTCATAAATAGGAGTCACAACTTTCCTCAAGAATGCATCTTCCTCGCCTCCATAAACCGGCTTCACATTTTCCCCAGTCATGGGACTAACATTCCCAGCAAGCATACCATAGAGTTCAAAAGCCATCTGTAATATAGAAATATCACTGACTGAGAAGAATAAAAAGAGGGGAATCACACACAAACTATATAAGACTTTGTAAACTGAAAACATACATGATGATAAATGTAGCAAAGACACTCTGGCATGAATCTCAAGTTTGCTGCTTCACCCCAGATTAGAAGATACAGGGCCATATACAATAATTTGCGCTGCTGCATTTCCTGCTGTATTGTTGGCAACCTACAAGCAGATTAGACATAGAAACAGACTATTTTCACAGGTTCTCAGAAACCAAAGTTTGCTATAACATTAAACCACAGAATAAGAAATTTATTTCCCTGGTCATGAAGAATATACAGAAACTTATTGTTGCTTCTGAGTACATTATTTCCTTCGAGCCAGTTCCATTGCATTTTTTCTATTCTTGCTCACATTTTTAGCCACTCCTGAAGAAACTATACAGAACCAAGAATAGGAGTCTAAGATTCCCTTACCAAAGACTACTCTTCCGACCTAGGTATTTGCACCATTTCCTATAGTTCTTGAAGAGCTTTTTCATCACTTCTGTCAGTGCTTGATCGTCTAACTGTGCGAGGACAATGGATTGTCATTGTGAGAACAAACCAGAGGATAACTCTAAAGTATATTTACTACATATTATGTTAAACGTAATATGCAAAACTGCAAATCCGTATATTTTTCCAAGTGAAAAAACATAATGCAAAGAAATCTCCCCGGATAGAAAAAGTCAAGTGAAAGAAGAGAAAAAAACGACCAACTAAAGGATTACAGTGAAGTTTACAGAGCATGGGCACGCACTCAATAAAAGGGTCTTTCAATGTTAAAAACATTAGTACAAACCTTTGGCTGCTGATCAGGCTTAGGAAACTGTCTTATATGCACATTAGCAAGTAATAAGATGAGGTGTTCCCTTTGATTAGCCACATTGTCTTTCTGCAGAACCATATACACATGAAATATGTGTGTTAACAAGTAATAAGATCAGGTGGTCCTAAGATTAGCCACATTGTCTTTCCACCAAATCATTCGGGGATTATAGATTACTTTCAATAAAGCTTTATTGAAAACTGGCAAGCATCACTAAACTAGCAAAATTACCTGAAATCCAAACATCTCTTGAAGCCAATCAAGCATGTCCTCATCTTTCTTTTTATTGAGACCTAATCGCCAAGGAAGACCTCTAGTGTTGCGAAGAGCGAGAACAGCAGCTTGGATCTGTGGTAAGGGTTACATTACCCACTGAAAATATGCCAGAAATACATAAAAGTGCCCACATAACGACAAGAGGACTAACCTCAGGATATCTCATAATCGCCTGATTGGCACTATCAGGATCGAGGGGTAGGATATTATAGGGGACATACAACTGTGTCTTTTCTGCAACCTTATCTTGAGCTTCAAGAATCTGAAAAATATTAAACTTCATTCAAATGTTGCACGAGAGATGGAAATAAGATAACTGAATCAAGGAGAAATACAGGACTAAAAAGTCGCAATGTCTTACCTCCCGATCAACCTCAATAGACTGTGTCAGATTAACAGCCCTCAACACCTCAAACAAAACATTGGCAGTTTGGTATGCCTTTGTCAACTGGGCACTGAAAATCAACAGCAAATCAGTAGGGAATTTGGTTCTCTCAAACACTGAGAGAACATTAGTAGGCATCTTAAAATTTAAAAACAAAGACAGTTTAAGTAGGTAATACAAACCGGTCAGCCTTATCTGCGGCATTTTGCAATGCTTGAATATACTTCTTATAGTAATGTTGATAAAAGCTTTGCATTTCACGGGCATCACTTTTCTTAACCCTGCCCATCAAAGTTGGATCATGTTCCTGCAAATAACAAAGACACGGTAGATCAAATTTTGTTAAAGAGAAGTACAAAAATAAAGAATTGTTCCTACAGATATCATTAGCTATCCAAATCTACCACATGCACTGATTAAACAGGACATTTATAGAAATGCTCACTCTTTCAAGACGCTGTAGAAGCGCGGTTTTAAATTGTCGAACACCTCTTCCACTGGAGGTGGGATCCAGCCTGTGAGCTTTCTCGAATGCATAAAACCGACCTAAGGGAGAGAGTAGAAACAGATAAACAATACAAATCCACATGCCAAAAATAAAGTGAGAAATGGGTTTTAAGAAGAGCTTACAGAGATAAGCAACTCTAGGGTTGCTGGATTCAACCTCATTAGCAACACGGAGAATGGGGGCAATCTCAACAAGCGAAGACGGAACCACTTCACTATCGAATGACTCTCCAAGATTACCGGCTGTCTGAGTCCGTATGATCCGTCGCTGCTGAGGCTGGGACGGTCCCTGATCAGAACCTCCTCTCGAAGCAGACATTTTTCTCTACCCTAAACCTCCACGTTAAGCGGTACTAAGTGTTCTCAGCCTCCTTGAAACAAACAACTCAATAGACGACAGAAGATAGATCAAGTTAAATTAAACAATGAGCAGAAACGCATCGACATTGAAGGAACATACAGAGAAAGAGAGATCCAGAAACCCTAAACAATGAAGTAGCGAGAAAAAGAAAAAAAAAGAAGCAGCTCAACTTTCCGCTACTTAGCTGCTAAGTACGCAAAGTGAGTGAGAGAGAAAGACAGATGCATCAGCACTTGAATGTATTTTTGTGTGTTTATCTTCTCTACCTTCCTTTTTTTAAGCACCGCTTTAATTGGAATAAAAATAAAAACATTTAAAAGACAAAACTTTCGACTTTCGTGTCAACAAAGAGGCTTTATCTTTCATTTAATTACACTAATACCACCAAGATTTCATTTAGAACTAAGTAATGTAAAACTTCTGAAAATAAAGGGTATTTCTGTAAATGTAATTAGAATTTTTAAAAAGTCGAGATTCCGATAAAAAAAAAAAGTTAGCCGTTTTGTCAAACTTTCAATGGCTTCTTTGACCTCATACGACTCGCCAGTCCCAATTACTTTTCAATTTTTTTTACCGTTTCGCTTTTAACGTCAACATAATAACAAGATTTGAGGATTTGATAGTTTATAATTATTTACCGACAAAATAAGACCAACGTCTCGATTTCAAACCAAGTTTAAGGCATCGAGAATTTAGAAAGAAAAAGTCTTTGGATCCATCATTTAACGAGTCTTATTGATAATTATTAAGAATATATGAGTTTCAGTTAGACTCTTAACAAACATCTAAGCTGCATATATCCTTCACACTCAGTAACAAAAACACTGCACCTTTCAGACATTAGCACAAACCATCCACCGGTATGGTTCGTTATAGTAAGTTTACAAAAACAGTTGGATCGTAGTTTAGCCCCGTTATTAGTTCGTGCGTATTGTAACAGATGAACACATTCCATCATTCTATTACTAGCAAATATTACTTGCTTTTGAGTTCTCTCTTTGTTTCTTATTTATTTACTTTTAAGGCAAATCCATTGAAAAGAATTGCGATTTGTATTCGAAAAACCAATTGTCAAAAATAACTTGATTCTAGTTAAAAATTTCGTTTCGTCCAGAAAAAGAGGTAAAAAAAACTTTTTTTCTTGCGAGACAACTACATTCGGTGTAAGGAAACAATCGGCCCATATGTAAAACAATCGGCCCATATGTAAAACAATCGGCCCATATGTAAAACAATCAGCCCATATACAAAATAAGGGGCCCATATAATTTAAAATAATAATCCAACGCGCATAAATGTAACCTAACCGGCGGTGATTTCTCGCCATCAGATCGTTCCCTCTTCTCCACGCCTAGAAACTACCGACTCAGGAGAGTTTTTTTTTTGAAGTTTATTTTACAAAGACCCAAAGAAGAGTTGACGTTGTTGTCTCGCCGGAAGAAGACCCGAAAGCTTTTGGAATCGCAACGGAAGAAACCGAATCCCTTTGAAAGAGAAAGCAATTATCTCGTCGATAAGAACGGACGAAGAAGCTTTGGTTAATTTCGGGGACTGAACATTCGGTTTTCTGTTGTGAATATTTATGTTTTGAGCTGAGATCGAATAATTCGTCCATTGAGTTAATGAGGGTAAGTGTCGAAAAGTAATTGGATTTTTTTTCTTGCAATTTTCGAGGAATATGCCATAATTGCGTTGTTGTGATATAGGCCGATCACTTCAAAACCACGGACACGTTAGAAACCGACAAAGAAACCGGTGGTGATCTCCATCTCAAGGATAAATTGACCTTTACAGCTCCTGAGAGAAAGTCTCGTCTAGGTATAGATTGAGATTAAGTTGAATGCATTCAGTTTAATTGTCTTGGAACCCTTACTGATGATATACACTTGTATCATCCCTCCTGTAGGTTTGGATGTCAGGGCATTTGAGAAAAGAGTCAATGCCAAGACCAAGGGCGAGTTTAAGGTCCCCAAGAAGCCAACAATATCTGTTACTGCATCTTTGGATGACGAGGATAAATCTAATGTATCTGGATCAGATTATGGAGCAGAAAACACTCTGCACGACCATTCCAGTAGACGATATAGAGACAAGTCTTCAAGATCTGAGACTGCTGAAGGTATTCTTTCTCTTGACGGTAGTTTTAGCAGTCACTCCAGCTCTAGATTACAATGTTTCCTAATGATTCTAAGATTTTAACTGCTATAGTTAGGCATTTAGCATAATTTCTGAGTGAGAAAACGTCTATACATCTAGAAGATTTTTTTGAAGAGAGAATTAACATTATATTTCTTTTTGATCCCTCTTTGTGAGCATTAGTGCCAGCTTCTTACGT
Organism: Pugionium dolabratum; assembly: GCA_018901945.1. NCBI lineage: Eukaryota > Viridiplantae > Streptophyta > Magnoliopsida > Brassicales > Brassicaceae > Pugionium > Pugionium dolabratum. The sequence goes on along the minus strand of JAEVFF010000123.1, from coordinate 63,532 downwards.
TTCTTTTAACGCTTTTATTTATGACTTATGCCAATTTGTTCACTTTTCGTATTGCAGAAAGTACCGTGACTACAGAAAATGCTGAAACCTCAGATGTAAGTTAATTCCATTCAAATAATGAAATCATCATTTTGCCTCGGTCTTTCATTCTTTTCTGATTACGTGGCTGGTTTTTATTTGTATTTACAACTTGACTAGTAGTATCTAATGTATCTTTCACCTGTTGAAATGAAGATTTCCATGACTCCCAGGGGCTTATCTAGCACTTCTAGATACGAGAGAGATGATAGCATTAGACATCGAAAAGAATATAGGTATGATAGGAGTGAAACTCCGCGGTCAAGCACCTATGATGAGATTGATCGCTACCGAGGGAGGGAGTCTTATCGCCAAGCTAACCGAGACTATCATGGAGAAAAGCGTGCAAGATACGACAGCGATAGAAGGACTCCAGGTATGCCGAAGATTGTAGCAGCTCATAAAGATATCAATTTATTATAGTTGGCATACATGTCCATGTAATTTATCTCTGTACAGCGTGTCTATTTTCAAATTTTTGTACCCAAAAGCATGATAAGTGTCCCAAACATAACCCTCGTTGAGCCTTAACAATGGGTAAAAACACAAAATGTTGCAGGTAGGTCAGACTGGGATGATGGAAAATGGGAATGGGAAGAAAGTCCACACCGAGATAGAGATTCTAGTTACAACAAGCGACATCAGCCTTCTCCATCACCCATGCTAGCTGCAGCTTCACCAGATGCTCGCTTAGCCTCCCCGTGGCTGGATACACCACGTTCAACTAGTATGTTGTGTTTGACTTTTATTATTTGTAATTTGGTTTTATTTAGTTGCAACCACGGGCTAAGACTAATATATTACCATGTCCTATCCACATGCAGTGTCTTCTGCTTCTCCATGGGATATTGGTGCACCTTCTCCTGTTCCAATTCGGGCTTGTGGGTCCTCTATCAGATCCTCAAGCTCTAGGTATGGTGGTAGATCCAATCAACTTGCACATTCTAGGGAAGGTGACCTGACAAAGGAGGTATGCACTCTTACTTGGCATTGTGGCCCTATTGTCATGCTGCTTGTTATCAGATAGATCTGAGTCTCCATTTTGTTTCATGTGTTATAAGTAGTCCTTGTCAGGCTGGCTTGAAGATTGTTATTCGAGAATTATGGTTCTCTTGCATTAAGAAAATTGTTTGGTTTTAGTAATATACTTACGCCTTATGTTTTATGACTTCTATAGGGCCATTCAAATGAGAATAGATCGCAAGGAGCTGAAGAATATAACCATGAGATCACAGAAACAATGCGTTTGGAGAGTGAATACCTTTCGGATCGTGCATGGTAAGTATTTAATTTCCGTCAAAGGCAGGAAATTAAGCACTGAAAAATCGATAATGTTTTATCAATTGAGAACATAGTCTCACTCTTCATGTCTATTGTAGAACCATTTTCAGATTTTCTAATGTCTATATGAACTAATTGATTGTCATTTCACAGGTATGATACAGACGAAGGGAACTCACTGTTTGATGCGGACAGTTCATCCTTTTTCCTTGCAGATGATGCTTCTCTACAGAAGAAGGAAGCTGAGCTAGCAAAGAGACTGGTACTTAAGCTAAACAGAAATATTCGTATGAAGCTCCATTTTAACCAAACCTTATTTTCTTGGCATTCTGATTTTTGCTGCGTAAAAACGTAGTATACTTCATTTATTGAATGCCTTATAATATTTGTAATGCAGGTTAGAAGGGACGGTAGCAAAATGTCACTCGCTCAGAGTAAAAAATATTCTCAGCTTAATGCAGATAATGCTCAGTGGGAAGACCGTCAGCTTCTCAGATCTGGAGCAGTTAGAGGCACAGAAGTGCAGACTGAGTTTGACAGTGAGGAAGAACGAAAAGCAATTCTTCTTGTACATGGTATATAGACTACCATAATACCTCAAAGTTAGCCATAAAACGACAAGGTTGAAATAGGAGAATATGTAACATAGCTGGTAATATTCTATTGTTTTGGTAATTGCAGATACGAAGCCTCCTTTCCTTGACGGAAGAGTCGTCTTTACAAAGCAAGCCGACCCAGTAATGCCGGTAAAGGATCCCACATCAGATATGGCTATAATTTCACGAAAAGGATCAGCTCTTGTCAAAGAAATTCGGGAGAAACAAAGCATGCATAAATCACGACAGCGATTTTGGGAGCTTGCAGGTTCTAACCTCGGTAATATTCTTCGTGTTGAAAAATCAGCTGAGCAGGTAATGCACCTCATGTCTTTCTTTTTCTTTATTGATATTGTAGTCGTTGGACATACTGTGACTCTGTGATCTTTTTGCAGATTGATGCCGATACTGCAGTAGTTGGTGAAGAAGGTGAAGTAGACTTTAAAGGCGAGGCTAAATTTGCACAACATATGAAGAAGGGAGAAGCTGTTAGTGATTTTGCCCTTTCAAAGACTATGGCAGAGCAACGACAGTATCTCCCCATATTTTCTGTTAGAGATGAGCTATTGCAGGTTGATGGTCTTTCCTTTTGAATGCCATGATAGTTGGACTATGATATGCATTATTATTAGGCAATTTACCTTCAAGGGGTTACTGTTATTATAATTCCATCCCTTTGTCAACTCATCTGCTGCTAAATGCATTCTCTAGGTTGTAAGAGAAAACCAGGTGATAGTGGTGGTGGGTGAAACTGGTTCTGGCAAGACCACTCAACTTACACAGGTTGCTCTCTTATTATGGCTTTTCAGGAATACATAGTTACCAAACGATTAAAACATTGAACTTATAATCTGTTTATTTTTTATAGTATCTTCACGAGGATGGGTACACTATAAATGGGATAGTAGGTTGCACCCAACCAAGGCGTGTTGCAGCAATGAGTGTTGCAAAGAGAGTCAGTGAAGAGATGGAAACAGAATTGGGCGATAAAGTGGGGTATGCAATTCGATTTGAAGATGTCACTGGTCCAAACACTGTTATCAAGGTATGGTGTTCTCAAGTAATGAACTGCTTTTTGCCTATTTGTGATGTTTGTCTTCTTTTAGTTGGCCATGTAAAGCTTAGCTTATCATGCTTTTAGCATCTGAAACTCCATATTTCCTACTCGAATTACAGTACATGACTGATGGAGTGCTACTGAGAGAGACCCTCAAAGACTCCGACCTGGACAAATATCGGTTTGTATGCATCAACCTTTACCTCTGTTAAATCATGATTTAACATGGTACAAGTAGAATGATGTGCTAACTTCTATTGTTGACTCTGAATAGGGTGGTGGTGATGGATGAAGCACATGAAAGGTCACTCAACACGGACGTCCTTTTTGGAATACTGAAAAAAGTTGTGGCTCGGCGTCGTGATTTCAAGCTGATAGTCACGTCAGCAACCCTTAATGCTCAAAAGTTTTCCAATTTCTTTGGGAGGTAGGTTTACCACCTTCACATAAACCAGTTTTAAATCTAAAGATTGAATTCTTATATGATTGTGTTTTTGCTTTGGTAATGCAGTGTTCCTATATTCAACATTCCTGGAAGGACTTTTCCTGTCAATATTCTCTACTCTAAAAGTCCTTGTGAAGACTATGTTGAAGCTGCTGTTAAACAGGCAATGACGATTCACATAGCCAGCCCACCTGGAGACATCCTCATATTTATGACTGGGCAAGATGAGATTGAAGCAGCATGCTTTTCACTCAAGGAGAGAATGGAACAGCTCATTTCATCCTCGAGCAGAGAAATCACGAACTTATTGATTCTCCCAATATATTCTCAGTTACCCGCTGACTTGCAAGCAAAAATATTTCAGAAACCAGAAGATGGAGCCCGTAAATGCATTGTTGCCACCAATATTGCTGAAACATCCTTGACAGTTGATGGAATATATTATGTGATTGACACAGGGTATGGAAAGATGAAGGTTTTCAATCCTCGGATGGGTATGGATGCTCTTCAGGTTTTCCCCATTAGTCGGGCAGCCTCTGATCAGCGTGCAGGAAGAGCTGGAAGGACAGGGCCAGGAACATGTTACAGGCTGTATACTGAGAGTGCTTATTTGAATGAGATGTTGCCAAGTCCTGTGCCAGAGATTCAGCGAACGAATCTGGGTAATGTTGTGCTGTTGTTGAAGTCATTGAAAATAGACAACTTACTAGATTTTGACTTTATGGATCCTCCTCCACAAGAGAACATTCTCAATTCTATGTACCAGCTTTGGGTGTTGGGTGCTCTTAGCAATGTTGGTGGATTAACCGATCTCGGGTGGAAGATGGTGGAGTTCCCATTGGATCCACCTCTTGCAAAGATGCTCTTAATGGGTGAACGCCTTGATTGCATAAACGAGGTCTTGACGATTGTGTCAATGCTTTCAGTACCTTCAGTGTTCTTCAGACCTAAAGAGCGAGCAGAAGAGAGTGACGCTGCAAGAGAGAAGTTTTTTGTGCCAGAATCAGATCATCTAACGTTACTGAATGTGTATCAGCAGTGGAAAGAGCATGACTATAGAGGAGATTGGTGCAATGACCATTACCTGCAAGTCAAAGGTCTAAGAAAAGCTAGAGAAGTAAGATCCCAGCTTCTGGATATCCTAAAGCAACTGAAGATACCACTCAAGTCGTGTGGACCGGATTGGGATATTGTGAGGAAAGCCATATGTTCAGCGTATTTCCATAACTCAGCTAGATTAAAAGGTGTTGGGGAGTATGTGAACTGTAGAACAGGAATGCCCTGCCATTTGCACCCGAGCAGTGCATTGTATGGTCTGGGATACACACCGGATTATGTGGTCTACCATGAACTGATTTTGACAACTAAGGAGTACATGCAGTGTGCTACATCAGTTGAGCCACATTGGCTGGCTGAGTTAGGGCCTATGTTCTTCTCGGTAAAAGACTCTGATACATCGATGCTGGAGCATAAAAAGAAGCAGAAGGAAGAGAAAACAGCAATGGAGGAAGAGATGGAGAAACTGAGAAGAGATCAGGCAGAGTTGGAGGTGAGAAGCAAAGAGAGAGAGAAACAGAAAAGGGCAAAGCAGCAGCAACAGGTTTCAGGTCCTGGCTTGAAAAAGGGCACCACTTACCTCAGGCCAAAGAAGTTTGGACTGTGACATTGTTATCTGTTCTAATAGGGGAAACCCCAATAACCGGTTTGGTAATTTAAAAAAGGAAAAACATAGCCACAAATTTTTTTTATGTATATGCTATTTAGTATAACGATCCTAACTAATTAATCAAACTTTTCTTAGGATTTGATACTCTAAGTTCACATGGTCCGTGTTAACAAAAAGGTTCATGTCTTTCTGCATCTGGATGGGTTGGATTATCAAAATTCAAGAGCATAACATCAAGATTCTTATTTGCTCTCCATCTCACCATTGTAGAGAGTTGTGTGTTTGTCAATCATCCTGCCTCTACAACATTCTATATTTATATCAAGTCTGGTGGATTTTACAATGCTTAAAAGACCCTAATTTTCACATAATAGTTGGAGTTATATGTGGCACACAAAGGTCATTAAATCTTTCCCCTAAACAAGATACATTTGCGGATCCATACCAATTCCCAAAATCTTCTCCAGTTGACATTGCCACCACCATCAAGCCAGTCCAAATGCTCAGACTCCATCATCTACGTTTAAAGCCAAACATCTCAGCCACATTATAACTTCAATTCAACAGACACATGGATCCAAAGATCAGGTAAGAAGATGTAAACCTGAGCAGAGCTCTTAGAAGGGCCATATCAAATATTACCACTTTCTCCGTCTGATATTTCTTCAAGCTTTGCGATGGCATCCATTAGAGCTTGTTCATGATCCTGACATTTTCAAGTACAACTACAGTCAGCTTCTCTTTCATGATTCTGTGCTGCAATTCAACACCATATGCATACGGTTCTTACTCTCAGCACTTTCTTTGCCTTCTCTACCTCGGCTGGGTTGGGGTTAACTGACCCAAAAACTTTTTCTACCTGTTACAAATAAACATAGGGTAATACTCGCATTGATGATAATTGTCAACATGCATTCCCATAATCTGAAATTTGGATGATACCTCTTTTAATAGTGTATCAGTGTGGAGTATTTCAATCTCGCCTAGAGTTTTCTTCCCGATGCCATTCTGTATCTTGGGTTGCTGGGTCTTCATGCTTCCCCTACCCCTACCCCCAGCATTGCTTGTGGGACCACCACGAGGCATGGACTTCGTGGTTCCACGGCCTTGCCCAGGATGTCCTCCTTTACGAGAAACCCCAGGATCCTCACCTTCCCATCTGATATCTCCCGGAGATATCTATGATATTTATATTAAAACATTCAGGATCTAAGACTGAGTGGAGCTCTTAAAATATAATTAGAAAACGTATAGAACTGAGCACTATCATACAATTTTGGTACTTCCTATTTCAATCCAAGATATTTATACATGTATCCGATGTTGAAGTCTTGGAGTCTAAATTACTATCAATTGAAGTAACATCATTTAGGGTCGAACTTGTGTGGTAGTACCAAGTATTTCTTCTAATGTGCAGAACTAAAATGGACTGCAGTTGTATAAACCCTGACAAGTCTCTCACTGAGGTGTAAGGCATATCAAACAAAGAACAATCAAGATCATAAATAAATAGAAAAAGACAACAACAATTAATGGTCTCTCCAAATTTTAAGATGAAGCATCATTCCTCTGATACTGTGAAAAAGTAAAACAGACAACTAGAAAAAAGTAAAATCATTATTACCTCTTTAAGATTTACCCATTCCCAAGTTTCATTCCCAGTGTTAATATCATACACTAAAGCATGCCGCCCCTTGTCAATATTGAAAGAAGGAAAAGTAAAATCAGAAAGCAGAGCTTTGGGTCCAAAAAACACTAATTAATAGTAATGAAAGATAAGATACCTCAACAGGGTTGTAGTCAGTTATAACAGCTTCATAGAAATGGTTGTCCTCAGGCCACTTTGTCCATACCTTCCTTCCAATCAACGGGTCATATGATCCCGATTCACCTGGTTCATTTGTTAAGGCGCCAGCCTGAGGCCTTCCAGCAATGCCTGTAGCTGGATACTGCATTGACTTCATCAAGCACAAACAATGCAATATTTTCATCCCTTAGTCAACGAAGAATATAAAAACAAGAGTAATGGTAACAACAGTAAGCGAGTCACGCAGCATTATCGCTTACTGTCTTTGGCTTCTTGGTCCTTGGGCCTGGTGGAGGACCTCCCCTTCTTAGCGCAGATGAAGATGGTTGCATTGAGGGGTGCAAAGCAGGAGATGGCGGGCCCATAGCTAACGACGTGATCGATTGTGATGTCTTTTGCTTTTTCCGTGATCCTGATACAGCTGGACTCGGAGAAGTATCATGAACCAGCTGGGGAACACTGGACTGAAGGCTATTCGCCTTTCTCCATTCCCTGGCATGACTCAAACTAACTTCGTTAGCTGGAATGTCGGTTTGATTAATTGCAGATATATATATTGACGATTGATTATATATAAAACAGACCTTATCCGCCTGATCATTTCATCAGCATTAACCCTTGATAACAGCTCTCTGTGTTCCTCGTCAGATACCCTAAGTTCTTTTCGGAGTTCAGTGATCAAACTTTCTTTCTCCTATATATTTTTTTCCCGCCAAAGGAACAAGAAAGAACAAAAGAAAAAAGGGTAAACTTATCTTAAATGGTTCAGTTACATAAACATTGATTAACATATGAAGAAGACAAGCAAAATAAGTACCCAGGTAATAGCATCGGACTGGGCTTTAAAGGCACGAAGTATTGAGCTATACGCTTCTTGCTCAATGAGATGAATTTGAGTTTCCATGTCATTGTGCACCCTCGATAAAGGAGCAGAATTGAGAACTGATGGCCTGCCATTGCCGGCAGGTCTACCACTTCTTTGATATCTACTTTGATGTGATGGAGGCAGGTCATCATCTGTACCTGAGTTCCCGCAGGAAAAAAACATATCACTAAAGAAACAGTAACAAATACATATACACAAGCAAAACATAGTCAATTCATTTTGAAGCTAAACAAAAAAATACAGTAAAACAACAATGAGAAAAGGAAGAAAACCCAAACAAATTTAACTTTGAGAAGGAATTCTTCTAACTGAAAGCAACAAACACAACTACATTAAAAAGAGCATCCAATTGTGGAGCGAGTTAAGTTGACAACCGGCTAGAGTGAATATCTTTGAAAGAACATGAGACTCACCACTACTATCAGAAGGTCGGTAATCCATTTGTGCCCTTCTAGATGATTCTTCACAGGGAACCTAAGAAATCAAAACGTGGTATGAAACCTGTCTTTTGTACCAAAGCAGCAGCTGCGACTCCAAGAAAACAACTTCAAAGGAGGCAAAGCAAAAACTTTCACTGTTTTACAGAACAAACGAGACCTTTCATGTCAAAAGTGAGAACACTAAGTGTAGGAAAGTTACTGACTTTTGTTGAAAGATTGAACCTTAAACGTTCATACAACAAATTACACCATCCAAAACACACGCCAAAGTTCGTACACTCAAGCTACCCAACCAAACATGTTCGCTTCCGCAGACTGATGAGTATCGATCAACAGAAATCCCAAGAATCAATAAAATTCGTTTTAAGCAACCTCAATCAATAAAATTTGTTTTAAGCAACCTCAATCACTAAAAATTAAATTTCTGCTAACTTTTTGACAAGTTTAGAGAATTACACTTTTCTAAACCCTAATGGACTACGCACACAAACGTTAGATCTCAAGATGAGCAAAAATTTAATTGCGCAGAAAGAATGTAAGATTAAATAAAAATACCTTATTCAAGATTGTTATTTGGATCTATTCTCGAAAACTTCGATCAGCCAAAATTTTCATGGAGAAACTTACTCCCGAAAGATCATAGATTTGAGCGAAAGCAGGCGACAATCTGCAAATCAGAAGATGGGAACAAGGGCGATTCTAGTAGGTAAATAGCAATCCAAGACGAATTTACAAACGATGATCTCCCGAAAGCTGTAAGTACGCCGCGGAATTCAGAATTACTGGACAAACCGTGATGAATTTTCCGAGGGATCTATGAGTCGCGGACGTGAAACGCCCTAACTTTTTTTCCAGTTGATTGGTTCGTTTGAGTTACACGAACGACGGCAAGAGTGTCGTTTCACTGACTTGGTATCTCTTTTGGTTCTGTCTTAAACCCGACATTGTTATAAATTTGGTACGCTTCCATACCAACAGTTTTTTGCTTACCGTTACAGAACACCGATTCATATTCGTAGTAATTTTATTTAAAACAATATAAATAATAGTCTAAGCACATTCATATGAAAATATATATAGTTATATAAACTGGAGAAACAGATTTAATTTACCAACAGTAATCGATTTGCCGAAACTAAACCGACAAAATATCGATTTAGCCGGTCTGAAGGAGACCAACCAAAGAAGACGGTTCGGTCCAAAAGAAGTTCCCATAGAAAAATGTGAAGAGGGAAAAAAAAGGAGAAATGTTCCGTCGTGTTCATCTCTTCAGTTTCTCTTCTACAAGTGCGAAATTCCCTTTTTGTACCTCTCCCCGTCGAGACTTCCGATTAAGCCCTACCCGATCTTCTCCCTTCCTTCGGATGATTCTTTTCCGGCTTCATCTTCATCTCCGACACCGGTATTTGTTTCGGCGCCGATTCCTTAGCGAAAGATCTGCAGAATCAAACTCTAGGAGCCGTGGATGAAACTGGTACGATCAAACGGAAGATCGAAGATTTAAATCGCAGCAAAACAGGAATTTTTGTGGGGGCAATGTCAATGAAACAACTCAACAAGAAAGTCTCCAATTTCAGACATAAACAAGAGTATGCAGAACATTCTGTTTTGAAATATCCGAAAAATTATTATTGGTAAGGAATAGAACAATGATAAATTTATAACAACAACGATAATGTTAAAAGACCATTAGTGATGATTCATAAAGTGATGTTTGATAGATTCTCTCGAACTTTCTCGCGACTTGTTTTGATCGCTTAAACACAAAAGTTTTTCGTTGACAAAAAAAGAAACACAAGTTTCAGAGGAACGTAAAGAAGCGGTTTTGAATCCCCTGCAAACTCAAGGTTACATATCATTTGCATATTCCCATTGTTTAGAGTCAAATGTTTTGATTAGTTAAGACTAATGAGTCACCGCTCAAATTGACGCCAAACGATGAGCACATTGAAGGATCATCCCCCATTGGTCTTGAGGAACCTCCATATTTATAACTAAAAGTCTAAAAAACACACCAACAATCGAAACCAAATTATGATCTCAGAATTGTGATCCAACCAGGTACACTGTGCTTAATGTCTCTAGACAAACCCTATAAAAGCATCTCCATATTCATATTCGTGCCCATGGATGAGGGTGCTCTAATCTATATGGTGGGCCCATTCAAAATATTCAAATATATATGGTGAGGCCCATATTTTCTGGACCGGCCCGTTTCGTGAGTAAGCCCATCAATATTAATGGGGAAAAGAAAACATTTCCCTCGAAGTAGAACGAAACGAGGGAACCATTTTGGCTCCACAAGCTTTTGAAAAAATTTCATAACCCGCCTGAACGCTTGATATTATAAACAAAATGGTCTCTATTCTACTAATGCTCTCAAAATCGTTCCAAGTTTACCGCTCAAATCCGTCGTCAGATCTTCTAAGGAATATTCCCGGTAGTGATCTCGAACCATCCACCGATGGAGAGCCATTCGAAGCGTCAGCGACCAACACACCTCGTCGGAAGAAACTTGAAGCGGAAGCTCTGTAGGGACTCAGAAATTGCTCCAATCGTCAGACAGACGACGGAGGATGAAGATGAACACATAGATCTCGTCGTCGCGATCCAGCGCCACGTCGAGGTTCTTAACTCCAGCTTCTCAGATGCAGAATCTGATCGCGTAGCTGTCGAAGAAGCTGCTGCTGCTATCTCCGTCCTTGCTAAGACTGGTAATTTATTCCTTGATTTCTCCTCTACTCGGCGCTTATATTGAGCTCAGTTCACTCTATTTGCTTGCTAATCCCTAACTTTTTTTTTAACGGTTTACGGCTCGTTGAATTGCTCCGCATCGTCTGTTACAGCTATTTTGAATTTATGCTCAACGGCGTATTTAGCCAAAACTCCGATTGTGCTAGCTCGTAGTAATTTGATTTCAGTAATGTGAGACCAAGAATGTAGTGTTTCGCATAATTTATTTTCGTATCTATTTATATAGATGAAAATGTGGAAATGATCGTGGGAAATGGAGCTATCCCTGCTCTAGTGAGATATTTGGTATCGCCATGGGCTTTGGAAGTTGGCAGCAATGTTCCCAAATATTGCGAGCATAAATTACAGAAAGATTGTGCTATTGCTCTTGGACTTATTGCTGCGATCCAGGTAACATGTCTTCAACTGTTTTTAATGAAATTGTGGATTCAGAAGTTTTGTTGTTTCCACTTTCCATCCTGTTGAAAATTGAAATTTAGGATCACAATTTTGAAAGGGCGAGTTGCAACTATCTTAGATGCACTTAGCTCTGCAGATGTTTAAATGATCGGTGATAATGAGTTTTGCATAGGAAATCGTTTGGGTGTGACAATCATTCACCGATGTTTACTAATGATAGTTTTCTCTGTTAAATAGCCTGGTTACCAGCAGCTCATTGTGGATGCTGGGGCTATAGGCCCAACCGTGAAGCTGTTGAAGAGACGAGAGATTTGTTGTGGGTGCATGGCTGCTGCTGCTGTTATTAGGAGAGCAGCTGATATAGTCACTAACATTGCTCATGACAATCCAAGGATTAAAACAAATATAAGGTACAAGTATCTGGTATTCCTTACTGTTTTTGGTCATGATTAAGCTATTTTTCACTTGATACCTTTTAAAAAATATTTTCAGGGTTGAAGGTGGCATTCCACCGCTTGTTGAGCTTTTAAATTTTCCCGATGTTAAAGTGCAAAGGGCTGCTGCAGGGGCCTTGAGGACAGTTTCATTTAGAAACGACGAGAACAAGAACCTAGTATGTTTATTTTATAATGATGCCTTGTTTTGGCTTATATGGGACACGTTTCTTACATAAAAAAACAACCGTGTAGATAGTGGAGCTGAATGCTTTGCCCACGCTTGTTTTAATGCTTCAATCAGAAGATCCTTCTATGCATGGCGAAGCGGTTGGTTCCTATCCTGCTTTTGATTGTTGAATTTTGTATGCTTTGTTTAGTTCCTTCTAATCTACTATGGAATTTTCAGATCGGAGCAATTGGAAATCTTGTCCATTCATCTCCTGACATCAAGAAAGAGGTTATCCGTGCTGGTGCCTTACAACCAGTAATAGGTCTACTTAGGTATGCTTATTTGTTATTTCCTTTATTCTGCTAGTCTACTTCTGCTGAAACAGATTCTTACTTCTGAAAAATTCGAAATATGTTTTGTAACTGTTACTATGATATCTGCTACAGCTCCACTTGTTTGGAGACGCAGAGAGAAGCAGCTTTATTAATCGGTCAGTTTGCTGCGCCTGATTCAGATTGCAAGGTATGAACTTGTCTGTTTGTTGGGATGCTCTATTATAATCTTAAGAGACTCAGATTATTTATCCATATAAGGGTATGAATTTAAACTAGAGAAGATATAAAAACATAACTGGCAACATGATCATGCAGGTGCACATTGCCCAGAGAGGTGCCATTTCACCATTAATTAAGATGCTTCAATCATCAGATGAGCAGGTGATGGAAATGTCAGCTTTTGCTCTTGGTCGTTTGGCTCAGGTATTTATGGTTTTTTTAAATTAGCATGTAACCGTTTCTGTTGCTCCTGAAGTTTGGCTCTGTATAGATGACTGTTAAATCAGACCTTTATTCGTATGAGAAAAATTGTATCTCTTTGCTTTGAGCATCTCTAAATATGCTAGTAAATCCCTCAATGTTTTGAATGTTGCAGGACACACACAATCAAGCTGGCATTGGTCAAAGAGGAGGCATAGTATCACTACTAAATCTTCTTGACGTGAAAACGGGGTCTGTGCAACACAATGCTGCTTTTGCTTTGTATGGCCTTGCAGATAACGAGGTGAATCAAACTTAAATTAAATAATGCGTACAGCTATACCTTTTGCTCACTTTACATACCATAGTACTTAATTAATTTTTTGTAAAATAGGAAAATGTAGCGGATTTCATTAAAGCTGCAGGTGTTCAAAAGCTTCAAGATGACAACTTCACCGTTCAAGTATGCATATGATTGCTTATGTTTGCAAAATCAATCTATAGGATTTCCCAATTCTGATTGCAGTGATTCTATATGCAGCCAACTAAGGATTGTGTGGTGAGGACATTGAAGAGGCTAGAGAACAAGATTCACGGACCTGTGAGTACCTATTTCTGTTAGACCTTCTGATTCTTAGTTAAGTATGACCTTGGTTTTAGTCCCCTGATGTAAAACCCTTCTCTCAGGTACTAAACCAATTGTTATATCTAATGAGAACCACTGAGAAGACAATACAAACGCGAATTGCCCTGGCTCTTGCACATCTTTGTGACCCTGGAGATGGGAAGTTGATTTTCATTGATAACAATGGTAATCATCTCATTCCACAGTTTTATAAGAAAATCATATTTTGTTGGTTTACAGTTCCTGAATATAAACGTATCAATATTGCAGGATTAGAGTTTTTGTTGGAGCTTCTATATTTCACAAGCATCAAACAGCAAAAATATAGCTCAAGCGCTTTATACAGATTAGCGAAAAAGGCCACATCAGTTGCACCAGAGGATTCTGCTCCTTCACCAACCCAACAAGTAATAAAATCTTCATTTCTTATTTCAAGTGTCAAATAACTTCTGATTTGAAGTCTTGACTTGTTATTGATTGTAACACTGAAGGTCTTTTTGGGTGAGGAATTCGTTAACAACCCCACTTTGTCTGATGTCACCTTCCTAATTGATGGTATAACATTTAAACCACCATTTTTTATTTCTACTAAATCTACTTGTGATAACACTTTATTACTGAGTATTTCCACGGCTTACAATAGGTAAAAAATTCTATGCTCACAAGATTTGCTTGGTAGCTTCCTCTGACATATTCCGTGCAATGTTTGATGGCCTTTACAAGGTAAGCTTCTGAATAATGATTGTGGTATCCATTTCATCGTATGCATAATATCAATCAGCTGACTTGAGAATTGGTTTTAGGAACGCAATGCCCAAGACGTGGAGATCCCAAATATAAGATGGCAAGTGTTTGACCTTATGATGAGGTAAAGTTCTATAAAATTCAAACATTTCCACATTAGAATAATATACACCATAATAAGCCATTAGCCAAGAGTCTTAAAGAAAAGGCACAAACACACAATGTGCAGATACATATACACAGGAAGAATCAACATCACTAAACATTTGGCTCAAGATCTGCTTGTAGCAGCTGATCAGTATCTTCTCCAAGGCCTGAAACGTCTCTGTGAAAACACAATCGCACAGGTAACAACCGCAAGATTGTTTTCTCTGTAGAATTTTATCTTTGTCAACATATAGTAAAATGGATTTTACTCATGATACTGCAGGATATCCGTGTGGATAACATACCACTCATGTATGACTTAGCAGATACTTTCAATGCTTCAGCCTTAAGACAAGCTTGCACGCTCTTTGTTCTTGAGCATTTCAGTATGCTGAGCTCCCAATTATGGTATGCAATATCATTTCAGCAGTATGAATTTTGGAACTTTTTACTTCTTTTTTATTCAATTAAGTTTGATTTATTATCTAACGCAGGTTTGCAAAGTTTGTCAAGCAAATTATACCTGAAATCCGGAACTACATTACTGATATTCTCACCCGGCCGGTCCAAGCTAGCTCAAACCTTGTATAAAACATATAACTGATTTCCGGTCTGAAGTAAATGACTTACTCGATCTCGATGAAGCTGGTTTTGTTTGATAACCGGTCTGTAATTTGTTACTACCTTATTAACCCCTCAACACAATAGTACAATCAAAGTTAGTTTATATAGATGACTTTTTACAAAATTGCTGATTGTATCAGACAACCAGAGTAGCCAACTCTATTATTTTAGGGTTCCAATCTTGTTTAGCTAATGTAAACAAAACTGAAACCGTACTCAAAGATAGACGAAGAAAATCGAATTAAATAAAGAACCTGAACCAACATGTATTGTAAACACTGATTTATAAACTGAATCAAACCACAAACCGAACAAAAAGAATAAATAAAACTGAACCAAAAGTCACAGCAGACATTCATCAAGCTTTGCATGATTCTAAGAAAATGGCAAATCAGAAATTCACAATGAGGCGTAGTCATCAATCATTTTTTTCTAGGCCCAGAAAGAAAAGCAAACAATGGAACTCTCCAAAATAGGGCCTTTTAAAGGCCCAAACTTGTGCCGCCTACGGGACAGAACCATTGTGGTTCTCTTGCTGAATTCACCACCATAGCTTTTCCTACCTCTATTTCCTCTCGTCACGTCCTCCATTTTTTTGGGTTATTACTTGTAAGTCTCACTAAGATCTCGATTAGATTACCTCTCTAGGTACTTCTCTTCCCAATTTCCTTCCAATCGACTCAGTTGTAACTGCGTTATTAGATCGTTTATCTTATGAAACCAAGACCAATTTATAGTGGTGTTCATCTTTGTATGTTGAAATTCTATCTTTTCCTCATTGCGTTATCACTTCTTTTTTTTTGTGAACCAAATTATTCTGAATAAAATCTCTCGTTTACTTGAGAAAAAAAATGTATTCAGATTCCGGATTTTGTTCTGTTATAAGCTCGATTATCTTATTTTGTTACAACAATTGTTGACAATTCCAATCTTCAGTTTCTTTCCCTTTCATTCTAATATTCTGGGTGTCCGTAACGAGAAGCATCTGTTTGGAAAAGTAGAGTCCTTGCGGTTTGTCAATTTTCTCTGAAAGGTCTGATATTCTTTTTGATAACAGATTTTGATCGGAATCGGCAGCGGAAGAAGAGAAAATTGGTCATCCTTGTATTGCCATGGTATTACCTACATATTTAATCTGGAAAGTTAAGAGATTTTGCACTGAGGATATCTTCTCATGCTCACCAGTGTTTTCCTTTTCCCCCTTCTTGTTAATTCTAGCTTCCTGAACATAATCTTTTTGCTAGCCTTTTCACTGTTCGTCTGGAGTTTGCTTTAATCAATCGAATAATTTAGATCTAGCCATGTTTTTTTTGGGGTGAATTAATCTATGTAATCCAGGCCATGTATATTCGTGTGAAGCGCATGAAGACCACTTACTTTATCCAATGCGAACCAACAGAGACAGTTTTGGATGTTAAACAAAAACTGTTTTCCCTCACTGACCAACCAATTAGCAATCAGCGTCTGATCTTAATGCCTACCGAAGAAGTATTGGAAGATTCAAAATCTTTAGCGGAGCAGAAGGTATCAAATGTTTAATTGTCAGTGTTGGGGAATGAATAACAACGATTCTTGTTTGAGTTTACCTTAAGACACTGCCACCGTTTGTGTATTTTTAAGTTAGAAGCTTGTCACTATTTTAGTTATCTTGTTGTTCAGGTTGAGAACGATGCAGTCGTGGCTTTGACTTTGAGGAAAGGTTATCCCTCAAATCCATTTTCTCCGTATATTGTTCTGATAATTTCGGCGTCTTTTTTGGTATATATGTAACATGGACTTATCGAACTATGAACGGTTTGATGATTGCATCTCATCTTTCTTCTGCAGATGATAACGAGTTTGAGGATGTCAACATCGCTCAGCCAACTGACTTCTCAATGTCGTGAACAAGTTTACTGGCTGCATCAAGAAACCCCTTTGCTTGAACAAGACAAGTGTTGATTCAAACACAAGGAGGAGTTGATAAACGCTGAAGTTGTTTCTTTGTGTCTCTGCTTTCTCTAGGTCTCTTTAGTTGTTACAGACAATTATTGTAAGTAAAGATATTGAGATGTGGAAGTCTGATGATTTTGGACTCATCTTTCATGATATTTAACATGTCTCCACTTTCTGCCTCTAGTGAATTGCTACAATGAGCTAGATCTCGTACAATCCTTGTGAGTCAGCCAAATGTAGGTCATAGCTTTTCTAGTTCGAAGATGCAGCTATCAGACCTCAACTGGAACTATGACGGTATATAAGAAACAAAGCAACAAAGATATAATTGTAAATTGTCAGACCGAAACGAAGAGGTTAAAAGTGCGTTTGGTTAAGGAAAATATAAGCGGAGAATCAGTAAGACCTGAAACTAAAGAGGCCTAGAGAAGATATTAGGTGACGACACTGAGACCGTGATCTCCACCATCCATGGTTCTTCTACAGGATCGTGGCCCAGGACATCTGACACTGTTCCATCCATGGTTTTTCCACGGGATCGTGGGCCAGGACATCTGACACAGTGTTGAGTCAACAGTTGTGTTGGGTCAACAGGTTATCTTGGTTTTGGATTCTTAAATGTTTTTATGAGCATGATAATTATAAATCCATGAAACAGTTTAGATCACGCTAGCTAATGTTTGTTTCAGCGCAACTCCAGCTTGCTTGTGTTAGCAACTAGACATTGAGTTGCCTATTTGTCCACTTTTGAATCCAATTTCAGACAGAATCAATAGAAATCTAGTGATTTGTATTTATGTTACAACTTTCGTTAGGTAGTTAGAGAGTGAATATCCAGTGCTCAAGCATCATTTCTCAAATAACAGAAAGAACTTGGATTTAATTTTATGATTGTATTTGCATATGATATGCATGTATCAGTACTAAATTACATCTACTTTAAAAAAAATATTCGGATACAAATTAAGTTCGAAAGACCAAGGTTATTGTTATATAACAGGCATAAGATGTAACATTATATATATTCATATATAATTTACAACATAATAAAAAGATTGAAAGAAATACTAAAAAGAAGAGTAGATTTGCATTTGAGTGAGAATATGTTCGAAATTTTCTGTGGATTTCTCAATGGGATGCGAATGCACTCCTTCATAGGTTGTGACGACCACTTCTTGGTCCACTGTTAACCTTTGCACTTGCTTCTTCACATTGCATCCTCCATATGTGCACCTATAGTAACTCCTGCACATTTTTATATATTCACCATAATACTTCTATTATAATCATTGATTATATTGGCTAAAGCATTTATATATATGTTTGTGTAATTACTCTTAATTATATATATATATTTCTATATACGTAAAAAATAATCTAGTTCGTAGTGGCTAATGTTAAGAAGGGAGAAATGAAAAGAAACCTAGGGAACTTATTGTTCTTGACAGCCTTTTGACCATATTTTCTCCATCGATAACCATCATCAAGAATATCAACTTGGGTTCTTGTCTGAAACGCAAACCTTTGTTTCTTGCCTTTCTTTTTCGACTCCATGCTTTTCGATGAACCTTCTCTAACCTTTGAATCCTCTTCTTCGCAATCCGATTTATGCGTTTTCAGCGACAAAAACGGACCATACAACGACCTGTTATCGTATCCAGCCTCCATATATGTTCCTTATTAATCGTGAAATCTCGTAATACTATATTCAAGAGACCGATCTGATCCACTTAAAGAAGAATGTTTTCTTTCTTCGGTTTTTCTTTGTTAGATAAAAAACAATATATAGACATTATGGTATAAAGAACTATATCAAATCAAATTACGGAGGAGGCGGCCCGCTGCTAATCGTTAAAACAAGAATTACAAGGGGTAGTAGTGTCGTAGACGACACGTAACAATTAAGCATTTATATTAATGCATTTAATCTACTTATGCTTATTAATTAAAGCGTTTTTTAATTAGGAATTTATTTTACTAATCTGTCGCCAATATCAATCAGAATAACAAGAAAAAAAATCATATATATGGAGAATTATCAGTTTTCATACAAGAATTTATTATACAGTGGAAAAAATAAGTCATATACTAATTGCATCATTTTTACATTTATTTTAAAGATGTGTAATTTGAATACATATTTTTTTGTAAAAAATATTAAATATTTATATGAAAATGTTGAATTATTGAAACAACTATCTAATCACGTATGTATTGAGAATGTTCTTAAATTCCACATTAATAAAACATAAATAAACATTTTTGTCTGTAAAAAACTAATTAGTTATTGTAAAAAGGGATGCAAAGACTAAATTGGTGATCTGACGTAAGAATCAATTACTAATTTTTGCTTTTGAAGATTTTCCTGAAGTTTACGTCATATATGGCTACGTTTTTCTTATTAGATATATATAGAGAGAAAATATATACTATTTAAATTAAATTGATCAGTCAAGAGTCTCCTATATTTGAATCCAAATGTATATAATTGATAAATTGGCTCCAAAACACGTACAAATATATATTTTTTTTAAAGTTTTTCTGTTTCCTTAGCAAGGAAATGAAAAGTAAATTTGTTTATATGTTAGGAGTTTAGGTCAAACTTTTAATCCTTTGTAGACAAATATTTACATGGCGCAGACTTGCTTGATAATTATTTTCCGAGGTTAAACTCCAAATTCATAACTTTTAATGATTATTTACACTACTTAATTCAAAAAGAAAAGAAAAGTAGCCCACCTTTTCCTGTTGCTAGTCCATCTTTGCTTGACCATTCAAAGTGCAAAGTAGTCAAAGAAAAAAGAGACAATTATTCAGATATTTTTCCTTTGTTTTCGAATTAGAAAGTTTTTCAATGATAATAACTACATGTTGAATAATAATAGAGAGATAGAGATTTTATTATTATACTGATTTTATTAATCTTATAAATTTTACAGATGAAGAAGAGAGAAAGAAAGAAGAGAGAAAAGTTACTTCATCTGAAGTAACTTACGTATTTATAGAGAAAGAGTAAGTCGGCAAACGTAAGTTTATATAAATAATCAGACGATATTGTTGACTTTTTCAACACTCCCCCTTGATTATTTATTATTACTAAATTATTGCGTTCTGCCTCGTTAAAAACCTTATCATGTAAAAACCCAACGGGATAAAAATCATGATAAGGGAAAAAGAGTACAGATACGCAATCTCCCCCTCGAAAAGATAGATATGTTTCCTTTTATAAGTCTCGCAGATGACGCATTCCAATATTCTGAACGTGTTTTCTGAACGTTGTCGTAGGAAGCGCCTTTGTAAACAAATCTGCTGCATTATCACTTGAACGAATGTACTCGACGTTAAGTTCTTGATTTTCTCAAGTTCTTGGATATAGGAGAAAAATCTCGGAGGAATATGTTTTGTTCGGTCACTCTTGATGTAACCTTCTTTGATTTGGGTCACACATGCAGCATTATCTTCGAATAGTTTTGTTGGCTCCTTATTGTTGATTAATCCACTTGCTCCTTCTATATGTTGAGTCAGATCTGAGCCATACACATTCTCTGCAAGCTTCATGAAGGGCGATGATTTCAGCGTAATTTGAAGAAGTGGCAACCAAAGTTTGTTTTTGAGATCGCCACGAGATTGCAGTTCCATCAAGTGTAAAAACATAACCGGTTTGGGACCGAGCTTTGTGTGGATCCGATAAATATCCAGCATCTGCAAAACCAACTAAACCAAACTCGGGGTTTCTAGAATAAAATAATCCAAATCAATCGTACCTTGGAGATAACGGAAAATATGTTTTATTCCACTCCAATGTCTTCGTGTAGGTGATGAACTATATCTCGCAAGTAAATTTATAGCAAATGCTATATCTGGTCGAGTGCAATTTGCGAGATACATAAGTCCACAGATAGCACTCATATAAGGTACTTCAGGACCTAATATGTTTTCATTATCTTCACAAGGTCGAAATGGATCCTTGTTTATATTAAGCGATCGATTAACCATTGGAGTACTCAAAAGATTCGCTTTATCCATATTAAATCGTTTCAATATTCTTTTCGTATAATTTGATTGATGCACAAATATCCCATCTTGGAAATGTTCAATTTGGAGTCCTAGACAAAATTTTGTTTTCCCAAGATCTTTCATTTCAAACTCTTCTTTCATATGAGTTCTTGCATTATCAACTTCCTTTTGAGTTCCAATTATATTCAGGTCATCTACATAAACAGCAATGATCACAAACCCTGATGGGAATTTATTTATAAATACGCAAGGACATATCGCATTGTTAATATATCCTTTTTTCAACAGATATTCACTTAAGCGATTATACCACATGCGTCCGGATTGTTTTAACCCATATAATGATCGTTGTAATTTGACTGAATATAGTTCTTTGGGTCTTTTAGAGATCTTTGATCCTTCTGGGATCTTGAATCCTTCTGGGATTCTCATGTATATATCATTATCAAGGGTTCCATACAGGTATGCAGTCACGACATCCATAAGGTGCATTTCTAACCTTTTGGATGATGATAAACTCATTAAATATCTAAATGTAATTGCATCCATGACCGGAGAATATGTTTCTTCATAATCTATTCCCGGCCTTTGAGAAAATCCTTGTGCAACAAGACGTGCTTTATATCTAGTGACCTCGTTTTTCTCATTCCTTTTTCTTACAAAAACCCACTTGCACCCAACTGGCACTACATCTTCAGGTGTAATGACAATGGGTCCGAAAATATTTCTTTTTGTAGAGAGAATAATTTATTTCTCATGGCTATTTGCCATTTTTCCCAATCAGATCTTTTTTGACATTTTGTTATAGACATTGGTTCTGCATCATCATTTTCATTTTCAATTTCTTTGGACACAGAAAAGGAGAATATTCCATTAATGTCTTCTATTTCATTTCTAACCCATAATTTTCTATTTTGGGTATAGTTAATTGAAATCTCATATGTTTCTATATTGCGTTCGTCTTCTGGACGGAGTTCCACTTCACGGTTTTCAGAAAACTGTTTGCATATGTCTTCTGGACATTCCGTTTGAGTTGGTTCCTCTATAACCTTTTCACAAGTATTTTCGAGATGCTTTTTGTAAGGTTCTTCCAAAACCTTTTGATTTTGTTCTCCCAAATACTTTTTCTTACGGGGATTTTTATCTTTTGAGCCCATCGGTCTCCCCCTCTTTAACTGAACTCTGGGTTCATTTATTTTATCGCCATCAACATGTTGTACAGGAACATTAATTCTTGATGGGACATTCACAGCGGGTATATATGATTTCGTCACTCGTTTTGTATCTGTGAATGCATCTGGCAACTGGTTTGCAATATTTTGCAAATGTATGATTTTCTGAACTTCCATTTCACGTTGTTTTGTGGGAGGATCAAGATACAACAAAGATGGTGTACACCATTTAATATCTTCTTGGAGTTGTTTAATTTCTCCCCCTAACGTAGGAAATTCTTCTTCATCAAAATGACAATCGGCAAATCGTGCCGTAAACATGTCACCAGTTCGTGGTTCAAGGTACCGAATAATACTTGATGATATAAATCCAATAAATATTCCTAATCTTCTCTGTGGCCCCATCTTTGTTCTTTGTGGTGGGGCTATAGGAACATAAACCGCACACCCAAAAACTCGGAGATGAGATACATCAGGCTTCTGGCCAGATGTTAATTGTAATGGGGAATATTCATGATATGCACTTGGTCTTATTTGGACCAATGTTGTCGCATGCAATATAGCATGACCCCATACTGAAATTGGGAGATTTGTTCTCAATATTAACGGTCTCGCAATGAGTTGTAACCGTTTTATCAAAGACTCAGCCATACCATTTTGTGTATAAACATGCGGAACCGGATGTTCAACATCGATTCCGAGAGCCATACAATAATCATTAAAGGCTTGTGACGTGAATTCACCAGCGTTGTCAAGTCTTACTTTCTTTATAGTATAATCAGGGAATTGAGCTCTTAACCTGATTATTTGGGCAATGAATCTTGCGAAAGCCATATTTCGTGTGGTTAACAAACACAAATGTGACCATCTACTAGATGCGTCAATTAAAACCATAAAATATCGAAATGGCCCACATGATGGGTGAATAGGCCCACATATATCACCATGTATTCTTTCTAAGAATACTAGGGATTCATTACTAATTTTGGCTGGTGATGGCCGAGTAATAAGTTTTCCTTGAGAACATGCTTTACACGAAAACTCGCATGATTGAAAAATCTTCTGGTTTTTCAATGGGTGGCCATTAGAATTCTGCACAATTTTTCTCATCATAACTGATCCAGGATGTCCTAGTCTTTCATGCTAGACTTTGAATGTACTCGTAAACTTCTGGTTTACCGTAATATACGATTCAATTATATTTATTTTTGTGTAATATAATCCAGAGGACATCATTGGTAATTCTTCCAATATTTGTTTCTGCTCCCATGTAATGCAAAGATATTCAATGTTATTTTTGCTCATTGTCTCTATGTGATATCCATTTGTACGGATGTCTTTGAAACTTAATAAGTTTCTATGAGACTTGAGGGAATATAAAACATCATTTATTTCAAATTTCGTTCCCATTGGCATTAAAAAACTAGCTCTTCCGGAGCCTATGATAATATTTGCATTACCCGATATTGTATTTACGCTTCCGGCGGAATCTTTCATTTTGAGGTAGGAGAAAAACTTTTTATCTTTAAGTATTGTATGCGTTGTAGCACTGTCTGCTAGGCATATATCTCCATTCTCACTCTCAAAATGATACATTTTCTGTATTAAAATATTGATAAAGATGTATTAATAAATGTTAAACACACATATTTCAAAATCAACTTATATTATAATAAAACTATTTTACATTAAGTAATTAAAGTTCAAACTTACATATATTTTTTTAAAAGACATTAAGTTTTGTTTTTGTTCGTAAGGAAACTAAATACAACTTTATATATACAACATTAAACTTAATTATCTTGTTCTTTGGTATTCTCAGAATCAANACCACTTACTTTATCCAATGCGAACCAACAGAGACAGTTTTGGATGTTAAACAAAAACTGTTTTCCCTCACTGACCAACCAATTAGCAATCAGCGTCTGATCTTAATGCCTACCGAAGAAGTATTGGAAGATTCAAAATCTTTAGCGGAGCAGAAGGTATCAAATGTTTAATTGTCAGTGTTGGGGAATGATTCTTGTTTGAGTTTAGCTAAGACTCTGCCACCGTTTGTGTATGTTTAAGTTAGAAGCTTGTCACCATTTTATTTGTCTTGTTGTTCAGGTTGAGAACGATGCAGTCGTGGCTTTGACTTTGAGGAAAGGTTATCCCTCAAATCCATTTTCTCCGTATCTTGTTCTGATAAATTCGGCGTCTTTTTGGTATATAGGTAACATGGACTTGTCGAACTATGAACGGCTTGATGATTGCATCTCGTCTTTCTTCTGCAGATGATAACGAGTTTGAGGATGTCAACATCGCTCAGCCAACTGACTTCTCAATGTCGTGAACAAGTTTACTGGCTGCATCAAGAAACCCCTTTGCTTGAACAAGACAAGTGTTGATTCAAACACAAGGAGGAGTTGATAAACGCTGAAGTTGTTTCTTTGTGTCTCTGCTTTCTCTAGGTCTCTTTAGTTGTTACAGACAATTATTGTAAGTAAAGATATTGAGATGTGGAAGTGTGATGATTTTGGACTCATCTTTCATGATATTTAACATGTCTCCACGTTCTGCCTCTAGTGAATTGCTACAATGAGCTAGATCTCGTACAATCCTTGTGAGTCAGCCAAATGTAAGTCATAGCTTTTCTAGTTCGAAGATGCACAGTATCAGACCTCAACTGGAATTATGACGGTATATAAGAAACAAAGCAACAAAGACATAACTGTAAATTGTCAGACCAAAACGGAGAGGTTATAAGTGCGTTTGGTTAAGGAAAATATAAGCGGAGAATCAACAAGACCTGAAACTAAAGAGGCCTAGAGAAAATACTCGGTGACGACACTGAGACCGTGATCACGCGCGCTCTCACCATCCATGGTTCTTCCACAGGATCGTGGGCCAGGACATCTGACACTGTGTTCCATCCATGGTTCTTCCACGGGATCGTGGGCCAGGACATCTGACACTGTGTTGAGTCAACAGTTGTGTTGGGTCAACAGTTTATCTTGGTTTTGGATTCTTAAATGTTTTCTGGAACATGATAACAATAAATCCATGAAACCGTTTAGATCACGCTAGCTGATGTTTGTTTCAGCGCAACTCCAGCTTGCTTGTGTTAGCAACTAGACATTGAATTGCCTATTTGTCCACTTTTGAATCCAATTTCAGACAGAATCAATAGCAATCTAGTGGTTTGTATTTATGTTACAACTTTCGTTAGGTAGTTAGAGACTGAATATCCAGTGCTTAAACATCATTTCTCAAATAACAGAAAGAACTTGGATTTAATTTTATGATTGTATTTGCATATGATATGCATGTATCAGTACTAAATTACATCCACTTTAAAAAAAGTATTATGATACAAATTAAGTGTGAAAGACCAAGGTTATTGTTTTTCAACAGGCATAAGATGTAACATTATATAATTTACAACATAATAAAAAGATTGAAAGAAATACTAAAAAGAAGAGTAGATTTGCATTTGAGTGAGAATATGTTCGAAATTTTCTGTGGATTTCTCAATGGGATGCGAATGCACTCCTTCATAGGTTGTGACGACCACTTCTTGGTCCACTGTTAACCTTTGCACTTGCTTCTTCACATTGCATCCTCCATATGTGCACCTATAGTAACTCCTGCACATTTTTATATATTCACCAAAATACTTCTATTATAATCATTGATTATATTTGTGTAATTAATTATATATATTTCTATATACGTAAAACATAATCTAGTAGTGGCTAATGTTAAGAAGGGAGACATGAAAAGAAACCTAGGGAACTTATTGTTCTTGACAGCCTTTTGACCATATTTTCTCCATCGATAACCATCATCAAGAATATCAACTTGGGTTCTTGTCTGAAACGCAAACCTTTGTTTCTTGCCTTTCTTTTTCGACTCCATGCTTTTCGATGAACCTTCTCTAACCTTTGAAGCCTCTTCTTCGCAATCCGATTTATGCGTTTTCAGCGACAAAAACGGACCATACAACGACCTGTTATCGTATCCAGCCTCCATATATGTTCCTTATTAATCGTGAAATCTCGTAATACTATATTCAAGAGACCGATCTGATCCACTTAAAGAAGAATGTTTTCTTTTTTCGGTTTTTCTTTGTTAGATATTATGTAAAAGCATTATATAGACATTATGGTACAAAGAACTATTAAGTCAAATTACGGAGGAGGCGGCCCGCTGCTAATCGTTAAACAAGAATTACAAGGGGTAGTAGTGTCGTAGACGACACGTAAGAATTAAGCATTTATATTAATGCATTTAATCTACTTATGCATATTAATTAAAGCGTTTTTTAATTAGGAATTTATTTTACTAATCTGTGCCCAATATCAATCAAAATCATAATCTTACAAAATAAAAATAACTAGATTTCTAAAGATATACCTAACCCAAAAAAACAAATTATAAAAAATGATATTTTATCAAATTTATCCATATCATTTTAAATCAAAAATATTTATTAATAATTGTTATAAAATTAAATATCTAAATTATAAAAACTTCAAAAAAAAATTAACGATTAAAGTTGCACAAACAATTAAAATTTATGACCATTAACTCAGCTATTATTAACCATTACCATTTTATTTTTTATTATCTTGGCCGCTATCATCTCATCTTTTAATGTCAATGTATTCTAATAATGATTTCTAATTACTAACATTATAAAACCCAACTATAATACCATCAATCACAAACTTTTCACACATTTCCTACAAATTAATAATAACATCAAAAAAATTTCTCAACCTCATAATTTCGCTTTTTTTAACGATTTTCATAAAGATTTTTGTAATTGTAATGAAGAAATACTAGTCCAACTTATATATTTTTGGAAAGTCCGGAATTTTAACAAATGCAAAATACTTATAGGTTTGGAAATAATTCTGCTCGACAAAAAAATATGTTTACAAAATTATGTATGTGTGATAAAACTAACATCTTTTTTGCTTACCATTGTTGAAATAATTAAAAAAATCTTTTTTACGATCGGCTAATATATTTAAGTTGAAATATTTTATTTTGGAAATATGTAGATTAAAAAAAATTAAATAGTTAAAAATACTAGAATTATTATATGTCAATTTTTCTAATATATTATTCTATTTTTTAAAACACTAATAGAAAATTGTATAATCCAATACAATATAAAAATTTATTTCGGTAAATAAATTTTTCGGTTCGAACATATTTTGAAGGATAACTTAATTTATAAGATAAAAAATTCATATCAATATCGATAAAAAATTTTACAAAATCAACAATAATAAAAATAGTATATATTTTATCGACCAAATAACAATAATTAAAAAATATAATTTGTGCGGTAGAGGCGAACTGTCAGTTAGTAACAAAAAAAATTATATATATGGATAAGTATCAATTTTCATAGAAGAACGTATTGAATTGAGAATGTTTTAAAATTCCGCAAAACATAAGTAATTAATTGTTGTCCGTAAAAAAACTAATTAGTTATTGTAAAAAAGGGATGCAAAGACTTAATTGGTGATCTGACGTAAGAATCAATTACTCATTTTTGCTTTTGAAGATTTTCCTGAAGCTTACGTCATATATAGACATCGTTTTTCTTATTAGATATATATATATATATATATATATAGAAATATATACTATTCAAATTAAATTGATCAGTCAAGAGTCTCCTATATTTGAATCCAAATGTATATAATTGATAAATTGGCTCCAAAACACGTACAAATATATATATTTTTTTAAAAGTTTTTCTGTTTCCTTAGCAAGGAAATGAAAAGTAAATTTGTTTATATGTTAGGAGTTTAGGTCAAACTTTTAATCCTTTGTAGACAAATATTTACATGGCGCAGACTTGCTTGATAATTATTTTCCGAGGTTAAACTCCAAATTGATAACTTTTAATGATTATATTTACTACTTAATTCAAAACGAAAAGAAAAGTAGCCCACCTTTTCCTGTTGCTAGTCCATCTTTGCTTGACCATTCAAAGTGCAAAGTAGTCAAAGAAAAAAGAGACAATTATTCAGATATTTTTTCCTTTGTTTTCGAATTAGAAAGTTTTTCAATGATAATAACTACAGACTTTAAAGACAATTGTTGATAGTTATATTAATTAAACTTAATGTGTTGTCGGTGTAGCTTTTGGGCCTGATGTGTGGGCAAACATTCATTATTGGGCTTGAAAACCAATGGTTTTGGGTGAGGAATCAACAAGAAAGTGTGTCTGGTCTAAAACTTTAACGTTTGAAGGTTTGTAATAAAGAAAAACATATTTGAGTGGTAAAACGGTTTGGTTTGAGAGCTGTATTGATACAATTAGAATCGACTAACGGTTTGTTTAAGTCTTGGTTAAAGCACGGTTTAACTCTGGTTTCCTATTTATCAAATGTTTTGTTTTTGGCATTAGTGGTTCCACTGAAGTAGAAGTTTAACTGATCATCTAATGACAACATAAAGACTTAAGGATATGGACAATGGCAAGCCATAAATACAGCAAATATAGATAGATTACCGATAGTAAAAGAAAGAGATACGAGAATGACACAATGAGGGATGTCTTAACTAAAAGGAACAAAATATTTGTTGGCCCACTCTTTGAAACTGTAAACCTAATCCACCAACTTAATTTCTAAGCAATATCGCTGTACTGCTGCGTCTAGAGAAACTTGAGTCTCGCCACCAAACGAAGAGCTTGAAATTGTTAACGAAATTGACTACAATGCACAGGTTTCCATGTATGTCACCGGAAACTAGTTTTGCCATAATCACAATTTCTATGGACACTAATTCTCAGAGCTATTCATGAACAAAATAAATGGAAAGAAAGAGAGCTAATACCTGCATTGAGACTTATTAAACATAACCAAGTAGTGAGTATTTGGGAGAAAGAAGAAAAGAAATGAAGCCTGGAGATGAGATATTTTTGTTTAGAACAAAAAAAAAGCATAACTTTTGGTCGATCTTTTACGCGTTCGGATTCCAAAGTCTCCAAAAACTGGAATTGAATAAACCCAACACGTCCGGTAGTACCTTCCTCGCCAATCCCTTGTGCTCAGTCGCAGGTGCCACCGGAAAAACCACCGTTGATTCATCTTCTTCTGCAATCTCATCATCTGGTTCTCCTTCCGCCACCTCAGCTTCACTCAATCTTCCCTGCGAGTTATCCGGAGACGACACGTGGTTTTTGGAAACTGTGGTTTCGGTCATCGGCTCATCCTCGTTTACGGGTTTAATATTATCTTTATCACCGACCCGACGAGCCGATTTCTCCTTCTTCTTACTTCTCTTGGATTTGTTGCTGCGGGAGTCTGAGTTTTCGCCGCTAGTGAGATGATGATTCTCAAACGCCTCAATGATTTCGTGGATTAGCTCACGATTCGGCGACGAATCCCATCTAAGCCAGTAGTTAGTGTAGCAATCGAAACACTCGCAATCGAAAACAGCAGTGTTGTGGTTTTTGTTAGATTTGTTATTCTTCGTTTTCTTCGAATCAACAAAAGAAGAAGAGCTTCCACAGTTTCCTCTAACGGAAATGGTGGTTCCTCTTGTGATCAAGTAAGCAAGAACTTCCCGGTCTTCGGCTGACAGAACCGAAACTAGAACCAAAATCGTCGCCGGAAGAAGCCTCAACACAGAGAGAGCGTCATCTTCTTTGAGATGGTGAGACGAAGAAGAAGATGATGGTTGTGGAGGAGTAAAAGGAGGAGGAGATGGGTAAACTTTCCCTTTCCTCTTCATTTTCATGGCCGGTTGTTTTGTTTTTCTGGGAGAGACGACGATGAACAGTTTTCTTTTTAAAAATGTCAGTGGAGAGAGGATTATATTTTATCAGATAAGGAAATAAGTTCTGATGTTTGTTTAGGTAAACGGGTCTCCAATTATACGGCCCACCTCACTACCCTTTTTGCAGTAACCATGCTAATATTTGCTTTTTCGTCGTATTCTTTGGTTATAAACTTACTACATTACTGTAATACATCTGGACTATAACATGATTACCACCTTAATACCACGAATGAAATTCATTATTTAAAACAAAAATTCACAATACATTTTGAAGATAATTTCGTGCATTTACTCCTAAATAGTTAATAAACAATTTTGGCTCACAACCTGTTAGAACAGGAAATTAAAACGGAGATTTAACAATAACAGAATGAAAAGAAAAAAAATATTTGAAAGAAAAGTTTTATTGTAGTCTCAGATCGAAAACGGTTCTATAAACATGAACGTAATAAAAAGAAATAAACCCAATCACTTGTCATGCTTTCATCATAACTTACAGAAAAGGAGTTTTCAATTTCTCTTGCGTGTCATAGAAGTTGGGTTCCCATCAAACAAGTCATCAATGAAAGACTCGATATCTTCAGGTTGATACTTGACATACTTATCCGTCTGCTTCCCGGAATCAAGATGTTGCTTATACCTCCCAAAGAAAGACCTATAAGCCGGAATCACTAACGCCGAGATCGAAACTCTTAGCTCCGATTGCAGTTGTTCATCACTCACAATCCACGTGCTCTGCGTCTTGTGAATCTCATCGAACAAAGCATTGAAAATCTTGAACCTCTCTTTCAAAACCGGCTTCGACACTTTACCGTTCACTTGTAATCCTTCTTGATTCATGCATTGCAATACTTTCCCCCAAGTTTCTCTCTGGTAGCTCTTATGGTACTGTCTAAGCTCCGTTGATCTTTTCCTTGTCCATGATTGACCCATCAAATCCCTTATCTCTGTCGACCCTTTAATCTTCTGAAGAATGTATCTTCCGTTGTTCATAAGGAATATGTATCGCAGTGATGGGTCTCGGTACAGTTTCGATTTTATATCAAGATTTGCGTCAAGCAATTCCATTACCCTTATCATTTGTCTAGCAAACGCCGAAGTTTTGTACTCGTCGTCGTCTTCTCGCTGGTTTTGTTTGATCTGTGGTTCAGGTTTGGTGTCTGTTTGATCCGATTGAGCCCTCTCGTAGTGTTGGAACACTTGGTCTAGAGTGTCTTTGTACTCGCATGCGTATTTAAGGTAGTTCATGGTGTAACGGGTTAATGGGTGGACCGCCCCGCTCGGAACTGGCGTTCTTCCATTATCGCTCTTGATCGAGTTCTCTAGCTCTCCGAATATGGTTACTGCGGCTTCTCCTAGCCTCGTCTGAGCCAATTGAATCTCGTGGATCAGATCTGAATCCGATCGTCCCACCGCCGGGATCAAGTCACGGAGCGTCTCATACATATCTAGGAACTTGAACAGTTTCTCCGACGACCGTTTCGTGAGCACTACCGCACCGGAGAAATCTAGGAACCGTATTGTCACGGCAGAAACCAAGCCCGCGAAGAAGCGTTTACGAATTGGGGCATGATTGGGATCGGAGAAGACGGTGTTGCAAAGAGATAGCTCGCCGGGGAAAAGAACGGTGGAGCAACGGCGAACGATTGAGATCCAGGAAGCGATTTCTCCTTCTAGAGATTCCCAAGCTATTCTCTGCACATCTTCCACGTTGATCCCTTCGAATCCAACTTCGCTCAGCTCCTCCTGGAACGCGTGCCGTCTCGACATCTCGTAGGACATACAGCATTCTGCTTCGTAACCGGCGGAGATCATCGCTCCGGCGATCTTTTTCAACGTTAAGATTGATTCCGGTGGAAAATCCGGAAAACTTTCTCCCTCGTTTTCCAGTAACACGCATCGATCCGATGCTTTTATTGAATTGGAAGAGGGAGATTTCTGATTGTTGAGATTGGAATTGTTTCCGTCATTGTTCGTCTTCTTCTTTCTAGAACGATCTAGAAGATGACGGAACTCTTCGTCAAGAAGCGAAACAGCCCGGTGCTGAACCGAACTCGCCCGATTTAACCACGAAGAAACCGGGGTTGAATCTAACCGAAGCTCTTTCAATCTCATAACAGATATCGAAATACGGTTAACAGCGTCAATGAATGCAGAATCCTCTGATTCGTCCCGCCCAAGCCCAGAAGTTTCCATCTTCGACACCAACGAATCCACCGTCTCCGGAAATGGCTCCACCGCTGGAGGAATCTCCTGTAACGGATCTTTCTCAGCCGTGGCGGAGGAAAGTGATTGGATGAAGTCGTCTACGACTCCCATTACCTGGATAAGGCTGGGGTTAGAGGATTCAGATTCCGTCGTCTTCGTCGCCATTGATACGCTGCTATGCAAATGTTGTTCCTTCTCATCGGAATGCTGTGTATTTTCGTGATCGTCGGATTCCGTTGCGTGATGTCCAGTTTTCTCCATTCCGCCGGGAAAATTATATAAAAAAACTACTTTAACTGATTTTTTTCCTGTTTTCTGTTTTTTTAATTTTTAATTTTTTCCTTTTAGGAGAAAATAAGAAGAGGGAGGAAAAAATGGGGAGAAGGGACGGAATTAGTGTAGCCTTTGAGAGATTATTTCTCTTCGACAATACTAATTATGTTTTTTTTTGGGTATCCATTGCCCGTTGACCGAGAGAGGGGAAAGATTATGCGTCTCACGATCTCTCATCTAACTTGAGGTTTATTATGCACATAGGTTATATAAAAATCAAAGATTAAAGACAAATTTTGTGATGTGGAAAGTTTTAATTACAAATGGTTAGAAAATTAGTGAAACAAGTATTGCAATTTCAAATTTGACATGTAAGAAAACCCCAGGAAAATATGTTTGTAAGGGAAAGAGTTTGAATGCCCAATGTTTTTTTTTACACTTAATGCCTAATGTTTATGCAAGAGAATGATGAAAGAATTAGACATCATATTATATTATCTTTCAAAAGTGTCCCCCAAATTTGTAAAAGGCCTAAAAGCCCATTCTTTAAATGCTTTAGACATCATTAAATTATTAAATTTTGGGTGTAAAAAAACACATCATAAATTGTTAAATGACATAATTTATCAAAGCGAAATTGACTAAAATAACAAGTTTTAAAATTTTTATTTTAAATATAACATTAATTATTTAAATTTATAAAATAACATAAATTTAATAATAAAATAATTTAAAAAATTTCTAAATAAAAAAATTTAAACAATAAATTGAAAAAAAAATTTAATATTATATTTTAATTTTATCTATATTTTATTTGAAGAAAATAATTACTTTTACTTAATAATTTATGATATTTTATAAATTTTAGTTTTAGTATAATAAATTAAAAAAATTATTGTTTTATGGTATTATTCGTTATCAAACGATTACTTCAATACTTCGAAGTAACTGTTATTCAGGATTCAAGAAAATAATAGTTTGATTGCAAATCAACTAGTCTTGATTGTCAATTCATATTTTATTAAATACTAGATAACAAGATTTTTTGCCCTTTTATATTATTACTTTATCTCATATCATTATTACCAAATTTTGGTAATGGTGCATTGGTGTACCATACCAACATTTTCATTTCTTAGTCATTGTTTGTCGATTTGTTTGTTTTAGATAATTTTAGCATCATTTTGACAGTATTAACTTAATTACTTTTGTATGTGCATTAGATGAAAAGTGAAGGAAATTTGTGAACAAAAATTTTGATCATTTAGATAATCTTCTACCTTTCATCACTTTAGAGTTTACGTGAAAAGAGAAGGAAATCTGTGAACAAAAAATTTGTGCCTTGACCCAAAACTGAGAAAATCAAATAGTGAAGAAAGTATTTATTTTTGCTTGAATTAACAAAAAAAAGAAGGCAACAAAAAATTGAACTAACAAAAAAAAGAAGTTTGACGACAAACAAAAAGGTCTTTCTTTTTTGCTTGAATTGGAGATTATCGTCAACGAAGAATTTACTGAGTTTCCGCAACGCGTCATTGTTAATTCGCAAATGGTAATAATGTGAACACTCGTGAACGACAAGAGAGAAGCGTCCTTCTCTCTTCCAACTCCCAATTCGTTTTTTCCGGTTCGAATCTGAACAAAGTTGGATTTTTTCTCTTTGTACCCGGAATCTCAATTAACCTCCTTTCTTTCCGGGTTTAGAAAAAAAGTTTCTGGATTTTTTTTGTTAATTTTATTCGTTCCTGTTCATGATTTCTCTATAGGATTCAAGGGAGTTTTGTAGCTTGATTACTGTTTTGAAGCTAAATTGGGTTGAGATGGGTTGTTTCTCATGTTTCGATTCGAGAAACGATGAGCAGCTAAACCCAGTGGATGAATCCAAGGGTCAGAAACAATCCCAACCGACACTATCCAATAACATTTCTGTACTTCCTTCAGGTTTTGATTAACCACCATTTCTGTTTTATTCGTTTTCCTCTATATTTACATGCCCCCAAGATCTGTAATCTGATCTGCATTAGCTAACGTGACTGATTCTCATCACTTTTACTCTGGTTATATGAACTTCTGAGATGTTTTTAGGCTGCTGGGCATGTTCTAGTTCAACTCTAGTTTAATTTTTTGGCTAAATATAAAACAAAATCATGATCCCTTTCAGCTTCACTTGTTTCGATCTGATTGGATATTCCTCAGTGTAAATTTCGAATCTTGAAAAACGAATTGGACCTTGTGAATGATCGGGATCACATGATCAGGATCTTAGATTTGTTTATTTGGGGGCTGTGCCCTTAATTAAGACGTTAATGCGAGATTTATGCCCATAGGGTGATTTGTTCTTGGAGTTTAGGTTGGTCTGAGAGATTAGAAGACTGTGGATGCGTTTGGTAATTGAGTGGTCTTGATGAAGTTGCAGATGGAGAGAAGATTAGCTCAAAGAGCAATGGAGGCTCGAAAAGGGAGCTATTACTTCCAAGGGATGGGCTTGGACAAATTGCTGCTCATACATTTGCTTTCCGCGAGCTTGCTGCTGCAACTATGAACTTTCATCCTGACACTTTCTTAGGCGAAGGTGGATTTGGACGTGTCTACAAAGGAAGGCTCGACAGCACCGGTCAGGTAATTTATGGTTTTGTTCGCCATCTTCCAGCTTTACAAGGCTATATGACAGTGCTGAAAAGTTTATAAGTCCATTCTAGTTTTGCATCGGTGAACAGGTTTACATTTGTGTTTTCCTATCCTAAAGGAATACTCTTTATCTTTTGTTCCCTAAGAGTTACAGATAAGTTAGTTACTTGGTGGTTAGCATGATGATTTCTCATAATTAATGTTGTTGTACCTCTGATCTATTTTTCTTCGTCTTTGTCAGGTGGTTGCTGTTAAACAATTGGACAGGAATGGTCTACAAGGTAACAGAGAATTTCTGGTAGAGGTTCTTATGCTCAGCCTTCTTCATCATCCCAATTTAGTCAACCTTACTGGTTACTGTGCTGATGGAGATCAACGACTCTTGGTCTACGAGTTTATGTCATTAGGATCATTGGAAGATCACCTTCACGGTAAATCATCCCTGTTTTCTAACATGTTCAGACCCTAAAATTGTTTCTGATCTTATTCAATAGCGCTGTTCGTTTGTCTGCCGCAGCGTCTGCGGCAGCGACCTGCGGTCAGACGCTGCGGTTAGACGCAGCAATATTGTTGTTCGTTTGATCGCCGCAGGTTGTCGCCGCAGGTTGTATCGCAATTGTTTGATCGCAAACGCTATAATTTCATAGCGATTAAAAATTTTGATCGCAGCTTTTTGCGGTCGACCGCAGCGTTTAACCGCAAGAACCTGCGGCGGTCAAACGAACAACGTTTGACCGCATGACGCAGCCGCAGGTTTCTGCGGTTACGAAACGAACATGCGTAATACCAACTCAGAGATTATTTGTTATCTTAGTCAATGTGTCAACCCTAACTTTAGTAGATTCCTCATTCATTTGTTTATTTGTTATTTTACCTATTAAATTATACATGTAGACTTGAATTTTAGTAGTCGTAGTAGTAGTGCTTGTTCTTTTTGTAGCCTCTACAAATAAATTTATTGTATTTTCCTTTTGGGTTTCTCCTCTGCTCCAGATCTTCCACCGGATAAGGAGGCCTTAGATTGGAACATGAGAATGAAGATAGCTGCTGGTGCGGCCAAAGGTTTGGAATTCCTACATGATAAGGCAAACCCTCCGGTTATTTATAGAGATTTTAAGTCATCAAACATTTTACTGGATGAGGGTTTCCACCCAAAGCTTTCTGATTTTGGGCTTGCTAAACTCGGACCAACGGGAGACAAATCCCATGTCTCCACTAGAGTCATGGGCACTTATGGATATTGTGCTCCTGAATACGCAATGACCGGGCAATTGACTGTAAAGTCAGATGTCTACAGTTTTGGTGTGGTTTTTCTCGAGCTTATTACTGGTCGCAAAGCTATAGATAGTGAGATGCCTCATGGAGAGCAAAACCTGGTGGCTTGGGTAAGTAAATTTATCCTCATCTTCCACTTGAATTTACTCTCAGTTTCTCATTCTCTAATGCAAGAAGTTTAGACCTTTTGGTTTATGAAAAACAGTTGAGAAAGCATTTTGGTGTTAACAGGCTCGTCCATTGTTCAACGACAGGCGAAAGTTCATAAAACTTGCGGATCCTAAGTTAAAAGGGCGGTTTCCAACGCGTGCACTCTACCAAGCTTTAGCTGTGGCTTCAATGTGCATCCAAGAGCAGGCAGCTACACGACCACTCATAGCAGATGTGGTTACTGCACTCTCCTATCTTGCAAACCAAGCTTATGACCCAAACAAAGATGACAGTAGGAAAAATCGAGATGAAAGAGGGATGAGGTTAATAACAAGGAACGATGAAGGAGGTGGCTCGGGAAGTAAATTCGATTTAGAAGGTTCTGAGAAGGAAGATTCACCAAGAGAGACAGCTCGGATATTGAACCGAGATATCAATAGGGAGCGTGCGGTTGCAGAGGCTAAGATGTGGGGAGAGAGTTTACGAGAGAAACGAAGACAAAGCGAGCAGGGAACTTCAGACAGCAACAACACCGGATAATACCGGTTTGGGTCTTTTAACCTTTTTTATTCTTATTTCTTCAGAATCTCATTTATTCTGAAACATAGAAAAAAAAAACATTTGGACCAATAGTTGCTGTACATTATATATGTGATGACGCAATATCAGAAAAAGAGAGACTGTTTGAATAACCAAACTCTAATTTGAGATTCTGGAGAGTGGAGAGTTGATCATGTAAATTTTGTAATCT
Source organism: Pugionium dolabratum (assembly GCA_018901945.1). Lineage (NCBI taxonomy): Eukaryota > Viridiplantae > Streptophyta > Magnoliopsida > Brassicales > Brassicaceae > Pugionium > Pugionium dolabratum. Next base: position 26,419 of record JAEVFF010000123.1, on the reverse strand, counting down.
TTCGAATTTGAGTTTTGACAGAAAGTTCTTGGATGAGTCACATGTGGCAATGTTGACGTCTAATTGCAAAGATCCAATATTACTGTTTGTAGACTCTTTTCTCCGTTTCTGTGGTGTGGCAATGTTCACACTCCCCCCTTGTTTTGGACCGTTGGTCACTTCCCTCGCAATCTGACAATTTTAAGGATAGCTATCGAAATTCTAAGATCATGGTTGGTCTTAACAAGTTTTGTTGGGACAGTGTACTCTATTGAAATGGTTTTCTAATCTTCTCTGACCTTTAACTAGTTGGTGGATGTAGTCTTTACGCCGAAATTCTAAATTGGAGATTTCTTTTAGTAAGAAAAAAAATCATTCGACTAACAAAGTAACAATATACATTAGTCAAAAATAACAAACGAAACAAAAATGGAAAGCATACAGCCAATGCAATTTCTTCTTTAGCAGGCCGACGTCGAAACGAGGGAGAGAAAAAAAATATAAAGATATTTTGTTTCTGGACACTTAAACGGCTTCACGAGGTCGAGCAGTCGTCTCCACGTGGCACTTGCCGTTTTCAATTGACGGCTCCTCCTCTTTAGATAGATCTTCATGATGGACGGCGTCAGAGAGTGGACCCAGCGTCCCCGTCACGATGATGTCAACTGGGTGCACTTCCGACACACCTAACGGACTCGTGACGATAATGGTTTTTAGTTGTTGTTCTGATGAATTTACTTTCTTTTCAATCTCTAATTTCTTCCCTGAGTTTCTGTAAACTCCGTACAGAATCATTTGCAACAACCCTAGTACGAACCCTACCACGTTTGGAATCTACAAATTCATCACAGAAAAAAACTCACTCGTATATCTCTTTTTGTTTTTTTTTAAATAAATTAAATGATAAAAAATAATGGATAATTGTATAAAATAACATTATTTCAAATTTTAGTTTCAATATAAAACTAATCATTTAAATTTCTAAAAATAACACAAATTTAATACTAAAATAATTAAAAATCTAATCCTAATAAAAAATTTAAACTCTAAATTAGAAAAAGTGAATTCAAAAATTATATTTTAATTTTATATATAGTTTATTTGAGGTAAATAATTATTTTACATAATAATTTATGTTATTTTAGAAATTTTATTTTTAATATGTTAGATTTGAAAAATAAACTTAATTTTTTTTTATTTTATGGTACTACTCAAAAATAATTAAAAAAAATTCTCAAAACTTTGTTATTTTATATTCCAAAAATATCACAAAATTAAAATTAAACTTTAAACCCTAAACCATTAAAACTACATTATGAATTTTAAAACTTAAATCCTAAATAAATTCAAACAAATTACAAATATTAAATATGTTTTGAAGAAAAGTATTTTAAAGTATTTTTCGTGATAAAATGCTTACAGCTATGCAAATGTCGTTGAGGAATAAGCCATAAGCGAACCACATAACGGCGCTTATAGTGAGGAAGAAAGAAAGCGTGAAGGGCATGAACTCTACACTCTTTGTCTTTATCACACGAGCCTTTTCACAACAAGAAGTCAACAGCTTAATCACCCAAAATAAACATTTAGTTAATTAAACTGAATAAATGCTTAGATAGTTACCACAATCATTAGAGGCGCAGCGAAAACAGAAACAGATATAGCAACACAAATCCAGCCAAGGACAGTGACTTGGAGGCTCGGAGTTTTAACCACAACCTGTGTAACCATTACAATCAAGGAGAAGAAGCCAACATTCATCGCTATAAGCAACTTCACAGCCGAGACCTGCAACGCATAATTTTCAATTCTTTTCATTCATTAATTATTACCTATCAGAGGATATGGTCGGGAAAAAGAAAGAATACCCTTTTGTCTTTTGTGGCGTAAGTGAAGAACATGGTGATGTAGATAATCTCCACGATGCAGCCGAAGGAGTTGATGGTAATAAGAAGAAAAGTGTTTTGTTTAATGAATGCGTAGTAGAGCCATAGCATGCAGCTAAATAGCGACACTTGGTACGGCACTGACTGGAAACTTTCCGTCGATTTTTTCTTGTATATTCTATAAAATGTTGGCCTGAATATTTTTTTAAAAAATAAAAATTAAGCAGATAATGTTTTGTTCCAATCATTCTCAAAATTCAAGTCTTTCTTACTAAAAATGTATAAAATAAATATATTTCTACTTACACTGGAGCTAGGAATACGAGGAATGAAATTGCGTTTCCTGTAATTTCATTTTAAAAAAAGAAAAGAAAAAGAAATAAGTCCATTGTAATAATACAAGACATCCAGTTTTGTTGATGAGACAATAAGAAAATGAATATAAACTTATTAATTCTTGTTTAATTCACATCTATGTTACAATGGAACCCTATGCATACATAATTTATAATATCATTAGAACATTACGTACCTAAGATGCCGAAGATAATAGCGAGAAAATGATGATTCACAATGATGCCCATTTTCTATAGAGATTCCTTTACTGAGATTTCTAAAGGGTCTCAGTTTTTATTAAACCCTAAAGCTATAGTTCTCTCACTCTCTCTAGAAATGCTTCTTTTGTTTCATGGAAGAAACTAATGAGCCCTCAGGTGGGTTATATATATAGCTCCAAAATAACCATTGAAAAATATACATTGCTTACAATTTTTGAGTTATGCGAAGCGTTGTAATTACTTTTATGATTAAAATAAAAATAATCGAAAGGGAGAAAACGAACTTAGCCTAGATGCATGACAAGTGGATAAATTAGTAGGTCACGTTTGCATTTTTATCAATCACTCAAATTAGAAAGAAATAAATAAATATGAACCATTCACAATTATACATATTTCCTCCCACATTCACACTCACACGAGCGGTGATTCAAATGCACCTGTCACAATTTCATTTTCTTCACGCCTTCATCCTCTTTAATTAACTTTCACAAATCAGATTAATTCCAACTGGTTTGTACTTTGTAGCCGCTAGATTAATATCAAGGTGACCAAAAGTCTACCCAACTTCAACCTATATAGAGAAAATCTTCACTAAATTGTATATTTTCTTTATTCGGTTTTCTTATTCACATACGAATTGCACGTTCCAAAATATCCCATTATCTATAAAATGAATATAATTAATTTTGACTTAAAATTGACGATCTATTTATCTTTCACAAATATCGTATAGTACCAAATACCCGTACAACTAATGTCACGGTTTATATATACATACTGGAAAAGTGGAAAACATATTTTCTTCTCGATTAAAAGTGAAAAACATATTTTTCTCTCAATTAAAATTTAAAAACATATTTCCCCTTGGAAATTTGAAACCTAATTATACATGGATATAGTTCCTGTCGTAAATCAAATAACTCAGTTGTTCGAGAAAAATTGGTTTTGAATTTTCAATTGATGGAGAAATATATTTTCCAGTTCTCCAGTATTGATATACAAACCGTGACATTATTTATATAGATATTTAGTGTTATACAATAGTTCGGAGGGAGAAATAAATCATCACCTCTCCGAACAAAGAAATGGCGGATTCATTATTAGTTAATTTCAAATATCCTTTTAAATAGTTTAAATTTTCTGTACAAATATCTTTATTCAATTTTGTATTATCTTCTTATAAATATATATGACGTAAATCAGTCAGCTAGCATAGAATTGAATAAAGGTGTAACTGAAGAGGATCTACAGCTAGAAATCTACGTGTAATGACAAGATAAACCAAAGCAATTATAGGTAAAACAAACGAAAGGTATAGTAAAAGATTTATTCGCGGAAAATGGACGCCGTTCTCTATTGGTATTTTCAATTATTAATCATAGTAGAAAGTTAAAATAAGAAAAAACACAACTCATTCACATCTCTTGATCAGATTTCTCTGTGTTCTTCTGCACACATTTTGAAGTAAAAATAAAAACGAAACGACAATCATACAGCGTGTCGGGAGGGAACGTAGCGCGTGAGAAATACTTATGTTAATGTAATAAACATAAATGAAGCGTTACGTGAGACTTCTGAGTTAAAATGAAAAGCTTGTGCCAATCACGTGACCTCTCCAAACCGCTTTAAAGTTCCGAGAGAGACACGAGGGATATGCCACGTCATCATATTGCTGACTGGGCACATTTTCTGATATTTAATTTTTTGATAAACAATTTTGTTCAATCTGTTTTTTGGGTAATTTTTGGGCTTTTAAAATTTAAGGATGCTTGGATTAATCAATTGTGGTAAATGTGTAATATCCATCAGCATTCAGAAACTGCATGGATATGTATATTTTTTGTGTTTCATAACTGTATTTAAATATATATATATATATATATATATAAATTAAGTATGCTTTCAATTTTTCTTACGATGAGTGGTTATTAGAATAAGGTTAAATGAACCAATCGTAGTGGCTAAGTGAATAAGAATTTTCATGTTGGTCGAGGCTAAACATCAAGCGCCTCGTATGAATTGCAATTCCACGTTGAATTATGCATGAGAATAGTAAAAAAAAATTCATGCATCATTTAAACAAGAAAACATATAATTAAAAACTTGCCAACTATATATGCTTTAAAATGCTAAATGCATTAATTTTAGAAATATATTATGTAGATTCAAACAGTTATTTAATAATTTAATAATGATTCAAACAAATAGTTATTTAATTTAATAGTGTTTTATAAGAAAGGATTCGAGATATCAAAAATGTAAAAACTTACATTTTGATTTTTTAAGTTTAAATTTTTTGGGATCAATTAATTCACAGAATAATTTTATATAAAAATTTAATTCAATAATATATTTTTAATAAAATAACACAATTACTAAATTACACATATTTATATATCCTTAAATAATTTATAACGGATTTTACCTATAGTTAATGATTATATGATTATACGTATTCTGGATTATGATGACCCGTGATTCATGCAATTTTATTAATATTTAATTATAATAATATGACAATTAATAATATTATAGCGAAAAATAAATAATTAAATATCATGGGCAAATCAAACCCCAATGATTCAAGCAACAATGTGACCCACATTGATAAATCATATATGCATATAAATCTTTGTCTATGGTTGAAAATGAGTAGAATGATGTGGTTGAAATTAATCTGCCTCAATCCTATCGTTTTCTGATTTCAATCGTTCAATACGAATGATCTAGATTTACTAACTCATAACATTCTATAGCTATGCTACACACAGCTTCCAATGATAGATAACTTTATTTTCAACAATGGTATATAGATACGTATGTATGATCCAACTGATGACTTTTTACTATTTCATTGTTCAAATCATACACATTTCAGAAGAATACGAATTTACGTATTACTTACGTGTATCATTCATTTAATAATCTTAAGAATGGTGTTTTCTGGAGAAAGTTTAATTGTAAATATATAAACATTCGAGAAAGAGAATTTTGGAAATATTAGAAAACTTGCAAAATATGAGTTATACATTTTTCTAGTACATATAATAAGACAATAAGACATTGTCGTCTACGTTGTCCGTTTCTCAAACGAAACTTATAATTCTGATGAAAAATTACAAACTGAAATTAACAAATATTTATAACCATAAATGATAAGTAGATGAAATTAGTATAAGTAAATCGGTGTTCCAAGATGTTCTAATTGATAAAGAAATAATAATATGAAAGCGAATTGTAAAAAATGGGAAAGAAAGTTAATGTAAGTTAATAATGAACTAATGATTGAAAATATATTTAATATCCTAAAACTCCTTTTTGGCCCTACAAATGTTTTTCATCAATTAATCATCCTTTTCCAGTATAATTAATCAAATAGACCCATTTTCAAGTTCTTATTTGATAATGACGTCCTCTTATTGTCGATTGAATATATATTGAATATATTATTTTCATATTAATTATTAAAACTTAAGTTTCTCAAACGATACATAAATGAATGTACTGCATTAGTTTATTGTCATAAGAGTTTAATAATAGTTTTTTCAAACACATTATATTCTTATTCTGAGTATTAATCAAACAAAAGTCTAAAGGCTAAAAACATAGGGTTTTTGTAGAGTTTTACCATAACTTGATTGATATATTTTAAACACACAGAAGTCGTAGTCAAGTGGTCAGAAAGTCCACACGTAGCCATATTTATCAAATGATTTCAAAATTAAGGGCCCAAAAACGTGGGGTTCTAACAAGTTTCATCACAATCTGATGATTCATATATGTTTCAGACACAATGAAATGGTAGTTATGTGGTCAGATAATTCCACACGTAGCCATATAACGATTATATTCTGGATACACCTAGAAACTACCAACATTTTATTCCATTTACACAATCTCTACATATGTTTTTGTCTCTCCATATTTCTTTCAATTGCATAATTAATTCGAAATCTATACCTATATCAAAGAATTAGTTGATTCATAAAGTCCGAATTTCTTTCGATTTTTTTTTATTTTAAAAATTATGTGTTTGCTTTTCCAAAGAAAGTTTCATTCTTTAGTTGCAAGTTTAGATAATGTACTTTCTGTTTAAAAAACCCAAAAAATCACACAGCTTCACTCACTTTTTTTTTCATTATGATGTAATTAAAATATGCTTTTGATGGTTTTAGTTTTATAGGATTTTCAAATAACAAGAATGACACATATGCCAAATATTTTAGTTGAGGAAAATTTTAATAAATAATTTTATTCTAACGTGTTATTAACATAATATCATTATTATAATAATTTTTAAATAAATATATAAATTAATTTAATTTACTAGAATAATTACAATATATGTCATTATTATTAATTTGGTCAGATAATCAATATATTTTATTAAACTAACCAACAAATAATATTAAATTTGTAAAAAGTAATTATTTTTCCTTTTTAAATTTAAATATACAAAAATTAATATTAAAAATAATTTTAAATCAAAGTTAAAAATATAGAAATATTTAATTTATATTTAATAATAAACAATATTATATAATTTACGAATATTTTTCGCCGTGGATATAAATCTAATAATATTTGTAAATTCAGTTTATATAGTATTAATAAGAAAACAGAAGAAAGATGAATCTACGGTTTGTAACTTACGTAGATCACTTGACATTCTACTTAATATTTAATTGGGGTTATATTATCCCTCTCACTATAAGCACGTTTATAGCACTGAACTACATATTGATTTTTGTTGCCATAATAATTATGTAGTTTCTTCTTAAAGTAAATTATCAAACTCGTCTACGTAGTTTTTGCTGCATGGATCCGCGTGAAATAGAAAGCCCAATAAGTTGTCATAATGGGCCTACATCACTAAAGTACTTTCCAGAAAACCTTAACATCTACAATAAGTTATCTGAAAGTCCTAAAACAGGCCCAATCTAAACCACATTTACTCATTTCTCCTTTCCGCATTAAAGCGTTCGCATTGTAATGGCCAAGATGGACCAAACCGGAACGAAGCTTGATTTTGATTGTGCTCATCTGATATTAAAATTAAATCAATCAAATATAAATTAACCGAATAAACCAATCAAAACAAATATATGCATAAGTAAAAGACTATTTGTTTTATGTCTGCAAATTTCTCTAAACCGAAAGAAAACCATATCAAATTCGATTTAAGCTAAAATGTTGAGAATAAAGGGTCATCTCTAGTGAAACTTTCATTCTTTTTTTAAGTGATTTGAGAGAGAGAAAAAGAGTAAAAGGAGAGACGAAAGTCTTAACCTTTAATGGGCTGGAAATTGTGTTTTTCAAGTTTGGAATAAGCATCAAAGAAACAAATCTTTTTTGTTCTTAAAAGCACAACTATTTTCACTTTTTTACCGAAAATAAAAAGAAGAAGAGAAAGTTTGCACACGGATTGGTAGCAACACACGTGAGAGAATCAAAAACCATCTTTTTATAAGTTTTTTTAGTTGGTTAATCACATGCCATACCATATTCTCAAATCCACAAAAAAATTACAGAAAAGCAATCAATTATAACATATTTCAAAAGCAATTAAAAAATCTACTTTCTTCGGTTACTTCTCCTAAAAGGATTCGTCTTTCCTTCTTCCAAATATATGACATAAGCACCTACAGTAAAATTGACAAAATAACATTTTTAAAATTTTTGTTTTAACTATAATATTATCAGTTTAATATTTTAAAATAATATAAATATAATATTAAAAAACTTTTAATTTTTTTTTAATTAAAAATTAAAAATTCTTATTTAAAAAGAAGTCAAATATAATATTTTATATTTATAAAAAATATTTGGTATAAATATGTTTTTTCAAAAAATAATTTGTGTTATTTTTGAAATTTTAAATTTAGAATGTTAAATTTGGGATAACAACTTAAAAAAATAATTTTAGGATTTTACTCTAAGTGAAATATATATAAAAAACATTTGACAACTTATATATTAAAACAAAGTTTCTTTATGAAAGGAGTTATGCAATTTTGAGGTTGACAAATTGTAGCTTCAAAATGAAGAAACTGATATCATATAGACCAAAAGAAAAGCAAAAGATAGCTCCTCCTTAAATACATATAGTTATAGAAAATAATTTGTAGTCAACTTTGATATCGATTATGAGTAATGACTTTGAATTTCAATATGTTTATATTTGACTTGTTCACAAAAAAAAACATATTTATTTCTTTGATTCTACAAACAAAAATGCATTATACGAACAATGTGTATCATATGATGTACATCCTTTAATTCATATCATATGACACATACGACGTTAGATTATAATAAGAATGCAACTATAACTATTAGGGAGTCATGAATCATGTAGTTATAGTTGAATCCTTTTACGTTTCTCACTTTCTCTCTAATATCCCCACGCAAACTCCGTTGACGCTCTCACACGCATTTCTCGTATCACACATTTATTTTTAAATGGTTTTACTACAAAGGGAAAAAATTCTACAATATTATAAACTAAAGGAAATTATTTAAATTAATTAGTAAGAAAATTAACAGTTGGAGCATTTATAACTAACAAAAATAAATTGTAGCCGCAATATTACTCCTGTCAAGCGGATCGGACCCGACACGTATGATCTGCCCCACAGCGGGTTGAAGATTTTTTTTCATAATTTTTTTATCCACAAAATCCGCGAGTCATTTTTTTAAAATCCGCATTCGTTCTGCATTAATCTAGCGGGTTTGCGGGTGACCTGCGACCCACTTCATTTTCTAATTTTTTAAAAAATATTTAATTAAAATAAATCTAAATAATAATAAATCTAACATTAATAAATCAAATATATCGAAATTCGATTTTTAAAATATCAAATTATACAAATTAGTTTAAGACTAAATTGGTTTATTAAATTGGTTTAAATTTTGATTAATTGATTTTGACTTAAAATTACGGATATCTACTAACCCGTAAAATAATAAAACGAAATACTCATCCGCTATACATATGAAATTTTTTTTTTGATTTGTATCCATCCCAAAGTGGATCAAACAGAACTGAACCCACAGATAATGAACCATAACGAACGACAGGCCTACACAATATAAACTTACGAAACAACCCTTATTATGGTATTTCTCAATGTAAACCACTGATGACCAAGTCGCAATTGGGCTGCTTTTTTCTATTTTGCTTGTGGGAATCTCTTATCCATTTTTCTCCATTTTTTGTTACTATAAAATAAATTAAAGTAATAATATAAGAGGCAATCAATATGTATATATTTACTGCTTACAGAACCTTTATTTTAAGTTGTTTCAAATGAAATAAAAACCACAGATTCCTTCTTTTGTTTTATAGAATCATCTGAGAAAACCGAAATGGTTCGAAATTAGATAATTAGGTTTTGAAGACTCAATCATTAGAAGAGACATCTTTGTTGTTGTCTAAGTTCTTTAATTAAAATTTTGATAGATCAATGATTTGGAATTAATATTTGGGAATAAATTATGTCGCTGAAAATAATCGAGGGTAGTTTTGTCATTTAGAAAGGGACCAGCATTCATTGAATGTGAAAGATTTGGAAAATCAGGAGAGAGGGATCGGAGGTGATTTAATTGCATTGCATTTTTGCGACTTCAATACTTCAATCCGACGTGCATCGCTGTCGTTTCGGACCCCCTCATCATAAAGAGATGTCTGTAGGAAACCATATTTGTAAATAATTAATTTTGAGTTTTAATTATAAATACTTAAAAAAATATAGTTTAATTTATAAATAGTTAAATATACCATATATAGTAGGAAACCATAATACCTACTACAATTATAAACGAATATGAAAAATTAAAGAAAAAATCGATATATATATTTAATTATTATTAATATTTTTTGCTATATTATATTATCAAATAGTTCCATCATTAAACTCATCCAGGTCGATTATGAAAACCTTATAAGGATAGATAATTACATCTATAATATAATATATTAATTGAAAATCATTTTAATAAAATAATTTTATGTTGACGTGTGATTTACAAATATATCATGATAATGTGTCATATTAGTAGAGCATTTTTAAGATAAATATTATATGAGATATAATTTATTAGAGTATTTACGAAAACCGTTATTAGACAATATATTATATATAAATCTTTAATATTTCGATATGAAATGTATTTTGTCATAAAATACAAATACAATATAAAATAAAATATTATAAATTTTGAAAAATTAGTCAAAAAAAAATTTAGTTCAATTGAATATTTATCACATTTACAATTTTATCTAAGATAGATATAATTTAAATATATTTATATAATCCGATTTTATTATGTATTTTATTTTTGTAATCAATATTAAAACATTTAGAAAATTTATTTTAAATATAAAATAAATTATATATGTATATCTGATTTATATTAATAAAATAAATAACTAATTATAATGTGTGAATATTTTTTCAAAAACTAGTTTGTTTGTATACATGAATAATGCCCTTTTTATCAGGGTGATGTTTGATAAACGTTAGAGATATTTAATAGCTTGTTTTTTTTATTTGACATATGTATACATACCTTTAATATTATAGAAAGCATATATCTGATATATTTTTCAATATTTATTTTACAAAACTCATTTTAATTTGAACTATTTGAAAGAAGTTTACAACCATCGTATAAATAATTACAATATACCTTGTGACTTGTCAATCATCCAATCTATTTCATAACATATAGAGGTAAAAAAAATTATATGTAAACATATACATAAATAAGTTATATATGTTAAATAATAATAGAGAGATAGAGATTTTATTATTATACTGATTTTATTAATCTTATAAATTTTACAGAAGAAGAAGAGAAAAAGAAGGAAGAGAGAAAGTTACCTCATCTGAATGAAGTAACATACGTATTTATAGAGAAAGAGTAAGTCGGCAAACGTAAATTTACATAAATAATCAGACGACATTGTTGACTTTTTCAACACTCCCTCTTGATTATTTATTATTATTAAATTATTGCGTTCTGCCTCGTTAAAAACCTTATCATGTAAAAACCCAACGAGATAAAAATCATGATAAGGGAAAAAGAGTACAGATACGCAATCTCCCCCTCGAAAAGATAGATATGTTTCCTTTTATAAGTCTCGCAGATGACGCATTCTAATATTCTGAACGTGTTTTCTGAACGTTGTCGTAGGAAGCGCCTTTGTAAACAAATCTGCTGCATTATCACTTGAACGAATGTACTCGACGTTAAGTTCTTGATTTTTCTCAAGTTCTTGGATATAGGAGAAAAATCTCGGAGGAATATGTTTTGTTCGGTCACTCTTGATGTAACCTTCTTTGATTTGGGTCACACATGCAGCATTATCTTCGAATAATTTTGTTGGCTCCTTATTGTTGATTAATCCACTTGCTCCTTCTATATGTTGAGTCATAGATCTGAGCCATACACATTCTCTGCAAGCTTCATGAAGGGCAATGATTTCGGCGTAATTTGAAGAAGTGGCAACCAAAGTTTGTTTTTGAGATCGCCACGAGATTGCAGTTCCACCAAGTGTAAAAACATAACCGGTTTGGGACCGAGCTTTGTGTGGATCCGATAAATATCCAGCATCTGCAAAACCAACTAAACCAAACTCGGGGTTTCTAAAATAAAATAATCTCAAATCAATCGTACCTTGGAGATAACGGAAAATATGTTTTATTCCACTCCAATGTCTTCGTGTAGGTGATGAACTATATCTCGCAAGTAAATTTATAGCAAATGCTATATCTGGTCGAGTGCAATTTGCGAGATACATAAGTCCACCGATAGCACTCATATAAGGTACTTCAGGACCTAATATGTCTTCATTATCTTCACAAGGTCGAAATGGATCCTTGTTTATATTAAGCGATCGATTAACCATTGGAGTACTCAAAGGATTCGCTTTATCCATATTAAATCGTTTCAATATCCTTTTCGTATAATTTGATTGATGCACAAATATCCCATCTTTGAAATGTTCAATTTGGAGTCCTAGACAAAATTTTGTTTTTCCAAGATCTTTCATTTCAAACTCTTCTTTCATATGAGTTCTTGCATTATCAACTTCCTTTTGAGTTCCAATTATATTCAGGTCATCTACATAAACAGCAATGATCACAAAGCCTGATGGGAATTTATTTATAAATACGCAAGGACATATCGCATTGTTAATATATCCTTTTTTCAACAGATATTCACTTAAGCGATTATACCACATGCGTCCGGATTGTTTTAACCCATATAATGATCGTTGTAATTTGACTGAATATAGTTCTTTGGGTCCTTTAGAGATCTTTGATCCTTCTGGGATCTTGAATCCTTCTGGGATTCTCATGTATATATCACTATCAAGGGTTCCATACAGGTATGCAGTCACGACATCCATAAGGTGCATTTCTAACCTTTTGGATGATGATAAACTCATTAAATATCTAAATGTAATTGCATCCATGACCGGAGAATATGTTTCTTCATAATCTATTCCCGGCCTTTGAGAAAATCCTTGTGCAACAAGACGTGCTTTATATCTAGTGACCTCATTTTTCTCATTTCTTTTTCTTACAAAAACCCACTTGTACCCAACTGGCACTACATCTTCAGGTGTAATGACAATGAATCCGAAAACATTTCTTTTTTGTAGAGAGAATAATTCATTTCTCATGGCTATTTGCCATTTTTCCCAATCAGATCTTTTTTGACATTCTGTTACAGACATTGGTTGTGCATCATCATTTTCATTTTCAATTTCTTTGGACACAGAAAAGGAGAATATTCCATTAATATCCTCTATTTCATTTCTAACCCATAATTTTCTATTTTGGGTATAGTTAAAATCTCATATGTTTCTATATTACGTTCGTCTTTTGAACGGAGTTCCACTTCACGGTTTTCAAAAACCTGTTTGCATATGTCTTCCGGACATTCCGTTTGAGTTGGTTCCTCTATAACCTTTTCACAAGTATTTTCGAGACGCTTTTTGTAAGGTTCTTCCAGAACCTTTTGATTTTGTTCTCCCAAATACTTTTTCTTAAGGGGATTTTTATCTTTTGAGCCCATCGGTCTCCCCCTCTTTAACTGAACTCTGGGTTCATTTATTTTATCGCCATCAACATGTTCTACAGGAACATTCATTCTTGATGGGACATTCACAGCGGGTATATATGATTTCGTCACTCGTTTTGTATCTGTGAATGCATCTGGCAACTAGTTTGCAATATTTTGCAAATGTATGATTTTCTGAACTTCCATTTCACGTAGTTTTGTGGGAGGATCAAGATACAACAAAGATGGCGTACACCATTTAATATCTTCTTGCAGTTGTTTAATTCCTCCCCCTAACGTAGGAAATTCTTCTTCATCAAAATGACAATCGGCAAATCGTGCCGTAAACATGTCACCAGTTCGTGGTTCAAGGTACCGAATAATACTTGATGATATAAATCCAATATATATTCCTAATCTTCTCTGTGGCCCCATCTTTGTTCTTTGTGGTGGGGCTATAGGAACATAAACCGCACACCCAAAAACTCGGAGATGAGATACATCAAGCTTCTGGCCAGATGTTAATTGTAATAGGGAATATTCATGATATGCACTTGGTCTTATTTGGACCAATGCTGTCGCATGCAATATAGCATGACCCCATACTGAAATTGGGAGATTTGTTCTCAATATTAATGGTCTCGCAATGAGTTGTAACCGTTTTATCAAAGACTCAGTCATACCATTTTGTGCATTAACATGCAGAACCGGATGTTCAACATCGATTCCGAGAGCCATACAATAATCATTAAAGGCTTGTGACGTGAATTCACCAGCGTTGTCAAGTCTTACTTTCTTTATAGTATAATCAGGGAATTGAGCTCTTAACCTAATTATTTGGGCAATGAATCTTGCGAAAGCCATATTTCGTGTGGTTAACAAACACACATGTGACCATCTACTAGATGCGTCAATTAAAACCATAAAATATCGAAATGGCCCACATGATGGGTGAATAGGCCCACATATATCACCATGTATTCTTTCTAAGAATACTAGGGATTCATTACTAATTTTGGCTGGTGATGGCCGAGTAATAAGTTTTCCTTGAGAACATGCTTTACACGAAAACTCGCATGATTGAAAAATCTTCTGGTTTTTCAATGGGTGGCCATTAGATTTCTGCACAATTTTTCTCATCATAACTGATCCAGGATGTCCTAGTCTTTCATGCCAAACTTTGAATGTACTCGTAAACTTCTGGTTTATCGTAATATACGATTCAATTCTATTTATTTTTGTGTAATATAATCTAGAGGACATCATTGGTAATTCTTCCAATATTTGTTTGTGCTCCCATGTAATGCAAAGATATTCAATGTTATTTTTGCTCATTGTCTCTATGTGATATCCATTTGTACGGATGTCTTTGAAACTTAATAAGTTTCTATGAGACTTGGGGGAATATAAAGCATCATTTATTTCAAATTTCGTTCCCATTGGCATTGAAAAACTAGCTCTTCCGGAGCCTATGATAATATTTGCATTATCCGATATTGTATTTACGCTTCCGGCGGAATCTTTCATTTTGAGGTAGGAGAAAAACTTTTTATCTTTAAGTATTGTATGCGTTGTAGCACTGTCTGCTAGGCATATATCTCCATTCTCACTCTCAAAATGATACATTTTCTGTATTAAAATATTGATAAAGATGTATTAATAAATGTTAAACACACATATTTCAAAATCAACTTATATTATAATAAAATTATTTTACATTAAATAATTAAAGTTCAAACTTACATATATTTTTAAAAAGACATTAAGTTTTGTTTTTGTTCGTAAGGAAACTAAATACAACTTTATATATATAACATTAAACTTAATTATCTTGTTCTTTGGTATTCTCGGAATCAACCAGAAAATCAGCAACATCGAGATATGCATTTCCATCGAAGGAAAGTCCGGGTTCATCCGAGATAAAGTTAGTTTCACTTTCTTTTCCTTTTTGTTTCTGTGATTCTTGATACAGATTAGCCAAATGTTTTGGTGTACGACAGGTACGAGACCAATGACCTTTCATGCCACATCTGTAACAAACATTTTCATATTGTATATTTTGGCGTACAACAGGTACGCGACCAACTTCATTTTCGTGGACTTTATTCTTTCTCCTGAATTTGAATTCATTAGGACGAAAAAATCTTCCTTTTCCACGTCCACGTCCACCTCCTCGTCCACGTCCACGACCACGACCATGGCCTCGACCACGTCCATGTCCTTGCCAATTATTGTAACTGGATGATGCAACATTCACTTCTGGGAATGGAGCTGATCCAGTGGGACGAGATTGATGGTTCATCATCACAAGTTCATTATTTTTTGTTCAGCAACAAGGAGAACTTGCATTAACTCCGAATAACGAGTATATCCCTTTGCTCGATATTGTTGTTGCAGGATTACATTTCCAGGATGAAATGTTTGGAGAGTTTTTTTCAATCATATCATAATCACTTACTTTTTTTCCACATAATATCATCTTAGAAGTGATTCCGAACAACGCGGAATTATATTCACTTACACTTTTATAATCCTGAAACCGGAGGTTTAACCACTCATGTTTGGCTTTTGGTAAGATCACATATTTCTGGTGATCAAACCTATCTTTGAGTGATTGCCAAAGATCTGCTGGATCTTCTTTTGTGATATATTCATCTTTTAAACCATCATGGATATGGTGGCATAAAAATATCATGGCTTTTGCTTTTTTCTCATCGGATGTTGTTTCCGACCTATCGATGGTGCCAAGAAGGTCTTTTGCCTTTAAATGCATTTTTGCAGCTACTGCCCATGTCATGTAATTTTTTCCAGATATATCAAGGGCAGCTATCTCGAGTTTTACCAAATTTGACATTATAACTATACACATAATAAAACAATGTGTTAAACATCAGTTTTATAAAAATTATTTTATAATTATTTTTTAATAAATAATTATGATAAATTTTGGGTATAGATTTTAATTTATTATTGTTATTATTATTATTATATATATTTAATAAATATGTATAATTAGTTTTAAGAATTTAAACATAATGATGACATAAATTAATTTATGATAAAATTGTAAAACATTAGTGAATATAATAACACATAAATTAAAATAATTTCTAAATATAAATCAGGAGGCAGCGCCTACCATATAATATTCAGAAAGCAGAGCCTACCATATAATATTCAGAAGGCAGAGCCTACCATATAATATTCAGAAGGCAGAGCCTACCATATAATATTTAGAAGGCAGAGCCTACCATATAATATTTAGAAGGCAGAGTCTACCATATAATATTCAGAAGGCAGAGCCTACCATATAATATTCAGAAGGCAGAGCCTACCATATAATATTTAGAAGGCAGAGCCTACCATATAATATTTAGGAGGCAGCACCTACCATATAATATTCAGAAGGCAGAGCCTACCATATAATATTCAGAAGGCAGAGCCTACCATATAATATTTAGAATGCAGAGCCTACCATATAATATTTAGAAGGCAGAGCCTACCATATAATATTTAGAAGGCAGAGCCTACCATATAATATTTAGAAGGCAGTGCCTACCATATAATTTAGGAGGCAGAGCCTACCATATAATATACACATGTATTAATAAAACAGAATTTTACCTTATTTTAGTATCTCAGGTAGATGGTAGAAATAATCGTGCTGATAACGTGTTGAATAATAATAGAGAGATAGAGATTTTATTATTATACTGATTTTATTAATCTTATAAATTTTACAGAAGAAGAAGAGAGAAAGAAGGAAAAGAGAAAATTACCTCATCTGAATAAAGTAACATACGTATTTATAGAGAAAGAATAAGTCGGCAAACGTAAGTTTACATAAATAATCAGACGACATTGTTGACTTTTTCAACAATATCAAATTAGATCATTGAAAACGACGGCTAGTAAAAGACTGTTATAATAATATTCAAGTAAAACTATAAGAGTGGAAGTTAGCGCTTTAATATAACAACGACGTCGTTTAAAACTAACTATATATGCCTAGCCTGATATAAATTTAAGTATAATATATAATTTGATAATCTTTGGTCTCAGTATAGAGGTAACTTGTAGTGTCGATAGTGATTCGTGAATATTATTATTATACCGACAATAACGTCACGGCTTTGTTATTGTAAAGATAACATATATTTGGACGAAATCTATCATTTTTTTAAAAATTAATTATAAAGAAAAAATTCATGTGATCTATACAAACGGGAAGGTTTACAACGGGATTGGAGGAACATACACCACACTGTCACCTTCACGGACCCCTTGACATTCATTTTATTTTTATTTACATCAATTATTTTTTCTTTTCTCAAAATTATATAAATTAATAGAAAGAATTAAGTGGACTAATGTTTGTATTATATTTAAGTCCATTATAAATATATGTAATTCGACTTTATCTTATTTTGTACAAAGATGTTAAATGAAAATATTGAATTTAAAAAAGAAATTACATGAATTAGTTTTCGTTAATTATTAAACTGAGTTCATTAAGTCTTTATTGCTGTTCCAATATTTCTTTTTTATATTTATATACTAGATTTATATCTATGGTTTGCGTGGAAAAAAAATATCCATAAATTATATAATATTATTTATTATTAAATATAAATTATATATTTATAATTTTTATTTTTATTTATTATTATTTTTAATAATAGTTTTTGTATATAAATTAAAAAAGAAAATAATTATTTTTTACAAATTTAATAGTATTTTTTGGTTAGTTTAATAAAATATATTGATTATCTAACAAAATTAATAACAATGACATATATCGTAATTATTTTAATAACTTAAATCTATTTATATAATTATTTAAAACTCAATCTGGTGATGACAGGTCAGCATAGTATTTCTATTAATAACACGTCATAATAGAATTATTTTATTAAAATGATCCACAAATAATATATTATCGATTATTGTCTCACATTGACATTAATATACACTAAAACGTGTAATATTTTTTACGAAATTTTTATTTCAAATTTGGTGAAATATATTTTTCATTGATAGGCTGATTTAAACGTAAGGAATTAGTTGAAAAGTTTAAGAAAAAAACTACCTTTTTAATTTCTCACATATATTCCTTTCAATTTTTCATAGAGAATCGTTTTGTTTTGTTGTAGTGGCCTACTCCATACAAAATTAATTATCAAGATGGTGTTTGCATTTTATACAATAAATTGTTCTTTCACAATTGCAAGAAACCATTGACTTGTCTTCTCGGATAATCAAATACTCAGAGTTCCATAATTTCTTCTTTTGGTGGGTTTGAGGTGTCAATTTAATTAATAAGATTGGTAAGTCTATTCCATAGCAAATGCGCATATGCTTTATAAGCATTCAATTATATAAAATTATCTAAGACTACATCATATATTTATGTCCATATACTTATAAAAATTAAAACATTGTTAAATTAAGAGCACCCACTCCATGAAGTGGAATAACGGAATATATCAAGTAATTCATAATTATTTGCCCATCTTTTTCTATAAACAATAATTCTTCAGAAAAAAACATATATAATAATTACGTCAGTATACAACACAAACCACAAATTCCAATTCCCACAACACGAGGGAAAAGCACTGAGAGGGGATAATGGAGCAATATATGATACATGTGGTGTACATATGCATGTATGATGTATACACAATTACACATGAATACGTCCTTCAAAGAAAAATATCACTTTTACAATAATAAATTAGCAAAAGAGAATTTATTATGTTTTAATATATATATGTATATACATATATGTCCTTACGAGTCAAATGTGTGGGACTGAAGCGGTGATAGAACCGAACCGTAGAGTCCTACCTGAAATTCAAAGAAAGTGTGATTTACTGTTTTTCCGACAAACATTAAACATGACACCAAGAATATATCTAAATTTTAAGTCAGGTTTCAGATTTTACAAAACTAGTATTAACAAACAAATATATATATAAATTTCAACGGTAACTACCCCACAATCATACCTCCAACGGTAACTACCCTCTCATATCATATTTCAATTGTTTTTTCTGTCGATATGGCAGATATATGCTTGTTTTTGTGATTTTGTTGTTGTTTGTTGAATGTTTAAAAGTGTTTTTGGATGGATATCGGACTACCATGTAGCGTGTGTTATTCCTTTGGAAAACATTATCGTGTAATTGGAGAAACCTTATCCTTTCTTTTCTTTCATCAAAAATAAAACGAAATTCCAGAGAGAATATCGATGGAATATCGTTTTAAGTTGAAAATATTGAAAATGTTATATATGTGGAAAAAGCAGAGGGTGCTCCGGTTATTAGTATGACGTCAGCTGACTTCAGCGTCACCGGTTAACCGCTACTGTGCTCAATGGACCCTCCTCTCTCAGCGGCTCTCTCCGACCCGCTGAACCATGTAAAATGACGTTAATGCTCTTGTATATAATAGCAAATAGTAAATGATTTATAAAAGTCTAATACTTTACAAGCAAATTGGATGACATAGGTTGGTTAAAATATGTAAGTAAAAAGAATATTATCACTTCCACGCTATTTTTGTTTGAGTGTATGATTAAGCTATAATTTCTTTTGACGAACGGAAAACGGACCAGTGTAATAAAGTAGTCCTTTTCATTTATAAATATGTATACAATTTTATTGGTTAGAAAAATATGTTTGATTCTTTGAAGAGATTACACTGTACATGTGAAAATTTTAAAACAAAGATTATATTGGGAGGTAGATACCGACTAAAGTAATAATCGAGAGACACACACGAAAAATAAAAAGATAGATTTATGTGAAAATGGTGTCAAAAGGAAGAAGGAGATTGAGTATGGTTTACGCCAAAAAAAAAAAATAATAAAAAAGAAAAGAAGATGTTCGTATCGTCTTCAACCTTATAAAAACACACACAATCCTTGTTTCCCTCTTCCTACACCCCACTCGCTTCTTTTTTCTCTTCTTGTTTTGAACCATGGATAAGGTTAAACTCGTGAAGAATGGAGTTGTTAGATTGCCACCTGGATTTCGATTTCATCCCACTGATGAGGAGCTTGTGGTTCAATACCTTAAAAGGAAAGTCTTTTCTTCACCTTTGCCTGCTTCCATCATCCTCGAGTTCGATGTTTGCAGAGCTGATCCTTGGGATTTACCTGGTTTGCTTCTCTCGTCTTTGTGGCTAAATTACTTTTGGTTCTCGAACTTACGACGTTAGAAGCATTACTTATTTAGAATCTCTTTTGTGTGTTTTTGAAAAGCAGGCAATTTGGAGAAGGAGAGGTACTTCTTCAGCACAAGGGAAGCTAAGTACCCAAATGGGAATCGGTCGAATCGAGCGACCGCTTCTGGTTATTGGAAAGCTACTGGTATTGATAAACGGGTTGTGACCTCTAGAGGAAATCAGGTCGTTGGTTTGAAGAAAACTCTCGTCTTCTACAAAGGCAAACCACCTCATGGCTCCAGAACCGATTGGATCATGCATGAATATCGTCTCTCTTCCTCTCCTCCGGTATAATTCCCATCTCTCCATTTCCGGTTTTCTCCACCATTCAATTTCACGTAACTTCATCCCATTTCTCCGCAGAGTTCTATGAACCCTACTCAGAACTGGGTTCTATGCCGTATTTTCCTGAAGAAGAGAGCCGGTAACAAAAGCGAAGACGACGATGGAGATAACCGGAATATCAGATATATTGATACGAATGACCAAATTAATATCATTGCAACAAATCAAACCGAAGAAGATAAAACCAAACCAATCTTCTTCGATTTCATGAGAAAAGAAAGAACTAGGGATTTGAACCTTATGCCAAGCTCTCCTTCCTCCGATCATGCTTCCAGTGGAGTCACGACGGAGATATTCTCTTCCGATGAAGAGACCAGTAGTTGTAATAGTATCAGACGAAATCTTTGATTTAATTTTAATGTTGACTATTTTAATAATTAATAATAATTTAATATTAATACGACTCTCCTTCCTTTCCTGTTTCACTTGAAAACGAATCTTTGTCTTCTCCTTCATTTCGTATTTTTATTATTTTCTAATGTATTTCGTAAAACAGTTGGATTTTATCAGAATAATTAACAACCTTATATATTCAAGAAAATGTATTAACTTTAATCCCTAGAAATTTTTTATATATTCTCCCAACGAACCACTTATTGCGATAAAATGTCATTGCACAAAATTAGAGATGCTATCACAAATGGAAAATATCTCTAATATATTAACTGATAATAATTTTAACAAAATAATTTTAGATTGACGTGTGATTTACTAATATGATACGTTGATTTATCATATTATTAAAACATTTTAAAATAAATATTATATAAAAAATAATTTACTAGATAATTTACGAAAACTGTCATTAGAAAGTATATTATATCTAAATTTTTAATATTTTAATATAAAATATATTTTGTCATAAAATATAAATACAATTTAAAACAAAATATTATAAATTTTAAAAAATTAATCAAACAAAATATAAAATAAAAGTTTAGTTTAATTAAATATTTATCACATATACAATTTTATCCAAGATAGATATAATTTAAATATATTTTTATAATCTGATTTTATTATTTATTTCATTTTTGTAAGTAATATTAAAAAAAATTAAAATTATTTTAAATATGACATAAATTTTATATATATATGATTTATATTAACTAAATAAATGTGTGAATATTTTTTGATGGGGTAAGTTAAAATCTAGTATATATTTATTCAGAAAAAGAAAGCAGCTTATTACACGTTAGTTTGGGTTTCCTTCGATGACATGACAAAACAATGCCGAAATTATTACAAAGTATTTAAAACTAAAAATGATAATAATTAATCTCGTTATTATTACTAAAAAGGTATGTATAATATTATTATCAAAGAACGAAATCATTTATTTCCTCTGTGCACGTGACCGTAAAATTACACATATATACCGGTTTAGTTGTATTTAAGTGTATATGATTAGATGAAAAGGGCAATAATGGCACGGAGATGGTTGTCAAAGAGAGTCTCTTTTGTCAAAAGTGCAGAAAATGTAATAAGAGTGTGATGAGTAGTTATCTCTTTTTAATGTCAAAAAGGTCATAATTATTCGGTGGAAACTACACAATTATATAATTTCACACATCTCTAACTTAAATTATTATAATAAATATAAACATATTCATTATTTACAATGATGTGATATGTTTTCAAATAAGGTCCCCACTTGAAAATGAATAGGTTTTAGATTTAAAATTTCCTTTTATTGAATTAATATGCAAAATTTAGATGGAAAAACAATCAATCTCTCGTCATAGGATTCTAACATGGAAGGACTACGAGGAAAGTTAATGTAAGAATAGATTCAAATAAAAAAGTAAATGGAAAGATAAAACATATTTTATGAAGAAACAAGCATATATATATAAGAACCAAATTCCGTGAGGATAATATATTCCAAGAGGATCAAAATCTATCTTTCTTGAAAGATTCTATTCCAATCTTCAAACCTACTCCAATTGAAGAGAAGACATTCTATGTGAGTTACTGAATACTATTCTGCATCTGTTACCTCTTGTCTCCATCGAATTACTATGCCTTACGAAACTGAAATGGAAAGTTAGGTAACGGTCTGATAATTGTTCGACCTATGTGAGACACAAAACCTACTAATATAATTATCCAATTAAAAATTCTAAGTAAAAGTAAAATTGTGGAATATAACCAAAAACCCTAAAGAAATTAGAATGCTAAATTTAAAACAAAATTTTTTAAAAATATTATTTTAAAATATTACTCTTATAAATATCTTATAATTTCTTTTCTTTTTTACTAGTTCATACATATTGAATATTAGTGGTGGTAGCTAGACACATAGTTGCGTTTTCTTGAACTTGCAAGCAATCCTAGTCAACTCAGTGATGATTGAGTTAAATTAAGTACCAACTTTATTACATTTTTTTAAAAAGTATTGTTCTCATGTTCCGTATGCCACAAGGAAAGATAAAGAATATTTTTCCCACACCAAAGAGAAAATTACATTTGGATTCTTTGTACGGCTGTATTGCTATTTGTTCAAATGTTTTATTATGTTTTTTTCTACAACTTTTCAGTTTTTGTATATAAAACATAAAACAACGTTCGAGTTTTTTTTAATAGATAAATTACTATTTTTTTTCTAATAGAACGATTACCAAAAGATCAATGATTTTCTTGTGGACCAAAAAAATCTATCATATAAAGAGTGAAAATTTCTAAAGGGTAAAACAGTATTACACGTCAATTGGTTTATTGTTTTTTGTTTGTCGGCTAACTGTACGTTTTATAACTTAGAAAAATTCAACAAGGGTTACATCTATTCTACATTTGGATAATGAGATCTGACTTTCATGTTAATGACGATCGTCGTTGTGACATATATCTATATATATACGTAAAATCTAATATCCATTTAGTTTAGAAATTAAAATTCTCCAACATTACCTAATTGAATTAATGTATTCTAATACTTTATTCTAATGAGATTGTAATAATAATTATTAATAAAAAAAATTTTAATCATTATATCACAACGCACCGATCCAATATTTTAATATTTTTATACGAAAATTTAGCATTTTCATTCGAATTTCATACCTCTTTGGTGGATGTATAGTTAATACAACCAATAAATTATTTACTCAATCTCATTAGTAAAAAAATTGTGTTTAATATTTTTGCAAATTTTAATTATATTAATACAAAAATAATATCCACATAAATACAATTATTCATGAAGATTCACTAAAGAAGACATGTGAAAATTGAAAAGGAAGATAAGGTGGAAAGAGTCGTATAATGCTGACTTGTCTTCCATAAAATTTCAAATTTATATAAAATATAAAAGTGGGCTACGACTTGGGAAGACCCACACACTTGAAAAAATAAATAAACTTTCTTGCTTATAAGGGCATGGGTTATCAGGTTATGTGTCACTTTCACCAACCACATTCAGTCTGTATTTTCACTTTATTAGATTTTATTAACCCTTTGTCTTAATTAAAAGGAAACCATCTCCAAAAGATGTTAGAAAGAGTGGTTTACATATTTATTTTATATATTGTTATGTATTCTCAAATGCTAAATGTAAACATAAACGTAAGCATTAGTGTAGACATAAACACAGAAACTGCAAAATTTAAGCAAAGAATACTTCATGCAATCTATCCAAAATCCAAACTTTGTATAAAAGCGAATCGAGTATGTATATTGACCCAAACCTGGTTTTAGCTTTATACAGTTTCCTCCATAGTAATTAGGCAAAACAAAATTAAGAAAAAGAGACTTTTTTATCAACTATTATGAACATCTGCACAAGAAACACTACGAAGGTGAGGAAAGTGCATCATCATTCATCAAAAACAAGTTATATAAATGTCTTGAAACCCAATCCGTTCGTATTTTTTTCTCTCCCAACCACCACACCATAATTAAACTTTAAATACAAGAGCGAACCTAATTAGGTAAGCAAATTCAAATAAACACAAGAGAATCTATATTTATTTCACAAAATCTCTTGGTGGCTCTTGTCTGTTCCCATAAGCCCTATTACAAAACCCTCTAAAAAGAGGGTGAGATCAATATTCCACAAAGACATGTTGCCTAGACTCTAAGCAAAACTTGAGATGTGACTCTTCCCATATTCATTTCTTGATGACTACACAAACCTAAACCCCATTTTACTTATGGATTATATCATAATCAACCACTGCCCAATATTTATTTGATCACGCGTCAGATGGCAATAGGTTCAAAGTGTTGAATTTTACGTTTTACGAATGTCTAATAAAATGAAATAAATGAATGTCCTTTTAAATGTTATTATCGATGTGAGATTTCAAACATAGACAAAATCCGACATTTGTTGACTAATAATGTAGAAAAAGATTGTGTTTGATATTTTGTGTAGAGATTGCGTGTGAAGAAGCAAAAACCCTTGCAAGGGAGTGACATGAGGATCAGCTTCAGCTTTCTGAGACATAATGACAACTAACAAATGGGTTTGATATAGGAGCAGTTTTACTTACATCACATGTTTAGCTTTCCTTTTGTGGTCCTTGTTTTTCTCCATTCTCTAAGCAAAATCCTACACATCTCTTAATAAAAGTTTGTAAACCATGGGACCCCATTCAAGATTCACTTGTATCTTCCTTAATTGACTCTTTATTGAGACATGATTAGACTTTTATAGCCAATAACTAATCCCAATACTTCATCAAAGCTTCAAAATTATTGCTACAGATAGATATCTAAATGGTCCCAAATATCCTAACAAAGCCATTTCACACACTGAAGAGGCAACTCTTACTGCTACCAGATTCCAACAAATCAGAAGAGGCTATATACATATAGTGATTATAAGGTTTGAACGTTAGAATCAGCAGACAAGGCATATGCTAAGTGATAACTACAGTAGCACAGCTGTAGTGCTCTAAACAAATTTCTCTGCCTTTTCACTTTTGCACGCAACTCTCTATTTATCAGGCTGTCAAACATCATAGATAACAAAACAAAAACTTATTCAAGTAGCTGAGTGATTATTTAGACGACTAATAAAAGATCCATAAGAAAAGTGTAATTGATACTTATATTAGACTAACAGAACAGAGAGCCAAATTAAACTATCATTGAAGAAGTAGTGAGAATCTAACTGCTAAAAACACTTCTGGATTGCTAACTCCATCAGCAACAATACAGTGGAGTTAGCCATGCCTGGGAAATTAAACAATATAATTACATACAATGGCGTGGAGAGAAAAATATGTTATAGTTGAAAAGTAGGTATGTTTAAACTAACTTTTAATATGCTTCGATTTAGCCCAAGAGAAGTTGCTGTTATCTACACTTTGATTGACAGAGAAGCATATCAGAATACATACT
>JAEVFF010001229.1:144831-165259 GCA_018901945.1 Pugionium dolabratum | reverse complement strand
ATTAAAACCTAATTTTGGTTTCGTCTAATAGTAGTTTCTGAACTCTTCAAAGAGTACTAATTTTGCGAACAAATGTCATATCTAATGTTTTTTTTGGATTTTCATGCGGTTTTGTTATCGATCTCACTACTGAACACACATCAATTATAAAACAACATCAGCTATGAGAAATCATAGAATTAACAAGCTTACTTATTCAAATAAAGAGGAAGTCATTTATGATAATTTTGATTGTATTTTTGATATTAAATTGTAGACAATTATAACATTTGCAAGCATTACATTTTGTCATATGGTATGTGATTTTGGAGTTTGGTTTAGCCATTCAAATTCGCATTATAGTGAGATACATTGCAGAAAAGGAAAATAATATATTTAACATTCGTTAACAATGAGATTTAGTACTCTAGCTCTGTCAAGCGGGTTGTATTTATTCTGTCTGATCCCCCAGCGGATTCCAAATTTTTTTTCGTAAATCCATTTTATTCATAAAACCCACGAGTTAATGTTTTAAAATCTACGCCCAATTCGCATTAATCAGACGAATTGGCGGGTTTATTAGGAGATGATCCACTTCGTTTTTTTAAAAAATTATTTAATAAATTTAATTAAACTAATCCAAATAAAATTTTACACAAATACTAACAAATCTAACATCAATACACCAAATATATCAGGATTCAATCCTAAAAAAACAAATTACACAAATTTAAATTTAAATAAGCCCAATAATCTAACATATTCGGCCTAAATTTAAATTTGAGCCCATGAGACTAAAATTTACAGATATCTGCTAAATCCGTAAATTAATAAAACGTAATTCGCACATGTTCCGTTGTAACTAACATTCGATCTGTACCAGCTTTGTTTACTAAAATTTTTTTCATGCGATCCACATCTACCCTGCAACGGGTCAAACAGGACGGAATCTGTGGATTAACACTCAACATCGCTAAGATTTACTAGTGTGATGTCACTTTCTTGTATATTTTATTTGTACAGTAGTATATATTTCAAAAGTTTGTATAATATTTTTTTCTGATTTAAAATCATAAAAATAATTTTATTTGAAAAATCACAAATTAAGCATGTGAACTACTGTGACTGCCATGTCTACCCCGCCGCCGGTTTCTTTTGTGTTTTTGTTATCATTTCCATTCCATTCAATTCTTATATCCAATCCTATCGGTACAATTACTACGTTCTTTGTAATGGTTTATTTGGACTTCTTTTCAAAAATAAAAAGAATTTATATGTTACCGTGAGTTCCTCATTTTTTTTAATCTATTTAGTCAAGTATCAGACTCTCCTGTACTGTAATCTTTTAGGTCGGTATCCAATAGTTCCAGTAGTAGCGGGGGAAGAAGTTGACCCGAAGCAATTGAATTTTTTAGTTAAACAATAGATCCAACTTATGATTATATTATATATACGATGCTCAGATAATACAGGTTTAGATCCAGAGAGAGACTGGTTCTGGTATAAGAACATTCAAGGGAAAGTGGCTTGTTTGATGGTTTGAATCCACCAGGAGCTTGGCAGGATTGGTGCTTTAGCATCTTGACTGAAAGGAGAGCTACTAACGTGATTCAAGTGAAGAGGGAAGAAGACTTATGTAACGATATTCGGAATCTTTCTCTCCTTCAAAATCGCCTCCCTTGCCCATAAGGAGAGAGTCTCGCTAGTGGTGGAATCCTTTAGAACTGATGACGTCCGACATTCCTACTCTATTTAAAACCAATTTTAAAACCAACTAAATTTATATTCACGTTATTTTTAGGAAAAAAATATTCATAAATTATATAATACTATTTATTATTAAATATAAATTAAATATTTATTCAGTTTTAACTTTTATTTAATTTAAAATTAATTTTATATATAAATTAAAGAAATAATTTTTATGAATTTAATAGTATTTTTTAGTTAGTTTAATAAAATATATTGATATAAAATTTTAGAAACTTATTGATAAGAGTAATAAACAAATTTTTTTAGGAAGAATTGTTTTTAAATCTTCAAGAAAATAAAGTAAGAAATATATTAGTTTATAAAATTTGAAAAAATCTAATTTCTTAAACTAATATAGAATCTACTATATATTAAAGGAGAAGCATTGAAGGTGAAAATTGTTTAGGTGTCATTACCACATTCATTCTCACCAATTTTCTTAATTAATTTAATTCAAAACATAAATTATTTATTTTATATATTACTCAAACATTTTAATTAGATAATCTAATTATAGAGATATTACTAAATTAGTTTCCAAACCGTATTTACTTTTCAAATATCCTACAATTCAAAGATTATAAAATTTTGAATTTGTGCATTACACATTTAATTACTCGCCAATTTTAAAAATAGAAAATTACTTTTACATGACTATTTAAATATTGTACACATATAAAAGGAAAGTGAAAATTTCGAATTTTTGTGCACATAACTTCATTAACACTATTAAATTCCACATTTTAAATTAATTATTCATGACCAAATTTAATTTTTTTTTAAAAATTTAATTAAATATCATAAAACCCTAAAATCAAATCATAACACTATATATAGTAAACGGATTGGACATTCACATTTATTTTACACTTGCACCTCTCATAAAAATAAAAATAACATGTTTTTTCTACGTCATATCTAAACTTACAAAATATTTTATCTGAATTTCGAGAAATCAGTTTTCTCTTCTTAAGGTATTTATCAATCTTGTATTTTCTCCTCATATGGATACAACTGGTAATTGAATATTCATTTACTATCACAAATTTCAAGTAAGTGCATTTTCCTCATCATTAATCATTAAAATGATCAATGTTTTCATGTCTTTATATACTAAAAAATGATGTCTCATCTTAATTTTTGCAATGCTATTTATAAAATAACTAAAAAATGATCATATATCCAAAAGCGAAGAATTGGATTGGGTTTATATCATGCATGTTGAAATACATAGCAAAAGGTTCATATGAATTATTTCACTCATATGATATTTTAAAATTTAAATTATAAAAATATGAATTATATCCCATATTTATTATTTTTTAATATCCAATATTAAAAATAAAAATTAGATCACTATTTTTGATATTTATATATATTTTGAAAATTCATTATTCCTATGTATCGCACGTGTATTATCCTAGTAATATATTAAAAATAAATGAACATTATGCAGGTTAGACGACATTTGAATGGTTTTTTTCGAAATCATTTTTAGAAAATTCTAAAAGGTTAATATAAGTGTATCCTTTTTTGTAAATTGATATAGCAAAATTGAAATAATATTTCTTTTCAATATCTAAATTTATTAATCTTTTATTTGTAAAAAATATAATTAACCCATTGTCATGTTCGGTTATTATGTCTTATAATTTAATAAACTAAACTATGTTTTATTATTAACAGAAATTCAATATGTTCGAATAAAACAATACTTAATTTCGTCGCTAACTCACAACATTTGTAGATTATGATGTTATTTTTGGAGTGTGACGGTTTGGTTAAAAAAGTTCGTTTGAGGGATATATTAATTAAATGAGTCCAAGATGAAGGGAAAAGGTCGAAACGCAGAGAATCAAATAAAAAATAGGAAGAAAGAATCACACCTTCTCTTCCTCGATTTAACTTTTTCAAACCTTTATCTTCCATTTTTGTCCATTTTTTTTATATTTCCAGCATTTATCTATTCCTACTTAATAGTAAACATTCCATTTTCTAAACTTTGTCAAATGTTAATTTTCTTTCTTCTCTCAACCAAATAACAAAAGAGGGCAAAGATGGTAGATGCATGAGTCTCAAAACACCATTACAACCCAAACACAATAGCTCCTCTTCTCTTCTTTCTCTCTTTTTTTCTTCTTTTGTTCAATAACTATATAAGACCTTGTTGTCACTTCCCACTTTGTTCCTTTTCTGTATTAAAAGGTATCTCAATTGTTCCTTTTTCGCTCAGATTTCCCTTCTTTTTTGAAGAAAATCTCTTCGTTCCGTTTGAAACCGTCTCTGTTTTCTTTTTCCTCATCAAGGTTTGATTTTGATGCAATGGGTTTGCTTCTAATGAGGTTTTGTACAATGGGTTTGTTTTAGTTTTTTACTCTTTTTCAATGTTGGTGATTGATTCTGTTTCTGCAGAGACTAATCCTGAAAATTTGGCTTCTTGTGTTTGTTCTCTTCTTGGATTGGACGCCTTTTCTTTTTGTTTGTTTATTGTTTGTGAATCCATGAAAAAAAGGTGGTGATTTTAGGTTTGGTTTCTCATTGAGGGGTTGACTTCATTTCGATAAAAAAAAGTCATCGGCCTTCATAAAGTTACTTCCTTTTTCATTGTTTGTGTCCAATTTCCGTTTTTCAAACACAGATTCTAATCGATTCATATCTTCACTTTATGGGTTTTATGATATTTCTTTGACTTTTGGATCTACATATAGTTTAAGTTGTTTACATTTGTGTAATCTTCTTACTCAATTTCATCTTAATACTCTCTAGTAAGCACTTGTTTTACAGTTTCTATGCTTTTATGTTTCCTGTTTTTCGTTAAAGGCTGCAAGCATTCCTCTATGGAACTATGCTTCTGTGAACTGATCACTGTGGTTGTTGTGGTTTATAGGAAAGAAGTAAAACATTTCAAAAGTAAATATGGTGAGCTTACGAAGGCGCAGGCTATTGGGACTTTGTTGTGGTGAACAATGTTCTTGATTATGTCATATATATATATATATGGTCTAACATTAGCATAATGCAAAGTTATCAACTAGTTTTCGATCTTTGTAGGACCAAATGGTTATGTGACACCTCTTCCTTTTCTAACTGCCGTGGAGATGATCACTGGGATTCCAAATCCTAATGGTGCAGCAGCTTATAACACCGGTCCAGCAGAAACGGTAAGGAAGTATGTTACATTCATATGCTTTTGCTAATTGTATGTTTCTATTCTTAGCAAATGTGCAAGGACTAGTTGAAAGAGCAATGCCTATAAGTTACTCTCAACTATCTGCTTATATTCTTCTGCTATTTAACATCAAAGACTTCAATGTTTGAAGATATATGTAATGTCTCGTTATCGCGATTCAAGTGGTTTACAGATCAATTGTGTTAATGAAAACTTATATTCAAAGAAGAGATGCAATATCCATTGGATTCAAGTCTTCTTTAACGCCACTTAAACTTTCATTGTAACAGTTGAGCCTTACTTCTTTAATTTCGGTTTGGCAGGAAACACCTATTGGAGAAGGATCGTGCTCTCAGAGCCAAAGAACTCGGTTAACACATGTGCATTTCAGGTCTGATTTCTCAAATATCTCACCAGGTGATTCTGGTTCCATCTCGCCAAAATGGGAACAAAACATATGCGTATCAGGTCTGAATTCTCACCTACTAACTAATCAGTTCAGCTCGTTTAGTAAGAATTGACCAATATTTCATGTTTGTTTGTTTGTTTATATCTTTTTTACAGACCAGACTCCGAAACGAAGAAAGCGGCATAGAAGAAAGGAAGTACAAAACCAAGAAACATGTATGATGAGAGGAGTTTACTACAAGAACATGAAATGGCAAGCCGCCATTAAAGTTGAGAAGAGACAAATCCACTTGGGCACTTTCTCTTCTCAAGAAGAGGCTGCTCGTTTATACGATAGGTAAACTTAAGATTCTTGAATGCCTTTTCGGTGCTTTGTTAATAAGAAAGTTCCAACTAAATCACTGCCATTGAAAAACTATAACCTCTACTTAGGGCTGCTTTCATGTGTGGAAGGGAACCAAACTTCAACCTCTCGGAAGAGGATAAACAAGAACTCAAACAACAAAGCTGGGAAGAGTTCTTGGCTTGCACACGCCGAACAATCAGTAACAAAAGTAAGGTTTTACTAAACAGCTACTAAAGCAACCATAATGTATGTTTTCTTTCTGACAAAAATTTTGTTTGGCTCTCTGATTATTGCAGAACCTAAGAAAAGGATAGAGCATGAGGAACTAATAAGTTGTTCTCCTGAAGAAATACAAGATTCAAAATTTGTAGACAAAATGTGACTATACTTGCAGAAGATACAATCTCTCTATTATCATTTTAGGCAGAGGGTCAAAGACTCAAGTAAAAGGAAAATACTGAATACATGAAGCTTAATAGATATACTGAAGTTGATAAAAAATTTGGAGCTATATTGATTCATTCATTTGTATTGTGCAAAACAAATTTATACAGAAAGGAGATATTGTAAATTAGAGAATTGCTGAATTATAAAAGATCTTTAAAAGATATATGCATATTTGATCTTAACTATTCTAAAAGATCTTCAAGATAGATTTAGAGAAGAGAGACCGATCTTGATGCACATTGGTAAAAACTTGCCACATAGCAACATGTTTCATCCGAGAATAAACAGTAAGGTTTGCACATAAGGATGTGACAACGAAATTGTCACAATAAGCTTCTGGTGTTGAAGGAGCAAAACTAAGTTCAGCTAGCAAAGGAACTACCCATTGAATTTCTGAAGTTGTTGAAGAAACTGACTTGTACTCGGCCTCTGTTAATGACCGAGCCACAGGACTTTGTTGTTTAGAAGATGCTTGCCAAAATCGACTAAGTATGCATCCGTTGAGGTGTAGTTATATCCATCGCCACTAACAGTCCATATCAGAATACGAATGATTAGAGGATTTGAGGCAGAGAAAAAATGAGCAGATGTATAGCGTAAGAAACATTTACCTACCAACCAATGGTCCATTCGTGGCTGATGCATGTATTGGGATAGCTTATTGACGACATAAGATATGTTTGGGCGTGTAAACAACGAATACTGCAAGCTTCTAATGATAGCTCTATATTCAGTCGGTTCATCTAAGAGAGATTACCATGGGAGTGGTGACGGCTTTAGCAAAAAGCATATTTGTACTACGCAGAAAACATTGTTGTGTAACGTGTACTTACTCCAGTGCCGTTTTTCTTCCCAGAAACGTGTTAGGGACAGGTACTTTGTGGGGACCGGTACTTCTAGGGGACGGGTACTTCTAGGGGACGGGTATTTCTAGGGGACGGTACTTCTCGGGGACGGGTACTTCTCGGGGACGACGGGTACTTCTCGGGGACGACGGGTACTTCTCGGGACGGATACTTCTAGGGGATGGGTACTTCTAGGGGACGGGTATTTCTAGGGGACGGGTACTTCTCGGGACGGGTACTTCTCGGGACGGATACTTCTCGAGGACAGTTATTTCTCGGATACTTCTCGGAGATGGATACTTCTCGAGGACTGGTACGCAAGGGTACTTCTCGAGGACGGGTATTTCGTGGGGACTGGTACTTTTCAGAGATGGGTATTTCTCGGAGACGGACACTTCTCCGAAACAGGTACTTCGTCGGGTACTTCTCGAAAACAGGTACTTTTCGGGGACGGGTACTTCTCGAAAACAGGTACTTTTCGGGGACGGGTACTTTTCGGAAACGGGGACGGGTACTTTTCGGAAACGGGGACGGGTACTTTTCGGAAACGAGAATGGATACTTCTCAGATACTTCTCAGAAACAGGAACGGATACTTATCGGATACTTCTCGGAAACGGGGACGGGTACTTATCGGATATTTCTCGGGGACGGGTACCTGACGGATACTTCTCGAGGACGGATATTTCTCGAGGACGGATACTTCTCGAGGACGGATATTTCTCGAGGACGGATACTTCTCGAGGACGGATATTTCTCGAGGACGGATACTTCTCGAGGACGGATATTTCTCGAGGACGGATACTTCTCGAGGACGGATACTTATCGGGTACTTCTCGGGATCGGCGTGCTGCTTAGACAGAAACGAAAATTGCTTGTAACTTTCTAAAAGTTTTAATATCTTGCAACTCAAAGTATTGGTTATAAATGCATTGATGATTATTTTTCAAAAATGTTATAAAATAAATACACTATTAATTAGGAAAATAGTGTATTTTTAAGTAATACTCTTATATATATAAAAAGAAAATACTTTTATATAAATCTTTTTATTCCGTAATCTCTCTTCTCATTTTAATGACCTTACAAAAATATAATAAGTTTTGAAAACTCTAGGACGATCAAGTTTTCTTTTCTCACAAGCTATAATTTTTTGATAAAACACAAACCATAATTTCCTAAAAAGATGTGTGTTATACTAATTCTATTTTTATATTATAATTTGCTAAAAAAATTTGTTTCTCTTTATTAATTATGTAACTTACTAAAATAAAATCTATTTTTCTTTATTTTTTGTATTATCCAACAAAACGATCAAATTGATAGTAGTTCTAGAATGGATCTGGTAACTTTTCTAACCAAAGTGAAAAACTTTTATTATGAAATTATGTAAGTTAGAGAAACTTGGAGATTTAAATTTAATCTTTGCACTAAAGTTTGACACGTTTTATATTATAGAGTTAGAATGTATTTATTTGGAATTAAAAATGTAAGATTTTTGCATGTAAGGAAACAAAAAAATGAGAAAATTGAAAAGCAAAAATTTGATATTTGAAAAGAGAAAATTTGAATCTGGTCATAAAAATGTTCTTTTACCATGCAAAACCAGATACCAATTAGATTTAAAAAATTGTAAAAAGAAAATTAGCTCTTCATGTATTGAAAGAACATTTGGTATTGAAACCATATACCAATTAGAGTAAAAATTACAAGAATATTTTATACTTGAGATCTATCATTTAATATTATAAGAAATGCATATTACTATAGGTATTAATAGTTTTTAGTGCTATAAAAATTAATGATTATGTACTTTTTGGTTATAATAAGTTTAGAACTACCTCGGACAAGATCTTAGTGGCTCGTTGGACAAATAATAATATACATTTACATTGTCTACCTCACTTTTTAAATCAAAGGTATATGATTAAAATATCCTTTCAAATTGTTTCCTTGTCACATATATAACACAATTTTTGTATATGACATATTTTATAATGATGCATGGTTAAATGAGAATCACGCAAGAATGAGTCCACATAAGGATGGAGAATTCTTTCGATAGGGGATGAAGTTTTTTCGCATATTGATTTTAAGTAATGATAATCATATTAAAGTTATGGTGGAGTATACATTATTCTCGATGAAATATGGTTTTTTTTTAGGATTTAGCATGCATTTTGATATTGTTTTTGAGTTAACTTGTTCAAACTCCTTTTCCTTCAGTGTTTGGGTTTCACGTTGCTGAATGCAACTAACTCAAGTCAACTCAATCCCAAAAAAGTGACCCAAGTCACTTATTTCTCATATCCAATTTCTCCGATTTCATCTTTTCTGAACATGGGCTTTATACCAATTTTTGGTTTTTTTTTAACTCAAATCCAACTCTACCCCTTACTATGATATTATCCGTTTTGGGCCAATTGGTGAAGCCCGCACAAATTTTTCTTTGGATTTCTTCCGCCTCACAATAATTGAAAATAGAATTAATTTATATATTCGATCATCTTTATCTAATCCTCCAATTTGAGATTTTGATTGATATTGCAACACACATTTCAAACATGGCGCAAATGCAATTCATCTTTATCTCACTTACTATTCACCTGAATGAGGAATCACCAAACATCAAACATCAACCCTAAAAACTCGATGTAGTATGCTACGGCTAGGTGGTAAAACGGTCGTGCTTTCCCTTGTGTGGTGAGTCATGATATCTCTCTTTTGCATACGAGCTAGTAGATCTTTCTATCGTGATGGTGATTCGGATGCTTGTCACAACAATGATGTGGCAGTTGGTCGGGGTGGATTCTTTTCTTATTTACAAAAAAATGGGTGAAACCTTACATGTTGAGAGAAATTGTCTCTAAGTCTTTCCAAAAGTTTACTAGAATCAATTTAAACTCTTTTTTTAACAATGTGTGCTCTCTTTTTTCTTTCTTAATCCGTTATAACAAATTTATCATTAGATCGATTGTCTGAGATAACACGGATTTTTTACTTAAATCAGAAAAAGATACTCACACATAGGGGTGTACAATCCAAATTCTCGTTCAATAGCAAATTTTTAAGTTTTTGTTCTAAAAATAGTATAATTAGTTTAAATTTTTAATATAACATAAAATTAAGATTAAAATACATTAATTTTTTAATAGAAAAATTAAATCTCAAATTGCAAAAAATAAATTTAATTATAATATTTTAAGTTTATGTATAATTTGTTTAGAGTAAATACATATTTTTAAATATTTATGATATTTTTCAAATTTTAATTTTAGGATCGTAGATTTGGAGAAAAAACTTTTAAAAATACTATTTTAAAATATTATTCTTTTTTTATTAGTAAAACGTAATTACCATATTAAATATGGTTTGGTGTGTTGGATATTTTTGGCTTTTGGTTTGTTCGGTTTAACTAAATATTATCGAACAAAATGAAAATTTGCAAAAAAATTAAAAAAATTCATGAGAGAAACACCAAAAAAATCCATCTTAATATAAGGTCAACAAAGCTAAAAAACACTTGTTTTTAAAAACAATTAAAGTAACAAACTTATAGCCTAACCTAACTTTTCAAAATAATAACAATGTTAAAATATTGAGAACATGAAGTAACAATAAAGTTATTGGACTCTTTCTCATTCGCTATCTATCAAAATTATTTCTCGTCTTCGATTGTCCACGAAACTTTTGTTCATTTACAAATAAAAATTATCAACAACTTTAAATTTTTTTTCACCGGAT
Organism: Pugionium dolabratum; assembly: GCA_018901945.1. Taxonomy (NCBI): domain Eukaryota; kingdom Viridiplantae; phylum Streptophyta; class Magnoliopsida; order Brassicales; family Brassicaceae; genus Pugionium; species Pugionium dolabratum. Next base: position 154,570 of record JAEVFF010001229.1, on the reverse strand, counting down.
CACAACGTACCGACGCAGTAACACAACATTTTCATACGAGGATTTAACATTCTCTTACGAAGAAAAGTGTAGTCGAACTCCACACCTCTGGAATACACGTAAAGGTGATACATAAAGAAGAATCGAAATTACAGACACAAAGAGGAACAAGAACTTAAAAACTCAAGAACACTTTTCTTCAAAACATAAGTATCTCTTAAAACGTAAAAGATTACAACTTGTTCTTATGTATGCAAATACAAAAGCTTTGAACCAATTAGAATACAACAACTGTAAACTAAATCCGTTGCTTTTGTGTGGCCGAGATATTTGTTTTGAAATACTCCTTTGACGCAGCCGGCTCTTCTCCCGTACCTCCTTTACGCGCCTTGTTGATCACTTTCCTGTCTCCTGCCTTTTGGGCCTTCATCATTGCTCTTAATTAACCTCTTCACAAATTCATCTTCGATTCTTGTTGGGCTCAGATTGCCCGTTTGTTGTCCTTCGCTTCTGCTCTGTTTTATAGACTCCAAAACAGAGTCTTCCTTTAACGCTGAACCTGCACTTTTATCCCCCTTCAAACTGAAGTTTGGTGGAACACAAACTCCCAGTTTGGAACGCACGGCAACAAATGACACTCGTGGAAGAGACTTCGTATATATATCCACGATCTGGTGTTCATTAGAGATGTAACAAATTTTAATGACCCCAAGTGCCACCTTTTCCCGAATAAAATGATAATCCACTTCGATATGTTTAGACCGGGCATGAAACTTCGGATTGGCAGAGAGGTGTACTTTTGAAAGATTGTCACACATAATCACTATAGGTTTAGGTTGTTGTATGCGAAGACCACGAGGAACAGAGGAGAACCAAGTGAGCTCAGCCGTGGTGTGCAAGAGAGCTCGATACGCAGCCTTTGTTGACGATCTAGAAATTGTCGCCTACTTCTTAGCACACCACGAAATGAGATGAGAACCCAACATTGTGCAAAAACCTATTGTCGACCTTCGAGTGAGACTACAGCCGGCCCAATCACTGTCCGAGAATGCCATGAGAGAAAGATCTAGATTGTTGGGCAGATTGAGACCAAGCTGTAGAGTTCCATGACCATACCATAAAACTCTCTTCAGCAATCGAAAGTCATTTGCTGTAGGTTGCATGCGTTGACACACATTGTTCACAACAAATTGAATATCTGGCCTAGTGAGGATCAAATACTTCCTGCCAAATTCCGAAAATAAGTTGGATCTTCAAACAGTTTATCTTCCTGAGAGGTGGCATCCAGATGAATAGGGAGAGATATAGGCATAGAATTACATTGACTCATTTCTGCCATTTGTAGAATCTCTTCTGCATATTTTCCTTGATGTAAAAACAATCCTGATTTGTGGAAGATAACCTGAACACCAAGGAAGTAGTGAAGACTGCCTAAGTATTTCATAGAAAACTTTGCACTAAGCAGAGTGATCAACTGTTTGAGAGTAGTATTGCAGCTGCCCGTTAGAATAATATCATTAACATAAAGTAATAAAACCAATGTCTTACCAGCATGATGATAAATAAAGAGTGAAGGATCAGCAAAACTGCAAGCGAAACCAAATTCCAACAGATATGAAGTGAATTGGTTAAACCAAGCTCTCAGTGATTGTCGTAAACCGAAGATGACTTTCTTTAACTTACAAACAAGATGTGGATAAGCCGAATTGACAAAGCCCGGAGGCTGTTGCATATAAACTCCCTCTTGAATATCACTGTGAAGAAACGCATCTTTAACATCAACTTGACTGATGGACCATTGTTTAGCCACTGCCACTGCCAAAACTATGCGAGTTGTGGATGTACGAACTACAGGACAAAATGTTTCAAGAAATTTGATTCCTTCAGCCTATTGAAACCCCCTTGCTACCAAACGTGCTTCAGCTTGTCAAGAGTGCCATCAGCTCGAACTTTGACCCAAAAAATCCACTTACACCCCAAGACATTTGTGTTATCTGGGGAAGGAACTAATTCCCAAGTTTGCATATCATAAAACACTTGTATTGCTTCAGTCATTGCTTGTCGCCATCCAGAATGCTTAAGTGCAGAAACAATCGACTTTGGTTCATCAGATACTACTCCAGTACCAAGCAACACATATCGAGTGTTTGGTTTAGAAATCCCAGTTTTTTTACCTCGTTACCATTGAGTGTGTATTAGAAATAGCTGGAGCATCTGAACATTGAGCTAAAGGATCGCTGTCGCCTATAGGAACATGATCGATGCCTGCCGTACGCCCAGTACAATCCTTAGTCAAGTCAAATGCAACAACCGATTCCTTTGTCACAGTTTCCGGTAAGTTTGCAGCGTCACCAACGGCTGAAGTGAGCTACAAGGATCCATAGATCGGGAAGGTTGTATCTTAGGTACATACTTGTACATCAACTCTTTTTGCCATGCTTCTAGCAATGCCGAAGAATAGATTGGAGCGAGGCTGATGTACTTGTCTCGAAATGGGTAAACATCTTTAGCAAAAATGACATGTCTATTGACAAACACTCGACCTGTGGGAGGATATAGACACCGGTAGCCCATATACCGAGCATTGTATCCTAAGCACACACACTGAAAAGTCTTTGGATCAAACTTATGATGTGCATAAGGTCACAAATAGGGATAACAGGCACTCCCAAATGCGCAGAGCCGTATATACTGGTTTGTTGCCAAACAATTTTGCATGTGGACTGTTGTTGGCAAGTGAGGGCGATGGAAGTAGATTGATTAAGTAATTGGCAGTATAAAATAATGGCATGTGCGCATGATACATCATCGATAATCCGAGCTCCGTGATATGTCAGTGTTTGTATTTCGATAAGCCATTTTGTTGTGGTGTAAAGGGACATGACATATAGTGTTGAATTCCTTTGGCTTTTTGAAATGTTGTTTGCGCTGATTATTGACAAACTCACCTCCCCCATCGCTTTGAAAAATCTTAATCATTTTCTTAAACGCATTTTCGACAAAGGTCTGAAATTTGATGAACACCGAGCAAAAATCAGATTTGTTTTGGAGTGGATAAAACCAGACATAACAGGAATAATTATCAACAAGGATTGCATAATATTTAAACCATTGATTCAAAACAAAAGGTGCTGGACCCCAGAGATCACAATGAATTCTCTCAAAAGGTTTCAAAGCTTTAAAATCCGAATTTAGAAAAGGCAGTCTAGAGCTCTTGCCAATCTGACAAGCTTCACATATTGTATTTGAATTTTTTTTGATACTAGAAATAGCTTTAGTACTCTTAAGTAGCTGAAGAACATGTGCGTTAGGATGCCCGAGTCATTGATGCCAAACCTCATCACTAACCACTTGCTGTCTGTAAGAGAAGAAAGCTCTTAGACTCGCATCCTCCAGCACATATAGATTAGCTTGTCTCCTTCCCTGTGTTAACATTTTCTGTGTTTTCTTATCAACAACATACACATGATTAACATCAAAATAGACTCCACATGGATAGTCATCACACAATTTCAAAATCAACATTAATGACTTTTGAACATTTGGACACACAAGTACATCATTTAAAGTGAGAGTAGCTGGTGTTGATAGTGTGGTTGAACCTACATGAGTGATTGGTAATAGTGAGCCATCTGCAACCATAAGATTCTCTCTTCCATTATAGACCGTTTGTTGTCGCAGATTTGGAGTAGAGTTTGTTATATGCGGGAAGCTCCCGAATCGGGATACCACTCAGTAGGGGAAGTGCTTGGAAACTGTGAAGCAAACAAGGCTTGAGGCACTTCTGTGGCTTGATAGCTGGGTATCACATCGGTTCCAACATTTAAGAGCCACATGGCTAGTTCGACCACAAATTTGATAGATTGGACGACTGAAATTGCTCTGAGATGCTCCACCAGAGTTGTTTTTTTGCTGAGAAAGATTGTGAGATCTTGTAACATGTTGTATGAAGCCTTTTCCTCTAGTGGAGAAACCACCTCTTCCACGGAAATTGCCTCCTCTAGTATAGTTATTTCCTCTTCCACGATTGTCATAGAGTTGATGGGCATAATGTGCTTCCTACTGTGTAGGTTGAAACATTTGTTCCTCATGTACTGCACTTTGAGTTTGAAATGCCAGATTTGGATTAACCGTCATATACATTATGAGCCGATTATCAAACGCCTTTAGCTGAGGAATAACAGATGCATCAGTAGTGATGGAACATCAGGTCGTATGTCCAGCCAGGGGACCAGACTAGCCGACCAGACTAGCCGACCAGAAAGCTTGCCCGAGACAGCCGGGCCATTTGGCACGTCTGCTAGCCCAAGCAGTACCGCCGGACCCTCGACCAATAGGACCGGACCGATCAGAATTACCGGCAGAGAGGCCCAAGATTCCGGCATAATTGGTGGCGACGTGGATGACACCGCCGGTCCCCCTGGTGACGCCGCCGACTCTGGGATCAACTTGGCCGGTCCTGAAGGCATTCCGGCCAGTACCATGCACAGTCCAGCCGGTACAGCCGATCCAGCCAAGTACACGAGCATTTCAACTTCTACACAAGGAAACTCGGACCAGATAAGCTACCAACTTTAGGACATGCATCTAGAGGAAGTCTCCACACCAGTAGTGCCACCAGGAGCAATCACAAGGAGCAGATCAAGAACACTCTTCCACAAGTTCAGCTTATGGGCCGACAAACTCCTAGAGGAAGATTGACTAAGGACAATGGGCCAGAAGTGCAAAGAAGAGTCCAAAGGCTTCTTAACAATGCAAGGGACGTCAGAGACTTGGGCTTTAGTGGCAAGAGAGGTCAGGGCCCAAAGATTCCTAACCCTACTCCAAGTCGAAGACTAGGAGCAAGGCGCGTGCATGCCACAAGGACGGCAACCTTCCATTTCTTGGCCGTGAGGTGAGTTAAGGTAAGTTTACATTCGAATATATGCCTCTTTCTGTTTTGCATGGTAGGATCTAGTTGCTTTACATTTTTGAGTCAAGAACATTTTAGGAATAGGTCCTTTTTCGGTTATGCACTTTTGTATCTTTTCCTTTTGTGCACTTTTGTAAACTTTCCTTTTTTTTATTTGTGTCGACCCTAGAAGGTCAAGCTGTCGAGCATATTAATAAGGCTCCTTCCAGCATTGTAGTTCGACAACCTTTTTGCTAATTAATAAAGATCGAATTTTCTTTACAAGTTATTTTCTCAAAGAAGCTTGTGCGCTTAGAACCTAGTTGAGACCAGCCCTCCTAGCTCTAAGTTTGTGATTTATCACGAGGTTCATCACCCCTCGTGTGGTTCACTTCACCCTTCAATCGAATACCAACCCAAAACCCTTATCCAAGAAGCCTAAGGTCGAGTTTCTCACCTATACTTCTCCAAGCAGCCCACGCGCATATAAGCCTTGAATCGAGGCTTGTATCATTTTGGTATCAGAGCTTAAAGCTCCTACACCAGGTTGTTTCTATCATTTAGCTTGTTTTGTTTCTTGTTATTGCATTAGTTTAAGTTCCATTCAAGAAAATCAAAAAAATAACATCTAAACTCATACCGAGTGCATCTAGATCCTACGTGCATCACTAGGTTCTAGAATCATTCTTGCATTGCTATATTCGACTTTCCTTTTTGTTAGAATCATATTTCCATTATTTTAAGTTAAATTAAAAAGAAAAGAAAAAGAAAATAGAAAAAATACCTAAAGGATTTGAATTGGACAACTAGCAATAGTTGTTAAGAAAGTTTCCTTTTTATTCAGATCTTCATATTTTCGAATTTCCAATTCTCAGATTTTTTCCTTTTTGCATTTTTTCGAATCCTCTTATAAAATAAAACTCTCCTAATAATTTAGGAGCAGCATAACTTGTCTTCTATCTTTGTAGTACGCAATGGCAGAAGAAAATAGAGAAGCAACCGAAGCCATGATGGCCATGTTCACCACCCTCCAAACGCAACTCACATCCATAGGCGAGAGATTAGAGCGCATGGAGAGGCATGTGAGATTCCAGGCCATAAGGCATGTGAGAGCTGAACAAGACCGTCCTGAGGGTCCTGGGCACCTTAGGACACGACACGAATAGGAGGAGCCCCAGCCAGATGGAGATGAGGACACACAACCTCATAACTATCACCATAGGCCGAGAGGACCTCTGCGGCAACCAGAGGCAGAAGACGACGGCTTCGAGCCCTATGGTCTTCACCAGAGACCAAGGATGCCTCCTAGACATCATGAGGATGGAGATGAACACGCCTACAAACGAGTAACTCATCCTGATGTGAAGCTAACTCCTCCAAGTTTTGCAGGAAAAGTAGACCCCGAGGCTTACCTAGATTGGNCCATCGTATCAGACAGGGACACCAAGTTCCTCAGCCATTTCTGGAGGACCCTGTGGAGGAAGCTAGGCACGAAGCTACTCTTCTCTACCACCTGCCATCCTCAAAACGATGGCCAAACTGAAGTTGTCAACAGGACACTATCAACTCTTCTCAGGACTACACTAGGGAAGAACCTCAAGACTTGGGTGGAGTGTCTGCCATTCATAGAGTTCGCTTACAACCGAGCCATGCACTCAGCAACTAAGAAGACACCATTTGAAGTAGTATACGACTTCAACCCTCTCATCCCATTCAGAGTGCTAGAGAGGATCAACAACAACGCCTACCGGATCGAGCTCCTAGGTAAGTCTAATGTGTCCAATACGTTCAACATAACTGACTTGGCCCCTTTCCATGCAGATGAACCAGTTTTGAGGTCAAAACTTACTGAAGACGGAGGGGATGATGAGGACATCAGGTCGTATGTTCAGCCAGGAGACCAGACTGGCCAACCAAGAAGCTTGCCCGAGACAACAGGGCCATCTGGCATGCCTGCCGGCCCAAGCAGTACCGTCGGACCCTCCACCAATAGGACCAGACCAACCAGCATTACCGGCGGAGAGGCCTAAGCTTCTGGCACAATTGGTGGCGACGTGGATGACACCGCCAGTCTCCTTGGTGATGTCGCCGACTCCGGGATCAACTTGGCCGGTTCTAAAGGCATCCCGGACACTACCTCGCACATTCCAGCCGGTACAGCCGATCCACCCAAGTGCACGAGCATTTCAACTTCTACACAAGGAAACTCGGACCAGATAAGCTACCAGCTTCAAGACATGCATCTAGAGGAAGTCTCCACACCAGTAGTGCCACCAGGAGCAATGACAAGGAGCAGATCAAGAACACTCTTCCACAAGTTCAGCTTATGGGTCGACAAGCTCCTAGAGGAAGATCGACTAAGGACAATGGGCCAGAAGTGCAAAGAAGAGTCAAAAGGCTTCTCAACAATGCAAGGGACTTCAGAGACTTGGGCTTTAGTGGCAAGAGAGGTCAGGGCCCAAAGATTCCTAACCCTACTCCAAGTCGAAGACTAAGAGCAAGGCGCGTGCATGCCACAAGGACGGCCACCTTCCATTTCTTGGCCGTGAGGTAAGTAAGGTAAGTTTTCAATAAGAATATTTGCCTCTTTCTTTTTTGCAGGGTAGGATCTAGAATATTTACATTTATTGAGTCAAAGACATTTTAGGAATAGGTCCTTTTTCGATTATACACTTTTGTATCTTTTCCTTTTGTGCACTTTTTTAAGTTTTCCTTTTCTTATTTGAGTCGACCCTAGAAGGTCAAGCTGTCGAGCATATTAATAAGGCTCCTTCCAGCATTGTAGTTCGACAACCTTTTTTTATATTAATAAAGTGCGAATTTTCTCTTTACAAGTTTTTCTCTCAAAGAAGCTTGTGCGCTTAGAACCTAGTTGAGACCAGCCCTCCTAGCTCTAAGTTTATGATTTATCACGAGGTTCATCACCTCTCATGTGGTTCACTTCACCCTTCCATCGAATAACAACCCAAAACCCCCTATCCAAGAAGTCTAAGGTCGAGTTTCTCACCTAACCTTCTCCAAACAGCCCACGCGCATATAAGTCTTGTATCGAGGCTTGTATCATTTTGGTATCAGAGCTTAAAGCTCCTAAACCAGGTTGTTTATATCCTTTAACTTGTGTTGTTTCTTGTTATTGCATTAGTTTAAGTTTCATTGAAGAAAATCAAAAAAATAACATCTAAGTTCATGCCGAGTGCATCTAGTTCCTACGTACATCACTTGGTTCTAGAATAATTCTTGCATTGCTATTTTCGAGTTTCCTTTTTGTTAGAATCATATTTCTATTATTTTTAAAGTTAAACTAAAAGAAAAGAAAAAGAAAATAGAAAAAATACCTAAAGGATTCGAATTGGACAGCTAGCAATAGTTGTCAAGAAAGTTTCCTTTTATTCAAATCTTCATATTTTCTAATTTCCAATTCTGAGATGTTGTTCTTTTTTGAATTTTTTCGAATCCCCCTTATAAAAGAAAACCCTCCTAATAATTTAGGAGCATCATAACTTGTCTTCTATCTTTGTAGTACGCAATGGCAGAAGAAAATAGAGAAGCAACTGAAGCCATGATGGCCATGTTCACCATCTTCCAAACGCAACTCGCATCCATAGGCGAGAGATTGGAGCGCGTGGAGAGGCCTGTAAGATTCCAAGACATAAGGCACGTGAGAGATGAGCAAGACCGTGCTGAGGGTCCTGAGCACCTTAGGACACGACACGAATAGGAGGAGCCCCAGCCAGATGGAGATGAGGACACACAACCTCATAACTATCACCATAGGCCGAGAGGCTTCGAGCCTTATGGTCTTCACCAGAGAGCAAGGATGCCTCCTAGACATCATGAGGATGGAGATGAACACGCCTACAACTAGGTAACTCATCCTAATGTTAAGCTAATTCCTCCAAGTTTTGTAGGAAAAGTAGACTCCGACGCTTACCTAGATTGGGAGAGAAGAATGGATCATATCTTTGATCATTACAACCAACCAAGGCCTAGGAGAGTCTCAATGGTAGTAGCACAACTCACGGACAATGCCCTCATCTGGTGGGATCGTGAGGTATCTGACAGAAGGAGAAAAAGAATGAGGCCCATAGACTCATGGGTCGACATGAAGGATGTCATGCGACAAAGGTTTGTTCCACCTTACTTTCATAGAGACTTGCAACGTCGTTTTCGTACTCTTAAGCAGGGTACTAGATCAGTAGAGGAGTACTATGAAGAGTTCAAGAAGCTAAGGAACAGGCTGGAGCTCAATGATGATGAAGAAGCATTGATGGCACAATTCTTGGATGGACTCCAAGAAAGAATCAGCCGCAAGTGGAAAGGCAAATCTACAATGACTTCAAAGACTTGTTCCACCTATCTGTCCAGGCTGAGCAGCACATCAAGCGTAAGAGCCAAGACATCCGCAGCAAGCCTAAGACACCTTGGGCACCAAGCAACATGCCCAAGCCCGTAGACAAAGGCAAGAGCATAGAGATCGAGTCAAGGTTCAAGAGCAAGCTTCCTGAACCCACCCGTGACCAGAGAGAGCCTGGTAAGTCTTCTAACCCTCAAAGATCACGTGACATCACTTGTTTCAAGTGTAGGGGTCGTGGACACATCTCAAGAGAGTGCCCAAACAACCGGGTCATGCTGATTACGGAGGCTGGAGAGTATGAGTCCCAAGATGAAGAGGACTATGAACCAGAAGAAGAATATGGTGACATTGAGTACCCTGATGTGGGGGAAGTGCTGGTCACTAGACGCATCATCAGTGCAATGGTGGATCCTTCAGAGACCATCCAAAGGGAGAACATCTTCCACAGCCGTTGCACCATCAAGGGCAAGGTATGTAACCTCATCATAGATGGTGTTCTTGCACTAACGTTGCTA
>JAEVFF010001229.1:66669-143357 GCA_018901945.1 Pugionium dolabratum | reverse complement strand
CCTAGAGGAAGATTGACTAAGGACAATGGGCCAGAAGTACAAAGAAGAGTCCAAAGGCTTCTCAACAACACAAGGGATATCACAGACTTGGGCTTTAGTGGCAAGAGAGGTCAGGGCCCAAAGATTCCTAACCCTACTCCAAGTCGAAGACTAGGAGCAAGGCGCGTGCATCCCACAAGGACGGCCACCTTCCATTTCTTGGCCATGAGGTAAGTTAAGGTAAGTTTCAATTCGAATATATGCCTCTTTCTGTTTTGCAGGGTAGGATCTAGAATATTTATTTTTATTGAGTCAAAGACATTTTAGGAATAGGTCCTTTTTCGATTATACACTTTTGTATCTTTTCCTTTTGTGCACTTTTGTAAGTTTTCCTTTTCTTATTTGGGTCGACCCTAAAAGGTCAAGCTGTCGAGCATATTAATAAGGCTCCTTCCAGCATTGTAGTTCGACAACCTTTTTGATATTAATAAAGTGCGAATTTTCTCTTTACAAGTTTTTCTCTCAAAGAAGCTTGTGTGCTTAGAACCTAGTTGAGACCAGCCCTCCTAGCCCTAAGTTTGTGGTTTATCACGAGGTTCATCACCCCTCGTGTGGTTCACTTCACCCTTCCATCGAATACCAACCCAAAACCCCCTATCCAAGAAGTCTAAAGTCGAGTTTCTCACATAACCTTCTCCAAACAGCCCACACACATATAAGCCTTGAATCGAGGCTTGTATCAAGTAGGTACTGGTGGCTTCTGCATAAAACCCTGCATCATGGTGACAAACGAATCGTATTCACAATTTAAACCTTGCAACAGCCGGAAAATTTTCATGGGCTCCGACATGGGTTTGCCAATCATACTAAGTTGGTCACAAATGTTCTTGAACTCTTGCAAATAGGTCACCATATCTTGACTTCCTTTGTTGAGATTTTGTAGCGAGGTGAGTAAATCAAACTCCCTGGACATAGAACACTGGTTGAAATGTTCAGCTAGCATCATCCATACATCGTATGATGTTTCCAGACCATACACATAACCCAACACACTTTTTGATAAGGTACCAAATAACCACGATTTCACAAGCTGATCCTTTTGAAACCATAATTCGTGATCTGGGTTACAGATTTCTTTCTTACTCTTTCAAACTTCACCCATATTTTCTCCGTACGCCTCCTTTCTCTTCCATTTACAAAATCCAGTAGTTTCTGACTATTAAGAAGTGACTCAAATTGAGTTTTTCACAAAAGATAGTTTTGATTGGTAAGTTTGAGTGTAACGAAATTAGAAACTGTGATTTGGGATGGAAATGGATAAGTTTCGATTGTGCCTTCTATTATGGCTCTGATACCATAAAGAAGAATCAAAATTATAGGCACAAAGAGGAACAAGAACTTAAGAACTCAAGAACACTTTTCTTCAAAACATACTTCTCTCTTAAAACGTAAAAGATTACAACGTGTTCTTATATATGCAAATACAAAAGTTTTGAACCAATTAGAATACAACAGTTGTAAACTAAATCCGTTGCTTTTGTGTGGCCGAGATATTTGTTCTGAAATAATCCTCTGACGCAGCCGGCTCTTCTCCTGTACCTCCTTCACGCGCCTTGTTGATCACTTTTCTGTCTCCTACCTTTTGGGCCTTCATCATTGTTTTTAATTAACCTCTTCACAAATTCATCTTCGATTCTTGTTGGGTTCAGATTGCCTGTTTGTTGTTTTTCGCTTCTGCTCTGTTTTATAGACTCCAAAACAGAATGTTCATTTAAAACTTTCACTTTTAATACACCCATTAAACCATTTACTACTCTCCAACAACTTTAGTTCAGTAAAATATTAATTGAATATTAAATACAATATAAAATCAATACACATGAATTAAAATATGAATTACCCGGTATTAGGGAGTCCATGAACTTTAGTCATACAACATTTTTTTATTCTTTTTACTTATCTAACAAAAATGTAGTTTGAATCCAATTTTTTGTTAAGATTAATACTTCAACCATAGGATATATGGTTGACTCATTAGGTGAATCATCACATTAGTTCTCAGACTGCATTTGTTGATCCATCAAAATACTTATCCAACTTCTCTCCCATCAAAGATCTCATATCTCTCACTTTATTATTCACATTATGATCATCATCCCGTCTTATGTTTAGTTTCCATACCATTTATTTTATTTTTACATATACAATGTTGAAGTCGCTTATATACTTTTCACTCAACATACCACAAATGTCGAATGGATCGCCAATCAAAGCTAGGGTTGGCCTCTTCCTTGCCCACAGACCTTTTCTCCTCATCGAGCCACAAGCTTCGAGCTATACGCCAATCAATACTAGGCTCAACTTCAGAAACGGTCTTAGACTTGTGATTTCGACCATGGGCATGCCTTGGACGTCTAACGACCATCTGAGGACAAGACCTACCTTCAGACACAGGCTCAGACTTGAGATTTTCAATATGGGCATGATTTGCACGTCCAAAGACTGGCCGAGGCCAAATCCTACGTATGGGCTTAACCGTGTGGTTGTATAACTGTGGACTTGTGAATATGTTCAGTTTGTGCTGAGCTTCATGGGCTGCGTTTTGGCCGCCGTGGTCACAGACAGAGTAGATTATCGCCAAGGCCAGTAACAAAGTTAGAGCATTTGATAACATGAGTAACCTGCTCCTCTTTATGACGCCTCCTTCCACCTGTAATTAGTTATATCATCCTCAAAATTTTAGAAATAAAAATTATTATCACTTACTCATTCCCTAAATTTAAACCGGTTCGCTGCAAATATATCTGTTTTGATCCGAATCAACTAAACCCATCCAAAAACAAAAGCAAAAAAAAACTAATCATACCTTCATATTGGTTTACAACTAAACCAATATGGATTCAGTTTTTTTCAATCTTATTATATAAAACTGGATTTGTTTAAAACATGACACATATGATTTTTATAATTCACTGTATTATTACATGCTTTATTAGTTTATATTTTAACATATGACACTATTAATTTAGATTTTAACATGTTTCAGTGTAATAATATGAGTAAAAAAAAATATTACAAGTATGTTATATTTGTCTTAAATCATAAGACGAAGAGAAAATAAGATAAATCAAATCAAATATCAAAGAAAAAAATCCATGAAATATGTTATTTATGTTAAATAAAAAATATTAAAAAACAAATAAAGTACTTTAAATGAAAAAAAAATATAATTGCAAAGAAAAATAAGTAAAATATAAAAAGTTATATAAAAGGAAATTGGTCCATATCTTGAAAAAAACAACATTATTGAACATAGTTTTTTTTATCAATTATTGGACATAACTAAAATCCATTTTTAATTATAAGTTATGTTATTTTTAATTCAATTCAGTTTATTTATTTTAAACATTTTTATAAATATTGATTAAGATAATAAAATAGGCTAACAAAATTAACACTCTTTTAAATTTTTGTTCAAATATAACACCTTAAATTTCCAAAAATAATACAAATTTAATATTAAAATACCTTAAAACCTATTTCTAAGAAAAAAAATTTAAACCCAAAATTAGAAAAAAGAATCAATGCAATATTTTAATTTTATTGATAATTTATTTATAGTAAATAAATATTTTCACAAAATAATTTGTGATAATTTTGGAATTTTTAATTTAAAATGTTAAATTTGAAACAAAACTTAAAAAATCTTATTTTAGATATTACTCTAATAAAATTGCGATTAAAAACACATGCAACATACAGATCTGGATAAACTAAAACCTAATCATATTTGTTTCTTCTCGTTTCTTGATAAGTTAAATATTAAACCGGTCAAAACCCATAACCCATGAAACGGCGTCTAACCAGTCATCAGACCCTAATTCTCATGGATCATTTAACCGGTTATCTTTTGAAATTGAACTAAGATGAAGAAGAAACCTTGGATAATGTGAACTTCCTTTTGGGTAGAAACCGAAGATTCTTATCAGCGTGTTCAAGACTATGGCGTACCAAATTGCAGACTGTGAGCTCCGTGGCTGCGTCCTGGCTTTCTGTTAAACAATCTCACATCGATTCAATAACCAATAAGATATTTTTACTGAAAAATATGTGAATTCATATGTATTGTGACCTGGAATGTCAAATATCTGTTTGTCAGGTGGGATACCGAGAAGTTCTCCAAGGAAAACCCGGACTCGGGCACGTTCCTCCCGTAAAAGTAAATCTCCATGAGTCATAACTACTGCTGGCTTGTCATCTTGAAAACATATTCAACTTCTTTGAGACTAAAAAAGGCTAGAAACTTGCAGTTTGTAAAAAACGAAATAACTAACCTTTAAACGATAGCAAAGGACAGTTAAAACTCCTCGAGACCATATGAGCATAGCTCATCTCACTCTCCATCGATTTAAAGATTTCGACTGCATTGACTACAAAGATAACTGAATTTACTTTACTTATCTCACAACCGGTACAACCATCTCGGATCAGTCTATCCCTTAAATCCGAATTATCGGAAGTCCTGAGGCAATTAAGAACTCAGCCAGTTAACAAAGAAAGAACTTACTATAGCCCAGAAGGATAATAATAATAATAATCAAGATAGAAGAAGAATCGAACCAGATCACAGGCTCGCCGTGATGAACACCTTTTGTAATCCACTGCTCAATCTTACTAGTGTTATCAGAAGATGAGATTTGGCTTAAGCCACGCGTGTCATATAAGCAAAATGAAGCAGAACCTCTTGGGATCATATATTCCTGAACAAAAAATGTGCCACCTTTTGACAGAGTACCATCTGCAAATTGATTAGCATCAAAAACATTAATGTCACCTTTCAAAATAGAAACCAAAACTAAAACATAGATTAAGTATGCTTAGTGTACATACATGATTCTTGAGCTCTTGGCGGAGCCAACTCGTCGTTTTCGATTACCCTTGAAATCCTATTAACGAGACTACTCTTCCCGGCCCCTTTCGGACCAACTATGATGATAGATGTCTTTTTTGGAACATCGTAATCACTCAAATCGAAATCAGCCCATGATCCAGGAGTATAGCTATAAAGCAATTTTCAGTCACTCAAAACCATAATATCATGATTCAATTTTGTATTGATAATCCAACATCAATATAATCAGTCTCGAATTGAAAATGAAATCACAAAAACCTCAAAATTTGGCATCTGGCGAGTTTCAGTTTGCGTTTGTTGCTGAGTTTCTCATAGCTTTGCAGAATCTCTTGGTAAGATTTCTCTCTTCTTCTCAAATCAGTAGCAAGATTCGAGAATTTGGGGATATTCTCTTCAGAAACCCTTAAATCATCACTAAAAATTTTAAAGAAGAAGAAGCGCATCACTTTGGTTATTATGATCATCGTCAACAAAAGTAATGATTAAGAGTAATAATATACCTGAAACAGCAAGAACGAGGAGATGGTGATAACGATCGCGACGATTCCTCCTCTATAACAACTTAAATCATTCAAACATGCAAACAAGTCCAGCAATAAGAAAAAAGGAAAAACCAGACGAAGAATAAGGAAGAGAAATCTACCATCTTTGACAGTATCCCCACCCATGGCTACTTTTAGGAAGATTGAAAATTTTCGGTTCTTATATGATCTTCGTTGCAGAGATTTCTTACACTCACAATTCAGAATATATATATATATATGTGTGTATATAATAAAGCAAATGATTAGAAATTGGAATAATAAGCTAAACTTACGATCGAAACTCTTATTAAGTTGGGAAAATGACAATATTGAAAATATATATTTTGGATAATTTTGAGATTATGAAAAATATAGAATTGTGAATCAGCGGTTTCGGCAATTTCTTGGTCTCTAGTGATAAATTTTGTCATTTTGGTAGATGTTTTTGTTTGAAAATACTTAGCTTAGGATGGAAAATTGAAATTTTTTTGATGTAATAGTTAGACCAGGCAAAAAAGAAACTCTACTCTTCATCTATTCAACGAGAGTATGAATTCATAGTTATCAAAAAGAGATTCTCTTCAAAGTAAAGTATTTACGTATTCTAATCTTCGGTCCTAGATGTAAGATATGTTACCCCAAACTCTTTAACATGTTGTTCGTGATTAAGAAGAACAATTTGGATTTTGAGTGTACAGATAATTACAAATAAAACAGAGCTAAAATAGCAGAGCAAAAAACGAGTACATTTTTTAAATATTCTGTCTCTAATTTTGTTATGATAGTTAAAAGTTAATGTTTTTTTCCTTTATATACTTTTAATCTACTAAATTCCTAATATTTTGATCATAAATATTATATCAATGCCACTCATAAATGATATTTCGAAATATCCAGCATCGTTTTTAATATATGGTAAGATCTAATGTTTTAAAAAATCTTCAACCGTATTTCAAAATCTATGGATATCGTCTGTACCGCAAAATTTTGATATCGACTTATCGAACTGATTCATGTTTAGATCGGACTTGATATTAGAGATGCAAAATTTACTTCTAACATATAGTTATCAAAATAAAGATTTGACGGTTTTCATGGAACTTTATGGTATAGAAAATATTGTGCTGTAACGAATTTGGATTGGAAAAAAGATATTCATGAGACTTTTTCTCTCATATGATGCTCCAGTTATACAAAATTATAATGCAGAGAAAGTAGAGAAATATTTTTTTATGCAGACAAGAAAAATATGATATCATCACCAGCCACCTCGTATGAAATGTTACCATACACATCTAAAAAAAGCAAATTTGACAAGTTTGAGAGAAATGAAGAACAAGCTGAAACTTGATGAGTGATTCACGATCTTTAGATTCAGTTGTCTACAAACCATCATTTCAGTTCTGTTCTGTTTGAAAATCATATTTGATTTTAGGGCAATTGACAAAAATATTTTTTTTTTCAAAAAATAGAATTAAAATTTCTAATAATAACACAAATTTAATATTAAAATACATTAAAATTTATTGTTAATGAAAAGATATTAAACTCTAAGTTAGAAAAAATGAACCCAAATATAATGTTTTAATTTTATGTATAATTTATTTATAGTAAATATGTATTTTTAGAAAATAATTTGTGTTATTTTTGAAATTTTAAATTTAGAGTGCTAAATTTGAGACAAAAAAATTAAAAAATGTTATTTTAAGGTATTATTCTTGATTTTTTGAATCTTATTTGAGTAGGATGCGATTACGACTAATTTTTAGATTTGTCTTTTAGTTTGAAAAATGAAATCGATTTGACTTGAAATTTTGAAGAAATCTTCATGACACATAGATCTAATTTTAGACTAAACGATAACCGATTTAAGAATCAAAAGGAGTATATTATTAAATTGGAGACATTAAATCTGTCTAAAGAGAATGATGAGGCTATCATATCAGTAACTGAACCGGAATTACTGCTCAAGTGTATAAGAGCCAACAAAGACATATGTACTTGAGTAATATTCTAAAATAGCACCATTTTAAGTTTATTTTCCAAATTTAGTATAATAAAACTAAAATTCCCAAAATAGCATAAATTATTATGTAAAAATAATTATTTACCTTAAATAAAATATATATATAAAATTAAAACATAATATTTTAGTTCATTTTTTCTAATTTAGGGTTTAAATTTTTTTCATTAAGAATAAGTTTTCAATTATTTTAGTATTAAATTTGTGCTATTTTTAGAAATTTAAATGACTAGTGCTATATTTAGAACAAAAACTTGAAATGGTGCTATTTTAGTCAATTGCCCTATGTACTTTCATGGAACATACCGAACAAATCAGAAGGATTTATGTAACAAATCGACTTGTTCTGGAAAATAGATACCATCATATTTGGGTAAATGACTAAAATAACACTTTTTCAAATTTTTGTTCTAAATATAGCATTAATCATTTAAATTTTTAAAAATAGCACAAATTTAATAATAAAATAATTAAAAACTTCTTCCTAATGAAAAAAATCTTAAATTGGAAAAAAGTAAATCCAAACATTATGTTATAATTTTATATATAGTTTATTTAAGGTAAATAATTATTTTTACATAACAATTTGTGCTATTTTTAGAATTTTATTTTTAATGTGCTAAATTTGGAAGATAAATTTAAAATGATGTTATTTTAGAGTATTACTCATCATATTTTTGTATTTAGATTACTTTCATTCATTAAATTCATAGAACAATAATCATATATGTTGATTCGATACCGTAGCATAATATTGTGTTCTTTGTACATTTAAAGCTTATTTTTGAATAAAACTTGATCTACCATCAAATAATGATTATATTCACAATATTTTGCTTCTAGCTATTTGGAGGCTTTGCCTCTAATTTGTTTATCGAAGGTTTTGTGATTTTTGTCTTAGTTTTTTTAGATATTTTGCTTATAGTTTTCCTTTAAATTGATGAGTGTCTAGATTTCATGTATTATGACTTATGAGGCCCTCTCATTGATTTCTTTAGCTAGTGGTTGTCATCACCACTCTTTTTTAGTTATGACTTATGAGGCCCTCTCATACTTAGCTTTAATTTCACATTGACGCTATAATCAAAATGGGCTTTTGATATATTTTGAGATTCACATATGTTAATACTACACAATAACTGTTCTCTGATATATTAATTGAAAACTTAAAAAAAAAACAATTCTATCCTATTATTTACAAGAATGTTACTATAATTTGTCATCATCAAAATAATTATCAAATAAATATATAAATAAATTTAAATTAATAAAAATTATGATGTATACTGTTTATATTAATTTGGTTAGAAAAAATATATTTTATTAAACTAACTAAAACTAAATATTTATTTAGAAAAATCAATCCCTTTTATTTTTTTTTAAATTATACATACAAAAATTTATAATAACTAATATTCAATCACAAAATGTTACCATATGTTATAAATTTGATATTTTAAAACATAAGTATTTGTTATTTAAGTAAGAAAAATATTATCATTTTGAATATTTTACGAGTCAAATATGTTTTGCATATAAATAATCAATTATTCAAATAGAATAAAAACTATCATTACATTGAAAATAATAATCAATATTTTTGATATACATAATCAGATTTTAAATCTTAAATAATAATAATAATTCATAAATAAGTAAAATAAATTTTATAACAAAGACTATATTATATTTATTCAATAATTATTTTATTCTGTGTATGGTATGGATATAAACTTAGTTAATGTTATTGTAGTAAGATTTGTTCTGTAAGCGCATAGATAGTAATTTTAATATGAACTAGGTGACACCCCGCGCGGTACTAAGTGGTATTATTATATTTAATTTATTTTAATAATTTAATTTTAAAATATTTTTTTCTCGAAACTTTATTTTTAACTCATCATTAATGATTTCATTCATTGCAGTAAATCTCGTACTGGTAATTTTTTAACATGGATTGATTAAACATTATGGCCTTTGTGCAGAAAAGAACCATCAAGATTCTTTCAAATCTCTTAATTTCGTTGAGAAAAAGCGCCCACAACATGTTGTAATTTTTTTTGCATTTCAATATTAAGAAAATAAAAACTATCGAGCTTTAATGTTTCCTCAATTCTTGTCCGGTACGACCGTATGAACCGTAATCTAGCTAAAATTTCGGTCCTAACTTTTAATTTTAAAATCACTTTGTCTAAACCGGTCGATTTGGATTTAACTTTTTCGTCTTTAAACCCTGAAAATTGATTTTTTACAAGAACTCTAAGGCTTTTAAAACAAATTGACATATAAAAAATCTATTATTTTTATCTTTTTAAAAAAAATTTCAAACATTATTTTTTAAACATACCTCTTTGTCGAGCAGAAGTATTTTCAAACTCATAAGCGTGTTACCTTTGTTAAAATTTTAGGCTTTCCAAAAATAAATAAGTCGCACCAATATTTCTTCGTTACAAAAATTTCCATCACAATTTTTGAAAAAAGTGAAAGTATGAGGTTGAGAAATTTTTTTTGATGTTATGATTAATTTGTAAAGAATGTGTGCAACGTTTGTGATAAAAAGTATGGTGTTTTATAATGTTAAGATAGTAGTGGACAATAAATGGTGAGATGGTAGTGGATAAGGCAATAAAAGGGCATACGGTGTGGATTATTATTTTTTTATTATTGTTGTTTGGTCAGTAAAACATATACCATTTCAAAATATGTTTGAACCAGAAATTTCTATTACCGAAATGAATCTTTATATTGTATTGGATTGTATAATTTTCTATCAGATAGGTAGTGTTTTAAAAAATAGAATAATATATTAGAGAAAATTTGATATATAAAAATTTTGGTATTTTTAACTATTTAAAAAAAAAAATTTAATCTACATATTTTTAAAATAGAATATTTCACACTTAGATATATTAGCCGCTCGTAAAAAGGTTTTTCTAATTATTTCAACAATGGTAAGCAAAAAAAATGTTAGTTTTACCACAAATACATAATTTTGTAAACATATCTCTTTGTCGAGGAAACGATTTATATACCCATAAGTCTGTTGCTTTTGTTAAAATTCTGGGTTTGTCAAAAATGAATAAGTCAGACCAGTATTTCTTCATTATAATTACAAAAATCTCTTTCAAAATCGTTGAAAAAAACAAAAGTATGAGGTTTAGAACAAGTTTTTGATGTCATGATTAATTTGTAGGAAATATGTGTAAGGTTTGTGATTGAAAGTATCATACTTGGTGTTTTATAATGTTAGTAATTAAAAATCATTTTTAGAATGGTAGTGGGCAATAAAATGTGAGATGATAATGGGCTAGACAATAAAATTGTGAGATGGTAGTGATCAATAATTGGTGAGTTAGTGGTTATAAGTTTTAATTATTTGTGCAAGTTTAATCGTCAAATTTCTTTTGTAGTTTTTATAATTTACAGATTTAATTTTATAAAAAATTATTAATAAATATTTTTAGTTTATAATGATGTGGATAAATTTGATGAATTGTCAATTTTTAGAACTTATTTTTTGGCTTAGGTGGATAGGTTTATAAGCATCAAATAGCTACTTTTATTGAGTAAGATTTATAAAATGCAATTGGACTATAACCATATCTTTACATTATTATTTAACAAGTACATTTCAAAAAAATAACATTTAATTTGTTGAATGTTACTTCAATTGCCATTATAAATATAATTTAAAGAACAAATACCAAATATATAAGAAGGTTAAAATATATATTAGTATTATGAAATCTAATATTTAAAAATTCAGATTTTTATTAATCTACATGAATAAGTTTTATATGAAAATTAAAAAAATAATTACATTAATACATCTAACAATTTAATAATTTATAAAAATTTAATTTAAATTCATATTTTACAAGTTATATTCATGAACATTTATAAAATCCAATATTTAAAATTTAGATCTTTATTAATATACTTGAATAATGTTTTTACCTGAAGAAACTAGATATAATATTATATCTAACAATTTAAAATTTTGATTTGTATTTATATTATGAATATTTTATAAAATAATTTAACATTCACTAAAAATTTATAAACTACAAAGTATTTTATTAAAATAATAAAAAGATATAATAAAATATTATAATTAGATAACCCACACATAGTGCGGATCAATTTTCTAGTTTACATTAATACAACATTTTATTGAGAAATTTAGATGAAATGCAATATAACATTTGGGAGAGTAGCAAAAGAGATTTAACTCTAAATATGTAGACTTCTCCTTGTTTTACCTTTCACTATCTTTATCTTTTAACTTCTTTAGAGAAATAAATTTGACATTAAAAATGTTAAAAAAAAGAAAGTAATATGAAAATGTGCTCCGATAGTAAGGACGCAAACATTGACATCTGAACTTTTGGACCTATTCTTTTTAACAACTAACTAGTTTTGATTCGTTTGCGGTATATACTAAAAGTAATATTTTGTTATAAATTTTTATAAACATATGTAATACATACAAAATAAATCAAATAATGTTTGAATTAAATATTTGTTATAGTTAATATTTTAACTTCAACTTTATATACTTATTTTGAAATTACATATAAAATTGATATATTAACAGTAAACAAAAAAATATCATATCAATATTTTTATTAACTGTATTTTCTAAATAATATTTAAAAGATGAAATAGAAAAATAAATTAATTTTTAGTTAGGATCATCGTTGATTAATTTAAAAATAAAAAAATAATATATAAATGATTAATTTAAAAATTATATGAAAAATTATTATTATTTTTATGATTGAAAAAATAACACATACGAAATTTTTACTAATTACACTTTCTAATTAATATTAAGAGGATTGAAACTAATTATATTCGATTTACTTCGGTTATTACATAGATTTTAGTACTAAACTAGTTTTATCTGAACTTTTTGTTTCATTTATACACTTATAATGCTATTTGATTCTATATAGTAATTTTTATTTCACCAATTTTTGTATCCAAATATTTTTTATTTAACTTGATGTTAAACTGAGATAAAAATTTAAATTTCTGAAATTTAATCTAACTGGACACTTAACCACTTTTTATTAAAAAAATGGTTAAAATGCTAAATTTTATATATCAGTTTATATCAATTTAAATAAAATATGTTTGTAATTTACCAAATTGGTGAAACAAAAAATGTTTTAAAGTATATTTGCACACATGAAAAAGAATATAAGCATAATTAAAAATATAACGAAAAAAAATTCTACGATTCAAAATTTTTAAAATCCAAATATACCCTCATTTCTCTATCTTATTTTTTAATAATTTTTTTAACTTCAAATAAATAAATTTTACATTACAACTTATTCTTTTAGCGTAATACTTATTTGAGTAAATAGTTATATTTTTGTTTACTATCTTAAATAAATTAATAAAAATATAAAATAATAAAACCAGAAATATTACTTTCTGAACATCGATACATTAATGAAATTTTTTATATTAAATAATTTGTTAACCCAGTCAAATCATTTTTTTAATCATCTGTGTCACAACAATCCGGCCTAATAACCTAACATTTTACGAAAATTTAATATTCTCGTACGAGAAAATGTAGAATCGAATTTCACACATTTAGGATGTATATAAAGGTGATAAAACTACTAAATCACTTACTCTTTACAAACAAGAATATTTATATATGTGAAATAATTTAATTAACCCATGTTTACATGTGAAACAAAAATGTATAACATGTTATGTTTATATGTAGTCATATATATAAATATTTAACCTGTTATTCATATATTTAAATATGTATAAATCTATATAGGTTGCTATTTTAACTTATAACTGTATTTTTATGAAAATAAAACAAAATTAAAATTTTGATGTCATGTAATAAATTAAGAGTAAAATCATAAAAAATTATACTGACATAAATTTTCATGTATTATATCAAATAATTGTTATTTTCGTAATTATGATTTTATTTGTTTGTTATTGAGCTAATTAACTCGTTACTTATATCATAAATTTAAATAGTATTCGAAAGAGCCAAATTAGTAAAATGTGTAGTTGAGAAATGTAAACCCAAATATATTTGCTGCTTTTGAGTTTTGGAAAGAAACAGTGCGTTAGTGGTTCGAGAAGGAGTAAAATGGTAAAATTGAAAGAAGTAACATTTGGAGAATTTCAATTTCGTTTGCCTTACTACGTTTATTCAAGTCTTTATCGGCAAGTAAACCTTCGGAAAAGCATCACATTTCCTTTCTATAAAGTTTCACACAACAACCCAACAGCAAAAATCTAAAGAAACAGAGAGAGAAAGAGAGAGAATACTAGCAAAAACACTGAGAATCTCGGCGATGACCGACGACGAACAGTTTCAGCCACCGGAGAACCAGATCGCGACTCTCAACTTCGACCAACTCGAAGTTTTCTCAGCGCTAGGTCGTGGCTCTAAAGGAGTTGTGTTCTTAGTGAGAGCAGATAACATCTCCAGCAAAAAATTTGCTTTAAAAATCATTTTAAGAGAATCAATCCAGAAGAACAAGCGAGTAAGTTTCGAGCAGAAAGTGTTGTCTCGATTCGATCATCCTCTGTTTCCTCGTCTCCATGGAGTTTTATCAACAGATAAAGTTGTCGGTTACGCAATCGATTACTGTCCTGGACGAGATCTTAATTCTTTAAGGAAGAAACAATCGGAAGGAATGTTCTCCGATGAGATCATTAGGTTATTAAATTTCTAATTTTTCTGTTAATTGTTTCCTCCTTTCGAAATTCGATTTCTAATCCATGGGTTTAAATTTTTTTTCAGATTTTATGCAGCGGAACTTGTAATTGCACTTGAGTATTTGCATAATCAAGGAATTGTATACAGAGATTTGAAACCAGACAATGTGATGATTCAAGAAAATGGACATTTAATGCTCGTTGATTTCGATCTCTCCACAAATCTTCCACCGAGAACACCTCAGTCTTCTCCAGCGACGGCGAGACCTTCAACGACGATGAAAAAGGAATGGTTTTTCCAGTTTTCAGGTTTCTGCAACTCGGGAATCTCACCGGACGAACCTGACTCTCTTTTGGTCGAGCCCGACTCGTTCGGAGAGAAGTCGAATTCATTCGTTGGAACTGAGGAATACGTTGCGCCGGAGGTAATCACCGGGAGTGGACACGACTTCGCCGTCGATTGGTGGTCGTTGGGAGTGGTTTTATACGAGATGCTTTACGGAACGACGCCGTTTAGAGGATCAAACAGGAAAGAGACGTTCTTCAAGATTTTGACTCAACCGCCGTGTTTGGTCGGTGAAACGACGTCGTTACGAGACTTGTTAAGAAAACTACTGGAGAAGGATCCTAGCCGTAGGATTAATGTGGAAGAAATCAAAGGACACGATTTCTTCACTGGGTTGAATTGGGATCTTGTGGTTAAGGTATCACGACCACCGTATATTCCGGCGCCGGAAAACTATGAAATTTCGAAAATCGACGTCGAGAAATTCGTCCATGAAATATTTATTAAATATAAACATAATGCTGATAATAAACACAGTAATGTGAAAGCTAACGATCAAATTAATAAAACTTCGTTAGATTTTTTGGTTTTTTAATTTATTTTTTATAAATTTGTAGAAATATTAATTAATGTCGGCAACTTTTCATTACATAAAGAATATGCCAATTAGCTTGAAGAGATATCTCTTTGATATTCTTTACTTTTCAGTTTTCACATTCATTTTCTGTATGTAGTCATAATTTTGAAATATATTTTGTTTTATTCGATTTAAGAGCATTTTCCTATGAAAGAAAGAGAAATTTACATGACAAAAGAATAGAAAAGAGGAAATTGGTGGTTTAAAAAGAATCTAAAAGAAGAAAAAGCAAAGAAACAGAGAATTGAATTATCGGTTTTGGCGGTGGCATAAATATTCACTTGGAGTTTTGCAATTATTGATTATAATTTAGAGCCATCTATAGTGACTACTAGATTCTATATTACAACAATCACAAAATTGTTATTAATAAATAAGTAATGTTTTCATTTAAATTGTTTAATATTTTTAATATTAACTAAGAAACATTTTAACAAATAAATTTTATTTTTATTTTTTTATTTAGCTATATTGACGTATCAGAATATTTAAGAAAAATATTACATAAAACATAATTTATTAGATTATTTATAAAAATGATGTTAGACAAATATTTAAAATTAATTGTATATAAATTCTTAATATTTCGACATAAAGCAACACAATATAAAACAAATATTAGAAATTTTAGACAGTTAGTCAAACAAAATATAAAACAAAAGATTAGATTAATTGAGTATTTATCAGATCTACAATTTGTTACATATTTAATAATACTTTCTATCCAATATAAAGATAATTGTATAATACGATTTTATTTATATAATCAATATTATTATTTTTTTAATTATCTAATTTTAATTTATTAAATAAATAATTAATTATAATATATAAATATTTTGCCCTAAACAGAACGTTACTCTAAATTTAGTTGAATCTGAATCATCAAATAAATGATCTTTATGATTTTGTATATATTTTATTAGTTCTAAAGAGACTTTTGTGTATGCATGAACCAATACTTTATCACTCTTTTTGACATTTTCGGCACAAACTATTCACAAAGTTATTGGACTATACAATATTTTAAACTTATGATATATATATATATATATAAGATTAGCTGGATCTACATAAATTAATACTCGTAAAATCCATGAGTTTAAACTGTTTATTCTTTATATGATTACACGAATCATGTGATGATAGTAATGAGATGGTAATATAACTAACCGTTTGGTTACACAACTCGTTCAGTTTTGTAATATTCCTTCCACGAAGCTCTGATTTATTTAGCCGTGGCATAAGCATTTAAGAGACTTATTGTCTTTTCACATGTTTTTCTAAATGAGATTTATATTAAATTTTTATTTATCTAAAAGTTGGAGTTCACAAACCGATTCTTCTCAAATGAGTCCAACCGATGAGTAAATGTGAAAAACAAAGCCGAAAAAACGTGATTGGTTTACAACCATTTTAAGAAACCAGCCGAAAATTCAGACTTTCGTATTAAGGGATAATTATCGAGCTAACGAAAGCATCGTAGCCTACAATTTATAGGTGTTGAAAGATCAGAAGCAAATACTAAACTTGTCTAGATACTTAATTAAAACACGATCCTCTTAATAAAATTTTTTTAAACAACTATTTTTACAATCTTATTTAAACAGTTTTACATGGTGTTATCCAATAATCTCTTATTGCCGATTTCTAATATACTCAAATTCACATATAACAATAGTTGTATAACAATAGTTGTGTGGTTTTTTTGTTCACTCATCGAAACTTAGTGTTTCACTTTCTCTAACTTGACTCAATATACCGACGATTCTGTTAATACCTAATGTCAGTTCGTGTTTGCATCTTTTATATCGGCATTTCATTAGGTATAACTCTCTTCCTTTCCTTTCTTGTACACACAATATTTGCGAGGTGCAATCTTCATTTTTTTACAAAGATTCTTTTTTTAGACACAATTTGTTAATCCATCGCCAATAGGATTATGCCACATCATCCAAGTATTCAATCAACTGCCATTTTTTTATGAATCCTTTACTCAAAAATCTCCTCCTTTTTGTCTAAGTGTGACAACTCAAGCACCCTGCAATTGTTAGAGATTCCAATCACACAAATACAAACACATATACACATTCTTGATGCAAGGTTAGTGATTTAAATTGCAATCAGAATTTCAACATCAAATCATCCACCAGTTACTCAAAATGCAGAGTTCAAATATATCACACAACAACACAATTTATTACCACAACACACAACAACAACCCATAAAACACAAACTTAAACATCAAAAGAAAAACAACAACTTAGACAGCATCTCTCCTGGCTAAGTCTCCCCCTGTCTAAGTCCAAATAGCCACTCTCATCACCGGAGTCTCCTTCCAAAGAGGCACTGCCAGCAAATTCTTCATGCATCACATATTCTTCTCCTATTTGAGAGCACATTTAAACAAAAAAAAACAAGGAAAATAAGCAAGTCAAAATCAAGAAGACAATGGACATACCTTGCACTCTGAGTTGCATTGTTCGGACCAATCGAGCATGCTCGCGAAGATCATTCTGCTGGTTCGGTCTAGTAGTATGACTTGTCTCTTTCTTCATGTTGCGTCCTTGTTTGGGGTCAAGAATCATTGCCATAGAATCTTTAGAGGTAGTGTCTCCGCTTTGACCAGCAACATGGCATTGAAACATGAGAAGGTTGTAGATGAGATTTGAAAAGATGAGCTTAGCGTTTGTCTGTGGTGTTTTGCCGATCCTCAGAATCTGATCGTACACCATCTTTCCAAAATCAAATGACTTCCCTTGAACAAACATATATAGGAAATGAACTCTCCTGATGATGGACGTTTTATTGGAAGTTTATGCATGTGAAATATTAGTGCTCATATTCTGAATCTAATAGTGAAAGAGGATTCAGAGGTAGGAAATGATCTTTTACATGACATGACAGCTGATAAAGTATTATATATGTAAAAGCATCACAAAAAGAATCCAACCATTTGCAGTTTGTGTAGAGAATGGAGATTAAGAGTGGAGCTGGTTTATCACTTGATGTTCCTAGTAGATGGAACCCAACATATGAAATGGTTGTTAGAGCGTTGAAGTTTAGAAAAATATTTAAAGCATGAAGTCTTTAATTTGACACAAATTATAAATCATTATTCGTCAAAAGATAAGTGGGACCGTGGAGAAAAAATTTGTGAGTTATTGAAACCTTTCAATGTCTTTATTATTCACTTTTTCAGGTTTGAAATATCTCACATCTAATATGTACTTCATACAAGTATAGAAAATTGAGCTCTTGTTGAAGAAATTGTCATTTTTGACGTTGGTGATGTGAAATAAATGGCTAAGGATATACAAGTTAAATTTATTAAGTACTAGGAGAACTATAGTCTTATATTGGCTATGAGAGCAATTTTAGATCCAATGATGAAATTGTAAATGTTTGAAAAATCTTAGAAGACAGTGGATCCTAGTATTTCCAAGTCAAAACTCAAGAACTTAAAAATAATTTAACTATGCTTTATAAACATTATCTAACTATGATTTGGAGAAGTTCTTTAGATGTTTCAGTTCTATAAATCCTGCATGAACTAGTTACTAAATCTTCACTTAAAAGATTATTTAGAAAATGCAAGCATTTTTCTATACAATCTTATAATTTTATAATCGTAAATTCTTTACATCCTTAAATATTGATTATAAGATTTTTTTGAACTCGAAAGAAGCATCAAAGTTGGTGCAAGCAACACAAAGACACAATAAGATGTCTATTTGGATGAACCGAGGTTAGAGAGCAATTTTTTCCAGATTTAGATGTTTGGAGCTACTGTAGAGATAATCAACATCGACTAGATGATTTAGCCTATATGGCACATGATGTGCTTAATATCCCAATCACTACAGTAGTATCTGAATCAGCTTTCAACATTGGAACTCGAGTGGTGACACCATACATGAATCTCTTATTTCCCAAGAACGTTCAAACTTTACTTTATACTTGCAATTAATTGTGTAGTTTTGCAGAATATGAAGGTAAAATGGTACCATTTACAATAATTATTAAGTGTTTTAAACTAATTCACACATTAAATTATAGGTTTCATTATTTTCATAGAAAATAGTTACGATATTGACAATGAAGATGATAAAAAGACGAAAAATAGTTTAGGAGTGAAGTGTTCAAAATCAGTAAACTCAAATTTCTCATAAAACATTAAAAAATTTCAATGTTGTGTTTTTATTAATATTTTAATATATTTATAAAAATAATGTTTTGATTAATAAATACATAAATTTATTGCTTATTTTGAGATAAAATTATAATATTGTCTGAAATTAATTCTCATGAAAAATTTGAAAAATTTCACTGTTTTATTTTTTACAAATATTTTAATATATTTATAAAAAAATAATAATTTTTTAACAAATATATGAAATGATTATTTATTTTGAGATAAAATTATAATATTATTTGAAAATTAATTTTCACAAAAATTTGAATAAATTTCACTAATTTATTTTTATTAAATATTTTAATATATTTAATATAAGATGGATTTAAATACGGTAGATATACTCGATTTAACATCTCTAAACAAAATTAATAGATGTGAGGGGCATTTGCAAAATTGATCTAAAATTTGTGTTCAATTGTAAGTTTAACCACTTAAACGTTTTTTTTGCAAAACTAACTTTCTATCTCTTTTTTATCCTTCAACAATAACTTTATTTACAACTTTGCCATTAACTTAAAAAAAATAACACAAAGACAATTATGAATAAATTTTTCAAAAATATTATGAAAATATCATCTTTTTCATTGCACACAACCACCATTGTCGTGGTTGTTTGGAGCTCTTAATTCCATCGACACACCCACCATAATACCTCTATTCCTTCATCAAATCTCATTCATCTCAACCTCTTTCAATTTCTCTCACATTTTCTTCCAATTTCTCTCACATTTTCTTCCAATTTCTCTCTTCACACTACATTCAAAAGCTTCCAACTTTGCAAAAATTCATCATTATCCGTTAAAACAAGCTTCTGGGAGTCTATATCAGTCATCATTTAAGTTGCGTAGCTAAAAAATCAAGATCGAAGGTTAGTTTTTGTGTTTTGGCTTCGGTTATATTTTTTAATTCATACAGTTACGAGAAGTCTGCTTTATAATATATTTACAAAGCAGACTTCTCTAGCAGACTTCTCGAAGTCTTCTTTGTAAATATATTACAAAGCAGACTTCTCAAAGTCTGCTTTAATCGGAATAAATCTCTCTTTAACCGAAATAAACTGTTTTTTTCATTGAAGCAGTTTTCTCCGAGAAGTATTCGAGGTTTATTCCTATCAAAGCTGACTTCTCTGAGAAGTCTGCTTTGATAGGAATAAAAATCGAAGACTTCAAGAAGTCTTATTTGGTGAAAAAAACAGTTTATTCCGGCTGAAACAAACTTCTCCGAGAAGTCTTCGGCATTTGTTCCGATCAATGCAGACTTCTCAGAGAAGTTTGCTTTGATAGGAATACACGTCGAAGACTTCGCACATTCTGCTTTGGTGAGAAAAACTGTTTATTCCATCTGAGGCAGACTTCTCTGAGAAGTCTTCGGCGTTTATTCTGATCAAAGCATATATTCTGATCAAAATAGTTTATTCTGTCTGAAACAGACTTCTCCGAGAAGTCTTCAGCGTTTATTCTAAGAAATCTGCTTTGTTAGAAATAAACGTCGAAGACTTTGAGAAGTCTGCTTTGGTAACAAAAACAGTTTATTCCGACTAAAGCAGACTTCTCTGAGAAGTCTGCTTCAGTGAGAATATTTAGTATGTATGCAATGATCTAATCAAATTCATTAATTTGTGCTGCAAATAATGGTCCAAATCTGTGTCATTTGTGGGGAGTAGACTATGACAGAGACTTGAAATTTTTCTGTAGAGAATATTAGAGGAGATAAAATGTTTGTAATTGATGATGATTGCAAACATCAAGAACTTGTCGAAATGATACAAGATGATTACGGATTCGATAGACAATATGATGTGTTGGAGATAAGTTATGTTATACCACCTGCATTGTTAGATAAAATACCGTGCGATACTCCTCCTATGAAAATAACAAATGATAGAAAAGTTCGTAACTTGATTGAGTTATGCAAAAATCATGTTATACGTCTTTGTGTCTCTATGAAGCGTGAAAATAATTCGTCTGAGGGTGATGATGTCTTTGATGATGATTAAGATTTAGTTGTTACTGAAGATGAGAATAAAGTTTACTCGGATGGTGAGGATTACCGTCTTTACGATAAATTGAAAGATGAAGATAGTGATGAAGATGATAATAAATTCAGTTTTAGTGTTGAGGATCTCAAAAAAGGAAGTTGCGAGCAAGGATAAAGGTTAACTCTAGGATGTGTTAAAAATATATATGTGAACTAAAGTTTTCCTTGCAAGGCTGATTTGGTATCACATTTGCGTAGGATGTCAATTATACAACAATTCGGTTTCAAGGTTTATAAGTCATCGAAGCAGTTTTATGTGATAATATGTCGCGTCAAAAATTGCGCATGGAAGGTTCGAGCTGCGGTCAAATCTAGTGAATCTAACATGTTTTGGATGACGAAGTATATGCAAGATCATACATGTTCAGTAACGGACAAGTTGAATGGCCATAAACAAAGTACTCCAAGATACATTGCTCAGATGTTTATGGAGCGAGTTGGAATAATTGATGGAATTACTCCAAAACACATCAAAGACTCAATGAAGGTAATGTTTGGTAATTATATGGATTATACGACTGCATACATATCATTAATATATGCTCAAGAATTGGTAAGGGGAACAACCGAAGATGGATATGACAAATTGCCTACATATTTGCAATCCATTCAGAAAACCAATCCGGGTACGATTACTGCTATTGAACTCGGATGAGCATAGAAGATTTAAATATTTGTTCATCGCATATGGAGTCTCGATTGTTGGATTTGAATATCTCCAAAGAGTTATTGTGGTTGATGGGTCCCATCTCACTGGAAAGTACAAAGGTGTTTTGCTTGTGGCAACTGCACAAGATGGGAATTTTCATACATATCCACTTGCTTTCGGAATTGTTGATTCTGAGAATGGTTTTTCAAGAAACTTTGTTGTTGTATATCAGATGAAAATCTGTTGGTTATAGTTTCCGATAGACATAAATCCATAATGAAGGCATGTGCTCGTGTTTTTCTGCAAACGCAACAAGGAATATGTTATTATCATCTACAAAATAACATAATCATGAAGTTGAGGGGAAGACATTTATTGTACTTGGTGAAAGGTGCTGCATACGCATTTACGATGACAGAGTTTAACTGTTACATGGATGAAATACGAAAACTTAACAGTAACCTTGCAGATTATTTAGACAAAGCTGACATACGTCTTTGGTCACGAGTTTATTTCATATGAGAGAGATATAACATAAAGACAAGCAATATTATAGAATCTATCAATTCTGCCTTAAAAGGAGCACGTGGATTTCCTATTTCGTATTTTCTTGAGTACATACGGGAAAAGTTTGGAAGGTGATTTTTTGAAAGATGTGAGGACGCTATGAAACTACAAACATTGCACTCTCGAGGAGTTGAATATTTTTTGGCCATACGTTCATATGATGCACAACGCATTGATATTTGGGAGTTTTATGTGACAAGAGGTTCGCGAGATTGTGTTGTTGACTTACAAAATCATAAGTCTAGGTGTCGTGTGTTTGATATTGAAAAAATATCGTGTGAACATGCTATTGCAACTACGATGACGATTGATATGCATGTGTCTACGATGGTATCTCCGTTCTACACGAAAAATTACTTGTACGCGGCATATGCGTATAATATTTATCCAAAAAAATGATGAATTGCAAGTTGTTTCCAAAACAAGATGTCTTCTGCCGTTTGTCCGACGTCTTCCTGGTCGACGGAAAAAATCTAAGTACCAAGCGTTTCTTGAACTTGCGTTGAAAAAAGGAGCGAAGCCAAAAAAAATGCACAAACAATACACTTACTCAAATACAAAAAACCCCGGCCATAATCGATTGAATTGTGTAAGTCTAGTTTTATTATTGTTGAGGACACTAACATTTTCCTTTAATTTTGTTTTGTAATATTTTTATTTTGCGTAGCATGTACAATGTGGTGAAAACAAAAGTAAGGAGTACACTGCAAAGAATTCTGTCGAGAAGTCTGCAAAGAAATCTGTGAGAAATATACAAAGAAGTCTTACGAGAAGTCTGCAACAAGGTTTGCCGATATAAGAATGTATTTTATGAAACATTAAAACAATCATTTCAATTAATTAGAAGGCAATCGATGGTGTGTTACAAAAACATCCAACACCATCCTGCACCATAATTACAATATATACATTATACACAACAACATCCAACACACCTAATTATGCATAATACTAAGTCATACTACTAAGTCATATTACACATCACCCATAAATATCAAGCAGATCATACGATATTTCCTCTGTTCCACATTGATTAGTCTCATCGAAGATCTCGGCAGCTAACTTCTCTCTAATAGAGAGAAGTCTGCTTTGAAAAAAAAATTATGAAACAGACTTCTTCGAGAGAAGTCTGCTTCGAAAGTAAATTATGAAACAGAATTCTCTCGAGAGAAGTCTGCTTTGAAGAGAGAAGTCTGCTTCGAATATAATATAGGAAACAGAAAAGTGCAACAAAATAAACCGCGAACGCAAGCACAATGTCAGAAATCACAGAAAAATGCTACAAAATAAACCGCAAATACAAGCACAATCCCGGAATTTAAAGCAAAAATGCAACAAAATAACCGTTCAAATAACCATCCACGCAAAAACAACCCCGGAACCACAGAAAATATCCGTCACCTCAATAAAATATCAGTGAAGCAGTTAAAAATCTTTAGAAAATCTATAAAAATCACATATTTTTGACAGTGGAGATTCTATTCACAGATGTCAATGGAGAATCTATACAAAAACAACTAAAACAAAATTTAAACATGGGGTCTATTTCAACCGCGAAAATTATATTTTTTTTTTCAAATATCACAGTTAAAAATCGCATTCAGTTAAAAATCACATACCAAAACAAATTTTTTTTTCAAATATCATAGTTAAAAATCACAGATATAGCAAAATATTCAGAAAATCTATCAAAATCACATATCTTTGATGGCGGTGGGGGATTTAGAGACGTAGAGGGAGAATCTATACACAAACAACCAAAAAAAAATTTAAACACCTTTTTAAAAGAGGCGAATTTTTTTTTCAAATATCACAGTTAAAATAAACCCACAAAAAAAAAATTCAAAACCATTTTCCAAGTGTTTCTTACCGCGAAAAGGGCATCACCGGAGGAGACTCCGAAACGTCAGGATATCTATGAAGGGAAAACAAAAAATTATCAAACATCAACTAAAAACCGTCAAACATCAACTAAAAACCGTCAAACATCAACTGAAATATGCATATCTATAAATTAAAAATAAAAAACTGTCAAATATCAACTGAAACATGCAGATCTACTCATACCGTCGCGGGGGAAAGAGAGGGTGTCGGAGGTAAAGAGATATACAGAAAAAACTTTACCGTGGGGGCAAGAGAAAAAGAGACAACGACAAGAGATAGATATGAGGGTGAGAGAAAACCGAGAACCTTACCAAGAGAGATATGACGGAGAGAGAGCGAGAAAACCTTACCACGGTAGCGAGAAAGCCGGAAAACGGTGAGAAAGATGGTGACAGAGAAAGCAACAGCGAGAGAGAGAGAAACATTTTTTTTTCGGCTCAAAAATAAGTGGTAAATTATTAGGGTTTTGGCTTATATACTTGTGGTAAAAATTGATTAGGTTAAACTGTCAAATCACTAAGAAACCATAGTTTGATAAAAGTTCCTGGTTTGCGCAGATATCTCGAAGTTTTCTTTGTAAAAAAACATACAAAGCAGACTTTTTGAAGTTTTCTTTGTAAAAAACATACAAAACAGACTTCGAGAAGTCTGCTTTATATTTTTACATAACCCTAAACTCTAAATTGAAGGAAACCGGTTTAGTTACATTTAATTTCTGGTTTGGGCAGACTTTTCGAGAAGTCTACTTTGATAAATCTACGACAACATCTGGAGAAGTCTGCATAACCCTAAACCGTAAATAATAAGTTTCACTAAATGTGCGAAAGTTTTGTTAAAAATTGGATGAATATGTTGAACATAGTTAAGTAAATGCAAAACTCAAATGATATTTCAAAAATCTAAATTTTCAAGTTTACCACATGATATTTCAAATTCTACCATGAATTCTCTACACAAACATCAACTATTAACCCACAACACATAACAACAAAAACTAGCAAATATTTGATACCATTAGATCGAATCCAACCTCTTTATTTCTGAATTCATTACAACTTTTACGTGATTTTGATATGTATATAAATTGTATTAATAACAATTTTAATTTTTTTTTAAATATTTCACGATTTTTATTTGATTTAGGTAATTTATTTATAAAGCTGACTTCGCGAAATTTTCGAGGTTTATTCTGATCAAAGCAGACTTCTCGGAGAAGTGTTCTTTGATAGGAATAAACTTCAAACATTTCCTGGGAAAGTATGGTTTGATCGAAATAAACTGTTTTTCTCAGTAAAGCAGACTTCTCTGAGAAGTCTTCGAGGTTTATTCCTATCAAAGAAAACTTATCCGAGAAGTCTGCTTTGATCGGAATAAAATTCGAAGACTTTGCGAAGTCTGCTTTGGTGAAAAAATATTTTATTCTCACTAAAGCAGACTTCTCCGGCTGCTTTGGTGAGAAAAACAGTTTATTTCGATCAAAGCAAAATTCTCCGAGAAGTCTGCTTTGGTGACAAAAACAGTTTATTCCAATCAAAGCAAACTTTTCGGAGAAATCTGATTTATTGAGAATAAACAGTTTATTCTGGCTGAAACATACTTTGCAAAGTCTGCTTTGATAACAAAAAACACGAAGAGAATGAAACTTAATTGACATTTCAACATTATTTTTAGACAAAATGAGAGTTTAATAATTTTTACAGTTTTATATATTAGTTTTGTAAAAATGTTTTAATCGTAGTTATATTTGCATTTACAATAAAATTTTAAATCATTTTTATCAATCGCTCATAGATGTGATGTGATAGAAAATAGAGATGAAACAAAACAGAATTGCTACGTATATTATGACATGTTATAGTGAAAGTACAAAGCACACGTGACAGATATTCTAAAACCATTTTCGACCCTATTTTATTTTTTGCTCAAAATTATATTATAGAGTAAAATCATCTCTAACCTCATTCTATATTCAACTTGTATAATAGAGTAATGAGAGATGGGGTACTCTATATTCGGAGTAACTCTATTTAGAGATATATTTTTTTATGTAATGGTTTTTTAATTTTTAAATCTTTCTATTTTGTAACTTATATAGATGATGATAATATTTAATTTTAATTGGAAAAGAAATATAATATAAGTTATTATTTGGTGGATGCTATATATCCAAAATGGTCTATTATTGTGCAAACTATTCAGAAATCAAGGTGTTCAAAGAAAATATATATTTTTTACACAACAAAAAACAAGTAGGACATTCAGAAAAGACCAGTTCGTTTCTATAAAAAATGTTACATGATATAATGATTACATCTATAGTTTTACACAATAGGATTATCGAAAATGATAGTGATTTTAACACACCAAATGAAGTTGCCAGAGCAGCTCCACCTCCAAAAGTCCAATAGCAAATGAAACCAAGAATAAAAAGGTCATTTCTCATTTCGAAATGCATTAATTAATTATTTATGAGATAAATACACTAATGGTGATTTTTAAACTAAACCTACAATGTTTTATTATTTTTACATAATATAATTAAAATCAGTGTTTATTCAAAATAATATCATATCTTATGGAATGATGTTTTGAAAATAATAAAATAAGTGGGATCAAATTGTAAATTTTATAAATAAAAGGTATTAGTAATAAAATAAAAATAGAATAGATTTAGAATATATTCTTTCTGGATTAAAACTAGAGTAATATAAAAAAATCTTATTTTATTTTAGAATAAAAACTAGAGAAATACATTGGAGATTTTATAAAATATCACTTAATGCAGGTGCTTGTACAATTATTGACAAATGTTGATTTTGAAAATTGAAGTTAGTACACTAGAGGATGTAACAGAAAGGTGGATTCAGCAGATAACATATCATAAAACAAGAACTTTGATATAGTATGATAGCTGAAGTGACAAGTGGAATCTGGCATGCTAAAATGGACAAAGCTGCAAAAGTATAATCTCTATAATAGATTTAGAAAGTAAATAAATATGAGGAACAAGTTGTATCTATTTAAGATCACATGTGTATCTTGTATTTGATCATTAAGTGGTTGTTATCAAAACCAAGAAATTAAATTATGAACACTTAAGCATGTCTAAGATATCGAGTGTGAAGATGTGAGGAAATAACATCAAGAAGAATCTGAAAAGGTGATATGAAGAATCTGCTCACAATTTGGTTGATGAGGAAACTTTTCTTAACAGGAAAATGGAACCTTCCAAAAACGTTCATTGATCTCCTTGTTTTTAAAGGAGGATGGAAAACGAACTAGGGTTATGGAAAAACATAGAGCAAACACAGAGTGTACTGCTGGCGTTTTTCGAATAAGATAATCAGATTTTGGGTGAGTGTTCTATTTTGTATCAATCAAACAAGAAAGTGTTATGTATTGATCTGATTAAAACAGTTGAGATGTAGATATTTTTAGGTAGACTAACAATCTGTTTTGGGCACGACCTATGTTGAAATATTGGGGTCAAAACTGAAGTTCAGTGTAATTATAAAAGATTAGTTTAACAAAATTCTAGTAAAAGATACTTTTTTGTGATTTGTGTTTTGAAGATGTAGCTGCTTGACACTCATCTTGAACTATTTTGAAGTAGCACAAGCAGTACGTCAAGACCTCGTGCAGACTGTCCAAGCGAAATGGAAAGAAAGGAAGCAGAGAGTTGGACTACGTGAGAAGCCCATTGGGAATGATCCAACAAGCTTGGACCAAGTGGGAAGGACGCAAAAAGACACTAATATGAAGATCAAGGAATTTTCCTATTCTTGTAAAAGAATAAGCAAACTTGCAATAAAAAGATATATGGAAATCTCATGGAGAAAAGGAAGTAAATCCTAGGGTTTTGCACGAAGAAATAAGGATATATAAGGAGGGAGAACAGTGGGGACGAATTCAACACTCACAAAAGAGAGCTTTTATTCAAGGGTTTTGGGATTTCTAAGAGAGAATACAAAACTAAAGGGGTAAAAGGGTTTTGGTGAGGGGTTCCAAGATTGTGTGCAATCTTGTGAACGTGTGAGGCTAGTGTAACAAGTCAAGGGCGTCTTGAGCTTGTTCAAGATCGTTTTAGGTGAGACTTGAGAGTGCATCTAAAAGATCTTCTAGTAGAGACACGTACTGTCCTAATCGTTGTATCACTGCTTGACGCAGTTTTTCTATTTCTAATAGCTTTTGCATTTTCAATTGGTATCAGAGCGGGCACTTGTCGGGTTATATACAAGTGTGATTCTGGAGAAAAAATGGAAAGCTATTCAGATCTAGTTAACAGCTCGAGGGTGATACTAGATTCGGGAAACTATGGCTTTTGGAAGGCAAGGATGAAGTCCTTGATTCGGGGCATAGATGTGTTAGCCTGGAAGGCTGTTCTTGTTCAATGGGAAGAACCCACGATCAAGAATGAAGAAGGAACAGTAAGTGTGAAACCTGAGGAAGATTGGACAGAGGAGGAACTCAAGAGGTCCAAGTTTAACTCAAGGGCGCTTACTGCGATACACTGCAATGTATCAAAGAAAACCTTTGAACTGATTCAAGGGTGTGAAACTGCAAAAGAGGCGTGGGACACTCTGCAAACCCACTTTGAAGGAACCAAGAAGGTTCAGAGCTCATGGAAGGACCTCCTGGCGTCTAGATTTGAAAATCTGAGGATGGAAGATCATGAATCTATTTCAGATTTTAGCTCGAAGCTGAGCTCGCTAGCTCAAGAAGCGTCAACACTTGGGAAAAAGTACAAAGATACCAAGTTGATCAAAAAATTTCTGAGGTGCCTACCAGAAAAATTCATGGCGTATAAATCAGCGTTGAGTGTATCCCAGAATCTTGATGATATTAGTTTTGGCGAAGTGGTTGGGATGCTTCAAGCTCATGAATTAGAACTTGAAGGAGTCAAGAAACCAAAAAGTCTGGCCCTTGCTGTTTCTGCAGCCCAGACTGACGAATCTGATGAAGAAGAGTCCATGAGTCTGTTAGTACGGAGGTTTGATCGTATACTGAGGAAAATGGAACAAGGTGATAATGCTAAGAAGTTTGGATCCTTCAAGAAGTTTGCTGATGCAGATAAGATAGGAAAGAAGGTCGATGTGCAATGTCATGAGTGCAAAGGGTTCCGTCACTTCAAAGCTGAGTGTCCTATTGTTAAGAGAAGAGAGTTGAAATGCTTTGAATGTAGAGGCATCGGTCATACTCAGACAGAATGTGTGACCAAGCAAAAATCAAGAAGAGAAAAATCTATGTTGGCAGAAGATGACTCAGACGATGGTGCAGAAGAGGAAGTGAGCAACTTTGTAGCCTTTGTGGGAATCGTGGATCAAGAATCAGATGACGAGGATGATGAAGTTGATCTACTTGAAAGCTACAGGGAGTTTCGTGAGACACTTGTTAGACTTGATAGAGAGAATTCAGTCTTAACTAAGGAGAAAAGACGTCTTGAATCACTGGTCGAGTCACTACAAAGTGACCTTGAAGCTGAAAGGAAGATAAATCAGGAAGGGATATCAATCACAAGGGAAAAGCTGCGACTGACATTCAATTACGAGCAACTAGAAAGGGAACTTCAGGCTGAAAAAGAGCTATCAACTCGACTCCAATTGGAACTCAATCAGCAACACAAGAAGATCCACATGTTTGCAGATACGAGGCAACTTGATCAGATCCTGAGTTATGGGAGGACCATTAACTCCCACATGGGACTTGGCTACAGTGGAAGAGAGGGAAACTATATTGGAGAAACTCGTTTTGTAGCAGCTAACCAGTATCGACGGTCAGCTGATGCATCTGAGAGTAGGCCAACTCGTAGATTTCACTGTTATTTCTGTGGAAAAGTAGGCCACATCAAAGCTTATTGTTACAGATACATAAGGAGAATTAAGAAGATCAGGAATCAAGGACGATTCACGTGGAATGGTATGCGAAATCAGATCTGAGTGAGAAAATCTGATCTGTAGGAGGAAACAAGTAAGAGTGCAGCAGAGAAAACATCAGTGAGTGCGGCAGGGACTACAACAGGGAGTACATCAGGAAGTGCATCAGAGGAAGAGTATTACAGTAATATGGCTCTGGTTACAAATAAATATGATGAAATTGGCCCCTGGTACTTTGATAGTGGATGCTCGCGCCACATGACCGGATCAGTAGGGAATCTTCAAGAGATTCAGCAAGTTAAGGGAGGAAAAGTGACCTTTGGTGATGGAGGTCGTGGAGTCATTCAAGGAAAAGGTAAAACATATAATGGATTACCACAATTGGATAATGTTTATCTTGTTAAAGGTCTCAAAGCCAATCTGATCAGTGTGAGCCAACTCTGCGACAAAGGATTAACTGTGGCATTCACTAGTACAGACTGTGAGGCAGTAAATCAGAATGGTGAAAGGACACTGAAGGGGGTTCGATCTGGAAACAACTGCTACATCTGGGAGAATCCGACTCAGTGTCTCAGTGCAAGGGATGATCTACATCTGTGGCATCAATGTTTGGGGCACATGAATGTTCAAAATTTAACTACTCTAGTTAAAAATGAGATAGTACGGGGAGTACCTCAAATCAAAGGAGAAGATCGTATGATTTGTGGACCATGCAACAAAGGAAAACAAGTTAAAGTCCAGCATAAGAAGGTCACTGATGTTCAAACCAAAGCAGTACTAGAGCTAGTGCATATGGATTTGATGGGACCAATGCAAGTTGAAAGTTTGGATGGTAAAAAGTACATCTTTGTGCTTGTGGATGACTACTACAGGTTTACGTGGGTTCGCTTCATTCGCGAAAAATCAGAAACAGTAGACAGTTTCAGGATATGGGCACTCCAATTGATAAATGAGAAGGGAAGCATCAAAAAGGTGAGAAGCGATCATGGAGGAGAGTTCCAAAATGATACTATGAAGGTGTTCTGTGAAAATCATGGAATAGCTCATCAATTTTCTGCTCCAAGGACTCCTCAACAAAATGGGGTGGTTGAGAGGAAGAATAGAACACTTCAGGAGATGGCTCGAGCCATGATTCATGGAAATAACGTTCCTGTAAGATTTTGGGCAGAAGCGATCAATACGGCGTGCTACACAGTCAACAGAGTATACGTCAGGAAGGGAACAACAAAGACTCCATATGAATTATGGAAAGGAAAAATACCAAATCTAAGTCATTTTCATGTTTTTGGATGCAGATGTTACATTCTCAATGACAAAGACCATCTGGGAAAGTTTGATTCACGAAGTGACGAAGGAATGTTTCTAGGTTACTCAGCAAGTAGCTCTGCTTTTAGAGTCTACAACATGCGATCG
The DNA here is from genome assembly GCA_018901945.1 of Pugionium dolabratum. Lineage (NCBI taxonomy): Eukaryota > Viridiplantae > Streptophyta > Magnoliopsida > Brassicales > Brassicaceae > Pugionium > Pugionium dolabratum. The sequence continues at coordinate 111,663 of JAEVFF010001229.1, read as the reverse complement.
TGTGTGATTATGAAATCTGTTAATGTGGTTTTTGACGACCAATCTTTCACGAAGTGGTATGAAGGAAATTCGGACAGTGAAACGGATCAATCAGAAATGAACAGTAAGGAACAAATCACTACAACATAGGAATTAAGTAGCTCAGAAGATCACAGTAACTCAAACAAAGATGCGGCAGATCAGAGCTCAGATCAACAAGTTCACAGAAATCATTTATCATTTGATGTCATTGGAAATGTGATGGATGGAAGGAAAACTCGAGGTGTGAAGATCAACTTTAGAGAAATGGTACGTTTCGCTAGCTTTGTCTCACTTCTTGAACCAAAATCATATGTTCAGGCACTTGAAGATGAATTCTGGATTGTTGCGATGGAAGAAGAACTAGAACAGTTTGTGCGAAATGATGTATGGGAGTTGGTTCCTCGACCTGATGGAGTAAATGTGGTTGGCACAAAGTGGATTTTCAAGAACAAGATTGATGAAAATGGAGTTGTGGTACGGAACAAGGCTCGACTTGTAGCTCAAGGTTACTCTCAAATTGAGGGAGTTGATTTTGAAGAAACCTTTGCTCCAGTGGCTCGTCTTGAGTCTATCAGGCTATTCCTAGGTATGGCATGTATCATGAACTTTACAGTCTATCAGATGGATGTGAAGAGTGCTTTTCTTAACGGGATACTACAAGAAGAGGTATATGTCGAGCAACCTAGAGGGTTTGAAGACCCAGTGAAACTCAATAACGTTTACAAACTGAACAGGGCATTGTATGGACTGAAGCAGGCCCCGCGTGTATGGTACGAGCGACTGACACAATTTTTAATCACAAAGGGTTACGCCAGGGGAAGTGTGGACAAAACCCTTTTCATTCTGACACGGAACAATCACATCATGATGGTTCAGATTTATGTTGATGATATCATCTTTGGTAGTACATCACAACAGTTGGTGGATCAATTTGTGCAGGATATGACTCAAGAGTTTGAAATGAGTATGGTTGGTGAACTGAAATACTTTCTGGGATTACAGATTACTCAAAAAGAAGAAGGTATATTCATCTCTCAAATCACGTATGCGAAGAACCTTATACAAAGGTTCAAACTTTATCATTGCAAGGAAGCTAATACTCCTATGAGCACTACGCTCAAACTGTCAAGAGATGCTGAAGGAAAGAAGGTTGATGCAAAATCGTACAGAGGCATGATTGGTAGTCTTCTGTACCTTACTGATAGCCGGCCAGATTTGTGCTTGAGTGTTGGCATATGTGCAAGATATCAGGCCGCACCAAAGCAGTCACATCTAGAGGCAGTAAAGAGGATCATCAAGTACGTCAAAGGGACAACCAACCTGGGTATCTGGTATTCTAAAGGGTCGAACAAAAACTTGGTGGGATACTGTGACGCTGACTGGGCAGGAAGTGTGGATGACAGAAAAAGCACGAGCGGAGGGTGTTTCTTTCTTGGAAACAATCTAATCGCATGGATGAGCAAAAAGCAGAATTCTGTGTCACTCTCTACAGCAGAGGCAGAATATATTGCCTTGGGTAGTTGTTGCTCACAACTTCTATGGATGAAGCAAATGTCTGCAGATTACCAAATTGATTCAGGTCCTCTCCTAGTTCACTGCGACAACAAAAGTACTATCAGTATATCAAGGAATCCGGTACAGCACTCGCGCACAAAACACATCGATATTCGACACCACTTTATCCGCGATCTAGTGGAGGAGAAACAGGTAGTGGTTGAACACATTGTCACCAATTTGCAACTGGCTGATTTATTTACAAAACCATTAGATTTTACTCGTTTTATCACATTAAGAAATGCAATTGGTGTTTACGAGATATGACTCTGCTTTAAAGCCTGTAGGACTGGACTCTGTGCTGATCAAGAATCATATAAAGTTGTGATTTAGTTTGGATCACTCGTTTCGTGAAAAAGAGCTACCTATCATGTCGTCATCTCTGACTCTCAGTACAGGTTTCATGGAGTGACGTATCATCGAGCTACTCCTGAGAAATCAAGTGATGGAGCTGTCTCACGTGCTGTTACAAAAAAAAACAGAAAAACGAAGCCAAGAAAAATCTGGAGAACAAAAAGAAAACAAGAAAAAGAAAGTCAAACACGAGAACACAAAGCTCAAACTGTGTATCTCAGTCTTCTGTCACTCCTTGAACAAAGGTTGAAAACTGACTCAGTGCATGATAAAGACATGATAGTGTGAAAGCTAGTCACAGGAGCAATGACCACCAGACATTACGAATCAGGCCAAGCAGAGTATGTTATCTTGATCTAGTACAAAATCGGTTAGAGTCATATTGAGCAATCTCGTTGTTTACTTGTGTGGCATATTCTTGCTTTATTTTTTTCTTGTTTGATTCAGTCACCAGTTGCTTGGTGATGTATGTGACAACCACGCCAGTTGGTTCCCCATAGCGTTGGATATTGTTTATGGTTGTTGTTCTCTTGTGTTGTGTTTGAGGTTGTACTACTAATCTGTTGTTCAGTGGTTGATACAGTGAACTAGTGAGGAGGGTCTTTTTCATTGGTTGATACAATGAGATGGTTAAGGAGTCTTGATGCAATGGGTGACCTTGTGTCTAAAGGAGGCAAACAGTCTTTGGCTGAGTCTTGTGACGAGATTGTTGACATTGTTGCTGCACTATCAGCTCTTGGTGATGTTGTTAGTCAGCCTCAACATGTTTTCAGAGGTATTGTGTTTTTTAACTTATGTGCTCACAAGCAGGGAGAGAAGAGGATCTTAGTATTGATTCTGAGTCATTCTGATAGTATACCAGTGTGTGTTAAACCAAATTTGTCATTCTGATAGTATACTGGCTTGTGTTAAACCAAGTTTTTTGGACTCGGCTAGAATCATGGGGGAGAATGACTGGTTGTTTCGTCTGTTAGGAACTAGAATTGTGGGGGAGACGTTGTTTTTTGTAACAAACTCTTATATCTCTCCGAACAGTTGTTTTTTGTCTTTTTGACTAACTAAATTTGAGATCAAATCAATTCGTGGTTGCTTGTTTCTTTGTTACTCGTGTATTGTGTGGAATCCTCTGTTCAGGTGCTTGTAAGACACAGAAGTTAAAAAAGGGGGAGATTGAAGATGTAGCTGCTTGACACTCATCTTGAACTACTTTGAAGTAGCACAAGCAGTACGTCAAGACCTCGTGGAGACTGTCCAAGCGAAATGGAAAGAAAGGAAGCAGAGAGTTGGACTACGTGAGAAGCCCGTTGGGAATGATCCAACAAGCTTGGACCAAGTGGGAAGGACGCAAAAAGACACTAATATGAAGATCAAGGAATTTTCCTATTCTTGTAAAAGAATAAGGAAACTTGCAATAAAAAGATATATGGAAATCTCATGGAGAAAAGGAAGTAAATCCTAGGGTTTTGCACGAAGAAATAAGGATATATAAGGAGGGAGAACAGTGGGGACGAATTCAACACTCACAAAAGAGAGCTTTTATTCAAGGGTTTTGGGATTTCTAAGAGAGAATACAAAACTAAAGGGGTAAAAGGGTTTTGGTGAGGGGTTCCAAGATTGTGTGCAATCTTGTGAACGTGTGAGGCTAGTGTAACAAGTCAAGGGCGTCTTGAGCTTGTTCAAGATCGTTTTAGGTGAGACTTGAGAGTGCATCTAAAAGATCTTCTAGTAGAGACACGTACTGTCCTAATCGTTGTATCAACTGCTTGACACAGTTTTTCTATTTCTAATAGCTTTTGCATTTTCATGTTTCTCCTATAGTTATTTATCACTTACAATTGGTATAAATCTTGCATTTAGTAAGAAATTTATTGTTTAACTAAAAAACGGATGTGATCTACGAATAAGTATGGAAAAGTCACAATAATTTGGATTTGTGAGGCTGCCACTCGAAGCAAATTTAACTCCTAAGCTGAAGAAGCATTGGACCTCTGTGATATGGACCTCTTTAACCAGAGATTCGTCCAATAGCCAAAAAAGCATGGGATTCTTTCCAAACGTCCTATGAAGGAATCAGTAATATTCAAAGGAACCAATGATATTCGAAGAACTCGAATTGATATGTTGACATCACAATTCGAAATTCTCACAGTAAGTGATGATAATATTGTTGAGTCCTTCAGCAGAAAACTCACTTTAACTCTAAACGAGGCACTGGTGCTAGGAAAAATATATAAGGATAAGAGGCTAATTAAAACAAATTATTCAATGTCTTCCAAAATTTTTTCAAACACACATATCGACAGTTAAAATATCTCTCAATTCATATGAGATGAAGTTTGATGAGCTAGTAGGGATGATGCAAGCCTATAAGCTAGAGCAAACAAAAAGATATCTCAAGAGAAAAAGGGATTGCATTAACATTCAACCAAAAAAGGATAAGACAAAAGGACTTGAAGAAAAAGTGAGCATGATAGTGAGAACATGTTTCAAAAGTATGAAAAAATATGAAACGCGGCATGTGAGAGAATTTCAAAAAATCTGAAGCAAAATATCATGATGTGAAAAAAAATAATATTTTAAAGCTGAATGTCCAACGGCTAAAAAGCGATAAACTATCATATGTAGTGGATGCAAAAGCTTTAGGCATGTGAGATGAGAGTGTGTGAATGCAGGTAAAATAAAGAAAAATCACTGATAATCTATGATGAAACATAGTCTAATGATGATGATGACAAATGTGATATGTTATACTTTTTAGCATATCTTGGTGTGGTTAATGAAGAGACGAGCTCCAAACAAGATGATGATGATTCTGAGCTACCACTCTCTGAAGAAAAAGATCTTGTGTGAAACTCATCAAAACCAAAAAAAAAAAACTAATTCTATAACAACAAAATCTTATTAAGGAAAAACAAGATCTTAAGAAGGCGGTGGAACTATTAAAGAGGATATGGTAAAAGAATGAGAAAAATCCAATGAGTTGGAAGGAAAGTTGGATGTCAATCTAAAAAACATCATGATGTTGAGTAAAGGAAAATGGGAGTTGGGATATCAAAGAAACCAATAAAGAGAAATGCCAAGTTTTGTTGAAAGCACATCAAGCTCCAATGGCAATGTTATGTTTAGACCACATCAGCAGTTTGTGGACCAGTTTTATATCAGAGGGCTGGATGTTTCTATCAAAAACGTGAGCATATAAAGGCTCACTACTACCTCCTTCAAGGCAAAATCAAAAGGTTGTTGTATCAAACATGTTTTAGGTTAATCGTAAAAGATACAAACGAGTATGAGTAAGAAAGCAAGATATATATGCCTATGTTTTTTAAACTACAAAAGGATCTCATATCTCAACGGAATCAATGTGGTACTTTGATAGTAGGTGCTCTAGACCCCTAATAAAAAATCAAGAGAATCTTGAGAGACTTGAAAAAATAGCAATATGTAAAGTTACCTTTGGAGATAGTGTCAAAAGTAGAATTAGAAGAAAAGCATACACAAATGTATGAAATACACTAGAACTTGAGAATGTTTCGTGGTTGAAAGTCTGAAGCAAATCTGATTAGGTTTAGTCAGCTGCGTGATGAAGGACTTTTAACAAATGAAAAGAATACTTTAAGGATTCAAGGGGCTAGGACTAGATATCATTGTTATGTTTGGAGACCAGCAAAAAAATGTTTCACAGCCAATAAGATTGATGAGCTTCAGCTATGACATTAATGTTCTGACTATATGGCTAAATTATCTCAACAAGAAGTCATTCGTGGTATACCCAAATTGAAGCTGAAATCTAATTTTATTTGTGGACCATTTTCTAATGGTAAACAAGTTAAAGTCCATCATAAGGTTGTCTCAGACATCCAGACTATGAGGGTTTTAGACTTTGTTCATATGGATCTAGTAGGTCCCACTCAAATGGAGAGTATTGTTTGAAAAAAATATATTTTCATATTAGTTGATGATTTCACAAGGTTTTTTGGCAAGATTTCTGAAAAAAACAAAAACATTTGATAGCTTTAAGATACTAGCCTTGTAGTTGATGAATGAGAAGAAATGTAACATCAAGACCATCTGGAATGACCATTAAAGAGAATTTCAAAACGAGTTGTTTGATAGATTTTATGGAGAGCAAGGTATAATGCACCAATACTCAACACCCTGGACAACTCAATTGGTGTGGTTGAATAGAAGAACTAGACAATTCAAGAGATGCTCGAGAAATGTTACATGATAATTAAGTAACCAAATATTTTTCGGCTAATGCCATCAATACAATATGTCCATATTTATGTTCGTAAAGGAATCGGAATGACTCCTTATGAGCTCTAGAAAGGAAAGTCACTAAGTATGAGCTACTTTCACGTGTTTGGATGTGACTGCTATATCTTGAATGAGAATGATAAATTAGGAAAATTTGACTTCGTAAGTGATGAAGGATTTTTCTGGGCTACTCACGACACAATATCTAAAATGTATTACAAGAGAATTAGAGCAGTTCTAGAGATCGGTAATGCTGTGTTTAATCATGTACCTTCTCAAGGATTGATATTCAAATTTGTTAAACAATCTTTGGGGTCTCAAAAGAGGATTGAACCTCACAAATCAGCTGTTGAAAAGGAGTTATGCTCGGAATCATATTCTAAATCTAAAGAAGCAACCAAAACTCAGGTACACCAAATCACTCTAAAAAGGATGTGATAGGAGATATAAAAAGAGGACGAGTCACATTAAAAACACATACTGATTTTAAAAAAATGGCGAGGTTTGCTTGCTTTGTATCTGATCTTGAGCCTTAAAATCATAATGAAGTACTAATGGATGAAAGATATAATCCATGGAAGAGGAACTTGAACAGTTCAATCGATGTATAGTGTGGGGCTGAAAACCAAGACCAATGATTGTCAATGTCGTTGAAACTAAGTGGGTATTCAAGAACAAGATAAATGAACATGGAAATGTGGTTCACAACAAAGCTCGAATTATTCTCAGGTATACTCAGAGGTGGAAGGAATTGATTTCTATGAAACCTTCGCCCCTTTTACTAGACTAAAGTCTCTCTGGTTCTTAATCACTATGACGTGTATGATGAAGCTTAAGTTATATCAAATAGATATAAATAGTGCATTACTAAATGAAATTCTATAAAAAAGAGGTGAATGTTGAGCAACCTAAAGGTTTTGAGGATTCTGATCACTGTCATCATGTCTATAAGTTGAAGAATGCTCTACATGGTCTCAAACAAGCACCACGAGCTTGTTATAAGCGGCTGTCATCTTTTCTGTTAAAAATCAAGGGTATCATCGAAGAAATATAGATAAACCTTGTTTATCACATACATCATCGAAGGTTTTATGGTAGTACAAATCTATGTCGATGATATAGTCTTTTTAGAAACGACTCAAAACTTGGTTGATGCTTTTTTTGTAGAATGATTGGTGAGTTGAAAATGAGCATGGTTGGAGAATTGAACTACTTTTTGGGGTTACACATCAGATAAAATGATGAGTACATCTTCATCTCACAATGCACATATGCAAGGAATCGAGTTAGTCGATTTGGTTACATGAAAGCAAGTCACTCAAAACACCATGAGTGTGAATACCTAGTTGTATAGAGATGAGTAGGGGAATATGTTGATCCTAAGATATAACGAATGATGATTGGAAGTCTTTTGTATCTCACAACAAGTCATCCAGATTTGTATATCAATGTTGGCATCTCAGAGAGATACAAGCTAATCCAAAGTTATCACATCTCTAAGCTATTAAAAGGATCATTAATTATGTCAAAAAAACATTTAATTTAGGACTTCTCGACACAAAGGAAACAAATCAACACCTCGTTGGTTACTTTGATGCAAACTGGGTTGGTTGTCTGGATGATAAAAGAAGCTCAAATAGAAGTTGTTTCTTCCTTGGGAAAAATTTGTGATCGTGACACAGTAAGAAATTGAACAGTGTATCTCTGTCAATAGATAAAGTTGAATACATTGCGATTGAGAGTTGTTGTATTAAACACCTATGGATGAAACAAATTGTTACTGACTACAGTCTGTGATAATGAAAGTGCGAACAACATTTAAGTGTACACATAAGTTTAATGGTTCTATTTCAGAATGATTGAGAAATCAAGTGATGTTTGACAAAGTCAAGTGATGTTACTAATTGGTTCTCAATATCTTATGAAAAAAAAAAATTGTATTGATGTCATGAAATGAGAGGTTTCACCATTTCTTTTAATGAGATACAATTCAACTCCTGTCTTGTTGGCAACAATGTGATAAAAGTATGTGAGTGTGAAAAATTAGGTATCAACCCATGATTTGTAGGAAGAGTTGATGTTGTATCCAATTGTGTTCTCGACATGTATTCTATACCAAATTTTTGGGTATGCTGAACTGAATCACAAAATAGGTTCTATTTCATTTGTTTAATTTCATTGATGTTGTTGTTAATTGTGCCCTTTGATCCAATTACAATAATTTAGGGCTCATTGATCATTCATGATACATGCGATCTTTATTTATTGATGTGGATTTAAGTGTCTATATTGATAAGATTTTCAGGGTAATCTAGATTCTTGCTAATAATCACGTCTTTTTATTTCACACGTGTAACATCAACTCATACCGTCATGCCTTTTTGCCGTGAACAGTTGTGTCTCATTAAGAACAGACATAACTCTTGAAGGCTTTAAAATTAAGACACCACAACAAGTAAGCAACACTGCACAAATATTCCTCACGAGAAAGAGCAAAAGTAGGTCTTTTTCCAAATCTCCGAGCATCATGCGTCGATCCTCAAATCAGCCCTCTCCAGCGCCTCAGTCTCGTAAACACACTTGTTCTCTAGGGCTTTAAGAAATTTGCAAGTGTATTCGGTCTTACCAAATAAACCCCATGTTGATTCTCCTCCTCCATCTTTACGTGTTCCTCTTGCCGCTGCTCCGACCAAGTACGCTCTCTTATCTCAACATCACTTCATCGAGGAGCGTGAAGTTTTTTTAGCACTATTCAAGGTGAATTCAAAAATCATCTCAAAGACTACTTGTTTGGTTGGCACTATATCCGGTATTCAACTGTTTGAAGAGGAGGTTCTGTGAGAATTTTGGGCGAATTTGCCAGATGCCAAAACAAAATCTGATTGCGTCTTTGTTGTTGTCAAGGTTTTCTCGTATCAGTTCTCTCCGGCTCTGATTAATGGACTATTTTTATTGCAAGATGTGCTGCTCAGGATTGTTCTCAAGACCTTGCAAGATGTGTGCTGCTCATGAATGGGTGTTGGATACACAAATGGAGATTTCTTATTGTCATTCATTTCACACTTGACAATGCGGTTTTCTTTCAGATTTTCTGCTCTAACTGAGCTCTGACTCAAAATACTGGTTATCCGAATCCCAATTGAGCTCAAACTATTCACAAAACTGTCAACGAAATCCCTTTTGATTTTGGGAATAGTGTCTTCAACCATGTTTGTCATCTGGCTCGAAATCTGACATCCAAGTTCTTCCTACCCTTCCCCATTCTCATCTACAAGCTGCTTACTAGTCAGCATCCTATCCTTGTCAAGACAACGCTTCCTAAGATTCGGCAGTATCGACAAGGAGGCTCAAGCAAAAGGAAGACTTCCCGTACATCTCTCACTAATGATGATCAAACACTACAAAAAAAAAGTTATTTTGCGACTCCATTTTGCGATCACGTATGTGGTCGCAAAATTGCATATGTGGTCGCAAAAATTACAACCATTTTGTGACTACATGTTTGTAGTCGCACTTTTGGGGCTAAAAACATTAGTCGCATATTGGTCGCAAGTTGCAACCAATACACTACCATTTTGCGATCAGGACATGTAGTCGATGTTTGGTCTTTTTTTTGCAACCATTATGCGACTACATACGATGAACTCGTACAGTACGCATATTGGTGCAACTAATATGCGACCATTGTGCGAGTGGCATTTCAGTCCCAAAGTTGTGGCTAAATAACAATGTGGAAAATATGTGTGTGGTAGGTGTACGTAAAAATAAACGACCAAACTACTGTAGTCGTAAAATAGTCACAAAGTAATGGCAAAGTAGTGAAAAAATCTTATATATATATATGCTCGTGTATCTCCTCTCATTTATAGAATCACAAATAAAAAAAGTGCAAACATGTAGGAGAAATTACAGCAATTCGAGAGAGTGCATGTACAAAAGGATTGATAATCAAACAAAAAAATATACCAATGGAATTTATACAAGGGATGGAATAGTTTATTAATTTTGCAAGTACTCAGCCAATAACGTTAGGTAGTGGAGGTAAGTGTTTTTGTCTTTGTATTAATTGCAAAATGATAAATTTCTTCCGGGACGCAAAATTTGGAATTATCTGTATAGTCAAAAATTTATGTCAAATTATTATGTTTGGTATAAACATAGAGAAGAATTGAATGTCGAGTTAGGAATGAGGCGTCATATGTTTAGAGTCATCATATTCTGCAGATGTTTAGAGGATTTATGTCAAATTATTATGTTTGATATAAACATGGAGAAGAAGGATGTTGAGTTAGGAATGAGTCATCATATGTTTATCTCATCAAATCTGTCGAGTCTGCATATGTTTAGAGTTATTTCTACGATATACTCTCAAAACTTAGACAATGTGAGACGAAAAGGAAGAGAGGAGGGATCGTCGAAAGTGATTTCTGGAGAATGTGAAGAGTGGAAGAAGAAGCGTTGATGAGGCATTATGACTCGTATTTATAGCATAAGAGAAGCGGTTTCACAATTTTAAAATCGTGGGAGGAAATGCAACCAACGAGAGAATCGTGGGCGCATGGAGGAAAAAAGTTCGTTGATTTAAGATTTGACTCAGTTTAAAATCCAATACCCAAACTCTTATATCTGTTTTTATTTGAAAGTAACCTAATTTTTATGGTTCTTGCGATAAATCAGGTTTGGGTTGGTCGGCTGAAAACTCATGGGTTTGCCAGTTTTTTGATATTTTGAGACAAGGGTTAAATGAGAAGTTCGTTATTAAGCCACTAATCTTATGCTTTTGTGATTTTTGTTAGATCCCTTTGAACGATTCGATTATGTTAATGTGGTCATCCTTTGTTCGAGTATTTATTTATAAATTTTGTAGTCATGTGTGGGTTAAAACCGAGTAAAGAATAAAGATTATAGTCAAATTACCTCTTCAAATTAACAAAATCCTACATCCACCTCTTAGTGTGGCCCAACAAGCAACACCATATGCTTAAGATATTTGAGATTTGATTTTTAGCTGACTGAAAGTTTTCTCTACAAACTTAAAGGCTGGATGTGATGATGGAGGAGTTTGTACTACACAGATTGAGATTGGTCTTCACTTATCAAGCTGTTTTGGTTCTGTTCCGCTCCTTCATGTGCTTTTGTTTTTACTTGATCAATTTGAATTGCTCCATTTGATGCGAGAAACTCTTCTACATAGGTGTTGAATTTGTTTCTAAGAAAAAAAGTTCTTGATCTACCATGGACAGTTCAGGCACAAATATGTTAGAACCAAATAAACAATTCAGTTCTCACACAAAAAATAAAATAATCTGAATAGTTCTTGTTTATTTCTCAATATTTTGGAATACTTTACAAATGAGGTTGCTCCCTTTTTATACTATTTTAGGCAATTAATTCCTACATAAGTAAGTTACAAAACCATTAATTGTGATAGTTACAAAATAAATAAATTTAACCAGATTTATGATCTGTTTGAACCCAGTTTTGTTCGGTTCAATCGGTTCGGGTCTTTGAAGGAGAATTGGTGTCCATAATCTGCCCCTAAATTTCTAAAAATAGATGTATATTTTTGGAAACTTTCAGATTTGATTTATGAACTTTGCATGTTTGATGATTTATTTTGATGCTGAGATCCATTTGTTCTCCCCCTTTTTATAATAGGGTTTTGCTTGGACGTTTCATACAAATTATCCTGAGACTTCACCTCCCAGGTAAGTTTTCTTTCCCTCTCTTCTCTCTCTCTGTCGATTTTTTCCCTTCTTTTTTTTGGCCGGATTTCCGTCGGATTTTGGCCGGATATCTTTTTACCGGCGAGCTGACCTCCTTCTGGCGGGTGACCGTGTTCTCCAGTCGTGCTTGTGCTCGAGTGCTTCCATGCCAGAGGGTCCCGTACCGAGCTTGACCTTGCGAGCTCTCGTGCCGAACACCTTCGAGCCGAGCTTGACCTCCCGAGCTCCCGCGCTAAACACTCTGCTCCGAGCTTGCTTCGTCCTTGTTCGCACGCACACTCTTTGGCTCGGTGCGTCTCCTGATGCTCGCACGCCCGCCCACGTGTCGGGCTTGCTCTGTCCCTATTTGCACGTGCGCTCCTTAACTCGGCGTGTCTCCCGATGCTTGCGTTCCCGCCTGCGTGTCGGGCTCTCCGCGTGCATCTGCGCCCGCACGCCACTCGCGTGCCGAGCTCACTTGAGATTTTCTAGTTGCGAATCTAGCATTCGTGACCTCCGATCTTCTGGCTTGATTGATCAGTTCTCTAAGATCATCATTCCCGGGTTGTATGATTCTCCTGAATTCCCTCATCTTGGTTATTGATGTGCTTATGAAATTTACTTCCGAGCGTGTGGGTTATCCTTCCCACTTCCCGGGATCCTTATTCATTTGATGCATGAACTCGGGCTTGCGTTACCGCAGTTATGCCCCAATTTTATCTGGATAGTGGTTGGGTTGCAAACGCAGGCAGAAGAGGAGGGGTTCCCCCTCGATGTTCCCACTATTGCACGGTTGTGTGGTGTGAGGGCTAATTCTGCTTGTTGTGGTACTTTCTATCTAACCCCCCAATCCTTCGCGCGGAATACTTTCTGGACTTCCCGATAAAGACGTGAAGTGGCAAAGTTCATTTTTTTGTTTTCGCGTCGACAAAACTACATATGGTGACTTGTGCTCTTTAGCGTCGGCTAGCTGGTCGTAGCGGCCTGGTAGAGTCGTGTCCTTCGCGCCTCCTGCCTTAAAGGTGTTCTCGTTTTCCTAATGTCTGTTTTATTCTTTTTTGTTCTAGTTGTGCTGAAGAGAGCTCCGGCGAGCGACGATATTGAGGTGTTGGTGATTATCCTTCGTGAGGGCTCGATGTATTGGAGTTCTTTTTCTCAGAGCCGCATCCGCAATTCTCAGCATCGACTTCGTAATCAAGATTTTCGAGTAATACGAGACTTTGATTCTCCTGATATTGATCAAGGTTTGACTGTACCTATCATTTCTGATCGGTCTTTATTGACGGTTCGACTTTAATAACTTAGCCATATTTTGCTTCAGGTCTTTTTGTTGATTCTTCGCCACCTATGATGTCAGGTCTTGGTTATCGTGCCGAACAGAAGACTCAGCACACTGCTGAGAGGGCCGCTATTGAGAGCACTACCAACGAGGTTTCTATCGGTCTGGGTGAAGATTCCCAGCCTTCTATCCTTCCTGGTCCTCAGAGCGTGCCACGATCTTTGTCTCCTAACTTTGTGCCCCTTGCTTCACCTCTGCGCTCCATCGTCCGGCTCTCCCTGCTCTGGGCGGTCCTCGTGCGGTCGTTGATATGGAGTGCCCCCTATCTTGCCTCCTTCTACGCAAGTTGATGCGGCGGTTGTCGCTGAAGAGAGCTCCCAGGGTCCCCCCATTGATGGCGAGGTCAGTGATCGCCGTGGCATCAACCGAAGACATCCTGTTTCGAACCGCATTAGGCCTTGGAGCGGTGCTAAAAATTATGGTATTTCTTCCAATTTAAGTACAATTCCAATGCTAACATCGTTGAAAATCCCGATGCTACGGCCCGCATCGCCTAGCAATTCAGGAAACCTGGATGTAAACTTCATTCATTCGATACGTTGGGGAATGAGCATAGGGAGAACTACTTCAGTTTCTCGAAACGTCTCGGAGATGTAAGTTTTCTTCACGCCTTCTCCTCTCATACGCTTCGTTATTGTTCTTCATATGTTTTTTTTTGTAGCTAATGGCGGAGTATAATCGCTCAATTGACTTGTACGGGAGGCATGTGCGGTCTCCTACTGAAGCTGAATTTCGCACGGCGATGGAGAAGATAAAATCGTTAGAGTCTGAGGTGAATAAGCTTTCTGCTCTCAGGGAGAGTGACACTGATAATTTCAAATCCGTTGATAAGATCATCCTCTAATTGAATCATTTTGAGTACGTGCTCAGGGAAGCAGAGATTTCTCGTGATAATTACGAGGTCAAACTGTCGAACGCCATTACCCAAAATTTTGACCTTTTCGAGAAGGACGTTCAGCTCACTACTGAGGTTAGGAGCGTGAAGCTCAAATATAATTCTTTTCTCGAGGCTCCCAACCGGGATGTGAGTTCTGCTCGTGCTGCGCGTGTTGAGCTCAAGAATGAAGTGAAGGTGTACATCGATCGACTTCGATCATATCTTTCTGGAGTGTAGAAGTTATGGGGTTCTTTGTCTCGCTCTGCTGAAAGGGGAGCGAATTCAGAGTTTCTTGAGGAGATTATCAAGGGCAAAATAGAGAACCTGAACACTGAGCTTAATGTCGCCCTCACAGACAAAGAAATCAATGCCCGTGAGTTGCTCGATGTTGAGGTCGCGCTTCCGGAGATTGACTTGTCGCGTTTGGAGTTTTTGACGCTGAACTCTCCAGAGTTAGTCCCAGCTCCAGGGACTGAAGTTCCGGAGTCTGAGCCCATGGATACTTCGTTTGATGAGTTTGGTTCCAACCTTGGTGCCATCAGCCTGCCTGGATCGAGTATCGGCAATGTTTGCATCCTAGCTCACTCTTGCTGATTTTCGATTCCTTTTGTTGCCCCATTTTTTTGCTTTAGCGACTTGATACGCTTTGTTGTTGTCGTTTAATTTCCTTTTATTTCGGTGATGTGATATGCTTTGTTATTATTGTTATTGGACGAAGTTGTGATGGTTTTTTTTATTGTTCCATTGAGTGCTTTATTATTCGCCTTGCGATGACGAGTACTTTGTTTAGCTCGTTTACTTTCTTTTTTGTTTCCATGGACTCGATGTCGTCGTGTCGAGTTGTGCTGATTTTATTACTTTAACGAAGTGTTCCTCGTTTCTGTAACGGCTAATTGTTCGTATCCTTTACGAGGAGCTTGTTGCACTCTTTTTTATATTTTAGCGAAATGCTACTCGTTTCTGTAACGCCTACTTGTCCGTATTTTTTACGAGGAGTTGATTGCTTTTTTTTATATATTTTGGCCAAGTGCTACTCGTTTCTGTAATGGTTACTTGTGTATTCCTTACGAGGAGTTGTTTGTGCTTTTTTATTATATTTTGGCGAAGTGCTCCTCGTTTCTGTAACGGCTACTTGTCCGTATTTTTTACGAGGATCTGCTTACGCTCTTTTTTATAGTTTGGCGAAGTGCTCCTCGTTTCTATAACGGCTACTTGTCCGTATTATTTACGAGGAGCTGCTTGCAGGTTTTTTTTTTATTTTGGTGAAGTGATTCTCGTTTCTGTAACGGCTACTTGTCCGTATTCTTTACGAGTAGCTGCTTGCGCTCTTTTTTATATTTTGGCGAAATGCTACTCGTTTTTGTAACGGCTACTTGTCCATTTTTTTTACGAGGAGCTGCTTGCACTCTTTTTTTTATATTTTGGCGAAGTGCTCTTCGTTTCTATAATGACTATGTGTCTGTACTTTTACGAGGAACTGCTTTCGTTTAATGTGATTTCTCGTTCGCATCACATTATCTAGAACACAATTCATAGAAAAAGAAACTTGATTAATTTTTTGAATTGAATTGATATTCTGAAACGAAATAATTTAACAAAAGTATTTCTTAAGATGAATCGCATTCCACGATCTCATCACTAGATTTTGGTCAAGGGTCTCTAGTCCGTATACTCCGTGATTAATAATTTTTGCGATCTTGTATGGACCTTCCCATGTGATCCCCAACTTTCCTGCCCCAATCTCTGCGGTATTTTCGAACAATTTCTGTAGTACCAATTCACCTATGCCGAATCTCCGGGGTTTGACCCTCAAGTTGTAATATCTTCCTACGCTGTGCTGGATCCCATCATGTAGCTGAAACAACTGATTATGTGTGAAAGAACATTAGTTTCCGATCATGTCCTCCGTTGACCATGCGAACGTATTCTTATTTTCTTTTAAGAAAATTTCTAACTCATGTATGATCTTATGATACAAGTCTGCTCCTATGCCTACGCTCCGATCCGGGTTCATTGGATCGATGGGGACTTGAATTATTGAGTTGGACTGGGGACCTTTCTGAATTTTTGTTTTCTCTAATTGTTTAGACTCGTCCCCGCTTGATAATTGCTATTGAATTCGGAGACGATGTCCGCTCATATAACATATCCTTGAGCTCTTTTGATTCCTGCGCAACACTCCTACTCATGTTGGTGTTGAGAATTTCACACACTGATGATATGTCGAGGGGATCGCCTTCATTGCGTAAATCCAAAGCGTGCCGAGGATGACGTTGTAAGTTGCTGGTCTGTCCACCATCGTGAATTCAACCATTTTAGTCATCTCCTTAACAGAGACGGATAACTCAAAGTCCCTAATGACATCTCGGTTACCCCATTGAATCTTGTCAAGGGAAGGGGAGGTCCTTGAATATCCTCCCAATCGATTCACATCTTTTGGAGTGTCTCGAGGAACAATAGGTTGACTGAGCTTCCGGTATCGATCAGTACCCTTGACACCTCGCAATTAGGTCCGATGTCCAGCTCGACTACTAGCGAATCATCATGCGGGCTAATGAGGTAAGCGGTATTTTCCTCGGAGAAAGATATGACTACCCCGGAGCTTCCTTCAAACTTGGCACGTCCGAAATCAGCTTTCCGTTGCCAAAACTTTATTGACGTTACGGAATTGCGGTAGTATTTTGATCCTTCCATTATGAAATCGATTCATTTTTTTTGGGTTTGACCCCTCGTTTCTTTCTCATAGGATGGCCTGCCCCGGTTACTGTTCGCATTTTCCTCTTCGCTATTCTGGGTTTCTCACTCACCTAACTTGGCTCCGCAATCTGATAGCTCTACTGCGATATATTTTGCTATTAAGAATTCCCTCAGGTTGAAGCAGTCCTTGGTGTCATGTCCATTGCACTTATGCAACTCGCAATACGCACTTTCGCCCCGATCCATCCTTCTTACTGGAGTACTTCCTACACTCCTTTCTGGGTTCCGATCTACAACATATGCCAGTTTAATAGTTCTGAACATTCGAGTGTCCTTTCCATCTCTTTTCTCAAATCGCCTTTGGCTCGGGAGAGATTATGTTCCATTTTTTTATCAGTTTGAATTTCTTGGCGAGTGTCAATTTCTACTCTTCGGCTATTATCCAGTTTGTTGATCTGTGTAATGCATCCTCGATTATCTCGGCTTATGAATCGTCAGATCAAAACGGAAGGGGGATTCATGCCAAAGTCCGTGTTTTAGGGCAGCGAGGGCTGTCGAGTCGCTGACTCTTGCTATCTTGGCCTTCACTTTCTTGAAATTATCGATATAAGATCATAGCGGCTCCGTCTCAGCTTGCGTGATGTTTCACAGGTCGGCATCAGTCGTTCCGTATCCCACAAAGATGGAATAATGCTTGATAAACACTATCGATAACTGATTGAAGTTATCGATATAGTTTTCTCGTAGTTGGGAGAACCATTTGAGCGCCGGTCCCACTAAATTTTATGCGAATAACCGGCAATATCCAACGTGTTTTTTTTCCTCACTGAAGTGGGCCTGTTTCACGGTGATTCGGAACGCTTTCATGTATGATTTTGGATCCAAATTTCCCTCGTAGACCGGCAATCTTAGTTTGCCAATTTCCTTCACCTGCCTGTTTGCTACCCGGGTTGAGAATGGTGACCTCTCAGTTTCTTCGATCACGCGATCGATCTCTAGGGCTGTGCTTGATGCTTTATGGACTTTAGAGGTCATTGCTGCGAGGTTGGCGTTAGTTTTTTTGATGGATCTTCGGAGACTCTCGTATCCTGCCATATTGGGATTTTCTTGAGAGTTTTCGGAATGTCCTCTGGGTAGGGTTCGATCATGGACCGCGCCCTGACCAAGAGCAGGGAGCAGTGCGGGCTCCTCTCCCGATAGCCCCGTGTGAGGTTGCGATGGCGGCGGGGTGCCTGATGTTTCTCCTGGGAGGAAATCGACGTGAGGAGTCGTGCTGAGCACGACTCGATCCTCGGGTCGGGTGCCGAAGTCGAGGCGCATTCTAGTGGATCTCTGCTGAGGATTTTCCTCAACTTGAAAACCGCTCGCCGCGCTGATCGCCATTACTCTCGACTCGAGCTCGGCTCGAGCCGTCGCAAGGTTGTTGAGTTGCATCACGAGTTAGGTTTCGTGTGCGTTAAACCGCACCACGAGATTGTCGTTGGACTTCTTTTGCTTGTCAGCAGTCGACTTGAGATCCATCAGCAGGGCCTTAATGTCCGATAGCGAGTCTGAACGATCATCGCCGGAGCTCGACATTGTGATTGATGAATTTTTAAAAATAAATTTTTTTTGAATTAGGGTGGATCGTCCTCACAGATGTCGCCAAATGTTAGAACCGAATAAACAATTCAACTCTCACACAAAGAATAATCTGAATAGTTCTTGTTTATTTTTCAATATTTTGGAATATCTTACAAATGAGGTTTCTCCCCCGTTTTATACTATTAATTGCGACAGTTACAAAATAAATAAATTTAATCAGATTTATGATCTGGTTAAATTCGATTTTGTTCGGTTGAATCGGTTCGGGTCTTTGAAGGAAAATCTGGTGCCCACAAAATGGAATGTCTCCTACCTGTTCTTGATGGATGTCTTTATCCTTCACTCCGTCTTGAACATTTTTTACCCCAAAAAATCTTGATTACCTACATCAAAATTTTCCAAGTCATTCACCATAAAAAATGTGTGATATATTAAACTCGCCAGACAGTTTCAAATGGTATGCATTTTCATTGATATTGTCTAGCACTTTGAAATGTCCCTCTCTTCTTAGTACAAGCTTGGAGCTTCTTTTGTGTGGAAATCTTTCCCATCTCATATTCAACCAAGTCTAGGGATTTTAAATTTTTTTAAAAATTTAGAGTTAATGTAATCCGTTAAAATATGTATAAACCCTAATCATGAATTATTGTAAAAATAATTATATTCTATTATAAACATATATATATATAACAAAAAAAAAATAAAAAAATTGATGGATTTCAAATGGGTTACAAATGGTTTAACCCTATTTTTTAAATTTTGAGGAACTAAAATAAAGTTAGAATTAATTTATAGCCAAGTTAATTTAAGGTTACGGCGGACTTAATTTAAAAACACATATTATCATCTGTGACCAAACCCATGCTTCTGGTTCAAACACAGTTTTGTTCATACCATATTACGTGTTTCTCATATTGTTTTGTCTTTTTCTTTTAAAGTTGTCCTTAACCTTTTATTATATCTTCTCCACCATCTATGCCTTATTAACTCCATCTAAAATCACAGTTTCAGTTGGGTGCAAATAAGATAAATCGATGGGAAGAAGAGGGTTGAATCTCTATAAAACCCGAAATTGAGATTACTTTGTTGTAGAATAACTAGTTTTGTTGTATGCAAACTAGTTCTTCAAGTTATTGCCAATGGCAGTTCTAAGCAATGTAGATAGTGTGCAGTTCATAACTTCTGTTTGAAGATGAAAAGTTATAAATTATTAACAACTTTATTTATATCTTCTTCAAAAGAATCTTCTAAAAATGGTTAAGAAACTTTGTATCACGTTCTGGTACAATTGTTTTACGGACTCCATGTATCCTTATCATTTCTTTGAAGAACAAATCTGTAGTTTGATTTTTCATTTTGGCAGAAGTAATGAAATGTGCAATTTTGGAAAATATGTACCCCACAATAAATATTAAATTCTTGTTTATGATTTTTGGTAATCCATTGAGATGTCATAGGAATATTAAACATATTTGTTCCACTGTTTTTAGATGAGGTTTAGAACAGTCAAAATAAATTAGAATTGGAGGCAGCATCCGTAATATATTATTTAAGAAACATTTTAATAAAATAATTTTATCTTAAAATGTTATAAACAGAAATATAATGATGACATGTCATCACTACAATAAATTTTAAATAAATACATAAATAAGCTTAAATTAGTAGAATAATTACAATATATGTTATTATTATTAATTTGATTAAAAAATTAATATATTTTATTAAACTAACCAAAAATACTACTAAATTCGTAAAAAACCAATTATTTTTCTTTTCTTAATTTATATACACAAAAATTATTATTAAAAATAATTTTAAATAAAATTTAAATTATATATATTTAATTTATATTTAATAATAAACAATATTATATAATTTGCGAATATTTTTCTCCATATATTGTGTGGGTATAAATCTAGTTGTTTGATTATTTTGAAAAGCATCTTTCGCAAAAAATTATTCTAAATTGTTTTGTTATGCTGTATATTTCACTCACTTACTTATTTTCAATTAAAAAATTTATAATTTTATTTGAGTTCACGTTATGTAATCTCCAATTTCACAGAAAATCGATTAGTCTAAACTGTTGGGATATTTACCCAATAATATTTTTGTGTGATGAAAATAGAAATTAAAAAATAATATAGAAAAAGAATTTTTTTATATTAGGAAAGGAATTTTACAAAAGTTGGTTTTTATTTGTGGATAACTTTTAAGTATTTATTTGTTTGATTGTTCTTACAAATGCCACCCAACACTCCTATTTATACTAGTGGTGAGTGAGTACTAAAATATCTATCACACTCTCTCATCCTTATCCACTTATCTAGATAAGCTTTATCCATTTATCTAGATAAGTCTTATCCACTTATCTTAGATAAACCTTATCCTCTTTTCTAATTAATCCTTATCCTTATCTAATTCTCTATATAATTCTTTTTTTCTCTATAATTCTAGATTTTCCTTATTCTTATATTTGGGCTTTACTTTATGCTAGTAATTATGTTTATTATTTGAGCTAATTGAAAGAATATCCAACAATCTCCCCCTTCCCGGCTTAGCTCGAAGTTGTCACGATGCCGGTGCCTTCACAACAACCTTCAAACTTTTTGATTGGTAATACTTTGATCATAATGTCTGACCAATTCTTCTCCGTGTATACTTTGTCGAGATGCGTAATTCTCTCTTCGAGAACTTCTCGGATCCAGTGATGTCGAATATCAATGTGCTTTGAACTGGAGTGCAAGGTTGAATTCTTTGCTAAGTGAATAACACTTTGGTTATCACATAACATGATATATTTCTTTTGTTTTATTCCCAACTCAAGTAAGAAGTTTTTCATCCACAACATCTCTTTGCAAGCTTCACTGACTGCGATATATTCTGCTTCAGTGGTAGACAAAACAACACACTTTTGTAACTTTGATTGCTAGGAAACAGCTCCCCCTGCAAAGGTAGTTACATACCCTAATGTTGATTTTCTAAAATCTTTATCCCCGGCCCAATCTGCGTCGCTATAGCCCATCAACTCAAGCTTTCGTTTACCAAAGCAAAGACACCTTTTAGTTGTGCCTCGTAGATAACGGAAGATCCATTTAACTGCTTTCCAATGCTCTTTCCCCGGATTGGCTAGAAAGTGACTCACAACTCCAACTACATAGGCGATATCAGGCCTAGTACACACCATAGCAAACATAAGACTACCGACTGTTGATGCATAAGAAGTAGTCTTCATTTCCTTCTTTTCCTTCTCATTTGTTGGACTTTGCTCTGAGCTTAGCTTGAAATTTCCAGCAAGTGGTGTACATACCGGTTTTGCCTTGTGCATGTTGAATCTCTCCAACACTTTTTCAATATATCGTTTTTTGGGATAGCCATAACAATTTTCTCGATCTATCACGAATGATCTTCATCCCAAGAATTTTTTTTGCTGATCCCAAGTCTTTCATTGCAAAACATTTGTCTAAATCTTTCTTTAGAGCATCTATCTTGGTGCGGTCATCACCAATGTCATCAACATATAGCAAAAGTATGAGAAAGACACCACCAGCGTACCTTTTTATGAAAACACAATGGTCATTCATGGTTTTCTTGAACTCATGATCTACCATGAAGGATTCAAACTTCTTGTACCATTGTCTTGCGGCTTATTTGAGACCACAAAGACTTTTCTTTAGTCGACACGCCAAATTTTCTTTGTTTGGGACCTTAAAACCTTCAGACTTGATGAGGACATCAGGTCGTACATCCAGCCAGGAGACCAGATTGGCCGACCAGGAAGCTTGCCCGAGACAGCCGGGTCATTTGGTACGTCTGCCGGACCAAGCAGTACCGCCAGACCCTCGACCAATAGGACCAGACCGGTCAGCATTGCCGACGGAGAGGCCCAAGCTTCCGGCACACTAGGTGGCGATGTGGATGACACCGCCGGTCCCCTTGGTGATGCGACCGACTCCGGGATCAACTTGGCCGGTCCTGAAGGCATTCCGGCCAGTACCTCGCACAATCCAGCCGGTACAGCCGATCTAGCCGAGTACACGCGCATTTCCACTTCTACACAAGAAGACTCGGACCAAATGAGCTACCAGCTCCAGGACATGCACCTAGAGGAAGTCTCTACACCAGTTGTACCTCAGGGAGCAATGACAAGAAGCAGATCAAGGGCACTCTTCCACAAATTTAGCTTATGGGTTGACAAGCTCCTAGAGGAAGATCGACTAAGGACAATGGGCCAGAAGTGCAAGGAAGAGTCCAAAGGCTTTTTAACAACACAAGAAACATCAGAGACTTGGGCTTTAGTGGAAAGAGAGGTCAGGATCCAAAGATTCCTAACCCTACTCCAAGTCGAAGACTAGGAGCAAGGCGCGTGCATGCCACAAGGACGGCCACCTTCCATTTCTTGGCCATAAGGTAAGTAAGGTAAGTTTCAATTCGAATATATGCCTCTTTCTGTTTTGCAGGATAGGATCTAGATTGTTTACATTTTTGAGTCAAGAACATTTTAGGAATAGGTCTTTTTTTGGTTATGCACTTTGTATCTTTTCCATTAGTGCACTTTTGTAAACTTTCCGTTTCTTTATTTGAGTCGACCCTAGAAGATCAAGCTGTCGAGCATATTAATAAGGCTCCTTCCAACATTGTAGTTCGACAACCTTTTTGATATTAATAAAGATAGAACTTTTTCCCCAACAAGTTTTCTCTCAAGAATTTTGTGCGCTTAGAATCTAGTTGAGACCAGCCCTCCTAGCTCTAAGTTTGTGATTTATCACGAGGTTCATCACCTCTCGTGTGGTTCACTTCACCTTTCCTTCGAATACCAACCCAAAAACCCATATCCAAGAAGTCTAAGGACGAGTTTCTTACCTAAACTTCTCCAAACAGCCCACGCGCATACATCCTTGAATCAAGGCTTGTATCATTTTGGTATCAGAGCTTAAAGCTCCTAAACCAGGTTTTTTCTATCCTTTAGCTTGTTTTGTTTCTTGTTATTGCATTAGTTTAAGTTCCATTCAAGGAAAAAAAATAACATCTAAACTCATACCGAGTGCATCTAGATCCTACGTGCATCACTAGGTTCTAGAATCATTCTTGCATTGCTATATTCGACTTTCCTTTTTATTAGAATCATATTTCTATTATTTGTAAGTTAAATTAAAAGAAAATAAAAAGAAAAGAAAATAAAATAGGAAAAATACCAAAAGATTTCGAATTGGACAGCTAGCAATAGTTGTCAAGAAAATTTCATTTTATTCAAATCTCCATATTTTCGAATTTTCCATTCCTTAGAACTTTCCTTTTTGCATTTTTTCGAATCCCTTATAAAAAGAAAACCCTCCTAATAATTTAGGAATATCATAACTTGTCTTCTTTCTTTGTAGCACACAATGGCAGAAGAAAATAGAGAAGCAACCGAAGCCATGATGGCCATGTTCACCACACTCCAAACACAACTCGCATCCATAGGCGAGAGGTTGGAGCGCGTGGAAAGACCGGTGAGATTCCAGGCCATAAGGCACGTTAGAGCTGAGCAAGACCGTCCTGAGGGTCCTGAGCACCTTAGGACACGGCACGAACAGGAGGAGCCCCAGCCAGATGGAGATGAGGACACACAACCTCACAACTATCACCATAGGCCGAAAGGACCTCCACGGCAACCAGAGGTAGAAGATGATGGCTTCGAGCCATATTGTCTTCACCAGAGACCAAGGATGCCTCCTAGACATCATGAGGATGGAGAAGAACACGCCTACAACCGAGTAACTCATCCTCATGTTAAGCTAACTCCTCCAAGTTTTGCAGGAAAAGTAGACCACGAGGCTTACCTAGAATGGGAGAGAAGAATGGATCATATCTTTGATCATTACAACCAACCAGGGCCTAGGAAAGTCTCAATGGCAGTAGCACAACTCACGGACAATGCCCTCATCTGGTGGGATCGTGAGGTATCTGACAGGAGGAGGAAAAGAATGAGGCCTATAGACTCATGGGTTGACATGAAGGATGTCATGCGACAAAGGTTTGTTCCACCTTACTTTCATAGGGACTTGCAACGTCGTTTTCGTACTCTTAAGCAGGGTACCAGATCAGTAGAGGAGTACTATGAAGAGTTCGAGAAGCTAAGGAACAGATTGGAGCTCAATGATGATGAAGAAGTATTGATGGCACAATTCTTGGATGGACTCCAAGAAAGAATCAGCCGCAAGGTGGAAAGGCAAATCTACAATGACTTCAAAGACTTGTTCCACTTATCTGTCCAGGCTGAGCAGCACATCAAACGTAAGAGCCAAGACATCCACAGCAAGCCTAAGACACCTTGGGCACCAAGCAACATTCCCAAGCCCGTAGACAAAGGCAAGAGCATAGAGATCGAGTCAAGGTTCAAGAGCAAGCATCCTGAACCCACCCGTGACCAAAGAGAGCCTGGTAAGTCTTCTAACCCTCAAAGATCACGTAACATCACTTGTTTCAAGTGTAGGGATCGTGGACACATCTCAAGGGAATGCCCAAACAACCGGGTCATGCTGATTACAGAGGCTAGAGAATATGAGTCCCAGGATGAAGAGGACTATGAACCAGAAGAGGAATATGGTGACATTGAGTACCCTGATGTGGGGGAAGTGCTGGTCACTAGACGCATCCTCAATGCAATGGTGGGTCCTTCAGAGACCATCCAAAGGGAGAACATCTTCCACAGCCGTTGCACCATCAAGGGCAAGGTATGTAACCTCATCATAGATGGTGGTTCTTGCACTAATGTTGCTAGTGCATACATGGTTGATAAGCTAGGTCTAGAGAAGACAAGGCATCCTCGACCATATAGACTGAGATGGCTCTATGACAAAGTGGAGCTCAAGATCCATGAGCAAGTCACTGTGCCATTCAGTGTGGGCAAGTACCAAGACCAAGTCTTGTGCGACGTGGTGCCCATGCAAGCTGGCCATCTTCTACTAGGAAGACCATGGCAGTTTGACAAGGAGACCAGGCATGATGGCCGAACCAATCTCTACACTTTCATGCATGACAAGAGAAAGGTCAGCCTAGCTCCTCTCACACCTGCCCAGGTACATGAGCTTCAACAGCAAATGAGTAAGGAAAAGAAGCTCATTAAATCTTATTTTCTTATTCAACCAAGTCATGTCCGNTTCTTTGAAAACCATTAGTAACATTAAATCCTTCGAGGATAAAGCTCTCCGGACATGGCTTGGTTGAATAAGAAAATTAGACTTGATAAGTTTCTTTTCCTTACTCATTTGGAGTTGTAGCTCATGTACCTGGGCAGGTGTAACAGGAGCCAAGCTGACCTTTCTTTCGTCATACACAAAAGTGTAGAGATTGGTTCGGACATCATGCCTGGTCTCTTTGTCAAACTGCCATGGTCTTCCTAGCAGAAGATGGCCAGCTTGCATGGGCACCACGTCGCACATGACTTGGTCTTGGTACTTGCCCACACTAAATGGCACAGTGACTTTCTCATGGATCTTGAGCTCCACTTTGTCATCCAACCATCTCAGTCTATATGGTCGAGGATGCCTTGTCTTCTCTAGAACTAGCTTATCAACCATATATGCACTAGCAACGTTAGTGCAAGAACCACCATCTATGATGAGGTTACATACCTTGCCCTTTATGGTGCAACGGCTGTGGAAGATGTTCTCCCTTTGGATGGTCTCTGAAGGATCCACCATTGCACTGAGGATGCGTCTAGTGACCAGCACTTTCCCCACATTAGGGTACTCAATGTCACCATACTCCTCTTCTGGTTCATAGTCCTCTTCATCTTGGGACTCATATTCTCCAGCCTCCGTAATCAACATGACCCGGGTGTTTGGGCACTCCCTTGAGATGTGTCCACGACCCCTACACTTGAAACAAGTGATGTCACGTGATCTTTGAGGGTTAGAAGACTTACCAGGCTTTCTCTGGTCACGGGTGGGTTCAGGAGGCTTGCTCTTGAACCTTGACTCGATCTCTATGCTCTTTCCTTTGTCTACGGGCTTGGGCATGTTGCTTGGTGCCCAAGGTGTCTTAGGCTTGCTGCGGATGTCTTGGCTCATACGTTTGATGTGCTGCTCAGCCTGGACAGATAGGTTGAACAAGTCTTTGAAGTCATTGTAGATTTGCCTTTCCACCTTGCGGCTGATTCTTTCTTGGAGTCCATCCAAGAATTGTGCCATCAATGCTTCTTCATCATTATTGAGCTCCAATCTGTTCCTTAGCTTCTCGAACTCTTCATAGTACTCCTCTACTGATCTAGTACCCTGCTTAAGAGTACGAAAACGACGTTGCAAATCTCTATGAAAGTAAGGTGGAACAAACCTTTGTCGCATGAGGTTTTTCATGTCGACCCATGAGTCTACGGGTCTCATTCTCTTCCTCCTTCTGTCAGATACCTCACGATCCCACCAGATGAGGGCCTTGTCCGTGAGTTGTGCTACTGCCATTGAGACTCTCCTAGGCCCTGGTTGGTTGTAATGATCAAAGATATGATCCATTCTTTTCTCCCAATCTAGGTAAGCCTCGGGGTCTACTTTTCCTGCAAAACTTGGAGGAGTTA
The DNA here is from genome assembly GCA_018901945.1 of Pugionium dolabratum. Taxonomy (NCBI): domain Eukaryota; kingdom Viridiplantae; phylum Streptophyta; class Magnoliopsida; order Brassicales; family Brassicaceae; genus Pugionium; species Pugionium dolabratum. The sequence continues at coordinate 84,718 of JAEVFF010001229.1, read as the reverse complement.
GCTTAACATCAGGATGAGTTACCCGGTTATAGGCATGTTCATCTCCATCCTCTTGATGTCTAGGAGGCATTCTTGGTCTCTGGTGAAGACCATATGGCTCAAAGCCATCATCTTCTGCCTCTGGTTGCCGTGGAGGTCCTCTCGGCCTATGGTGATAGTTATGAGGTTGTGTGTCCTCATCTCCATCTGGCTGGGGTTCCTCCTGTTCGTGCCGTGTCCTAAGGTGCTCAGGACCCTCAGGACGGTCTTGCTCAGCTCTCACGTGCCTTATGGCCTGGAATCTCACCGGTCTTTCCACGCGCTCCAACCTCTCGCCTATGGATGCGAGTTGTGTTTGGAGTGTGGTGAACATGGCCATCATGGCTTCGGTTGCTTCTCTGTTTTCTTCTGCCATTGTGTGCTACAAAGAAAGAAGACAAGTTAGGATGCTCCTAAATTATTAGGAGGGTTTTCTTTTAATAAGGATTCAAAAATTTGCAAAAAGGAAAAAATCTGAGAATTGGAAATTCAAAGATATGAAGATTTGAAAAAAAGGAAACTTTCTTGACAACATGTGCTAGCTGTACAATTCGAATTCTTTTAGTATCTTTTCTATTTTCTTTTTCTTTTCATTTTAATTAAACTTAAAAATAAAGGAAATATGATTTAAACAAAAAGGAAAACGTGAATGGCAATGCAAAAGTGAATCTAAAGCCTCGATTCAAGGCTTGGATGCGCGTGGGCTGTTTGTAGAAGATTAGGTGAGAAACTCAACCTTAGGCTTCTGGATGGGGTTTTCTGGTTGGTAAAAGATGGAAGGGTGAAGTGAACCACACGAGGGGTGATGAACCTCGTGATAAATCACAAACTTAGAGCTAGGGGGGCTGGTCTCAACTAGATTCTAAGCGCACAAGATTCTTGAGAGAAAACTTGTTGGGGAAAAAGTTCTATCTTTATTAATATCAAAAAGGTTGTCGAACTACAATGCTGGAAGGAGCCTTATTAACATGCTCGACAGCTTGACCTTCTAGGGTCGATCCAAATAAGAAAAGGAAAACTTACAAAAGTGCACAAAGGAAAAAATACAAAAGTGTATAATCGAAAAAGGACATATTTCTAAAATGTCTTTGACTCAATAAAGTAAATATTCTAGATCCTACCCTGCAAAATAGAAAGAGGCATATATTCGAATTGAAACTTACCTTAACTTACCTCATGGCCAAGAAATGGAAGGTGGCCGTCCTTGTTGCATGCACGCGCCTTGCTCCTAGTCTTCGACTTGGAGTAGGGTTAAAAATCTTTGGGCCCTGACCTCTCTTGCCACTAAAGCCCAGGTCTCTGATGTCCCTTGTGTTGTTGAGAAGCCATTGGACTCTTCCTTGCATTTTTGGCCCATTGTCCTTAGTCGATCTTCCTCTAGGAGCTTGTCGACCAATAAGCTGAATTTGTGGAAGAGTGCCCTTGATCTGCTTCTTGTCATTGCTCCTTGAGGTACCACTGGTGTAGAGACTTCCTCTAGGTGCATGTCTTGGAGCTGGTAGCTCATCTGGTCCGAGTCTTCTTGTGTAGAAGTGGAAATGCACGTGTACTCGGCTGGATCGGCTGTACCGGCTGGATTGTGCGAGGTACTGGCCGGAATGCCTTCAGGACCGGCCAAGTTGATCCCGGAGTTGGCGGCATCACCAGAGGAACCGGCGGTGTCATCCACGTCGCCACAAAGTGTGCCGGAAGCTTGGGCCTCTCTGCCGGCAATGCTGGTTGCTCTGGTCCTTGTGGTCGAGGGTCCGGCGGTACTGCTTGGGCCGGCAGGCGTGCCAGATGGTCCGACTATCTCGGGCAAGCTTCCTGGTCGGCCAGTTTGGTCTCCTGGCTGGATGTACGACCTGATGTCCTCATCACCCTCCTTTGTTCCTTCTCCAACGCAGGTTGATGGGACTGCTGTCGCTGCAGATTGCTCTTAGGATCCTCCAATTGATGGTGAGGTCAATGACCGCCGTGGTATTAAGCGTAGACATCCAGCTCCGAACCGCGTGAGGCCTTGGGGCGGTGCCAAGAGGTTAAGGCACTTCTTCCATTTTGAGTACAATTCCGACGCCAACATCGTTGAGGACCCCGATGCTACGTCGCACATCGCCCAACATTTCAGACAGCCTGGATGTAAGCTACTGTCGTTTGTTACGTTGGGAATGGAGCATAGGGAGAGCTATCTCAGTTTCTCGAAACGTCTTGGAGATGTAAGTTTTCTTCATTTCATTTCCTCTTCATTTCATTCCCTCCTTCGGAGATGTTCTTCATACCTTTTTTTTGTGTAGCTGATGGCAGAGTATAATCGCTCAATGGATTTGTACGAGAGGCGTGTGCGGTCTCCTACCGAAGCGGAATTTCGTGCAGCTACAGAGTGGATAAAGTCGTTAGAATCAGAAGTGAAGAAACTTTCTGCTCTCAGGGAGAACGATGCTGATAAGGTCAAATCTGTTGACAAGGTCATCCTCCAATTGAATCGTTCCGAGTATGCGCTCAGGGAAGCAGAGATTTCTTGCGATGATTATAAGGTTAAGCTGTCGAATGCCATTGCCCAGAATTCAGAGCTTTTCGAGAAGGACGTTCAACTTGCTACTGAGGTTAAGAGTGTGAAGATCAAATACAACGCTCTTCTTGAGGCTCGCAATCGGGATTTGGGTGCTGGTCGTGTTGCTCGGGCTGAGCTCAGAATGAGGTGAAGGTTCACATTGATCGGCTTCGATCATATCTTTCTGGGGTGGAGAGGTTGTGTGGTTCCTTGTCTCGTTGCGCTGAAACGAGAGCGAATTCGGAGATTCTTGAGGAGATTATCAATGGCGAAATAGAGGATCTGAACGCTGAGCTTAAAATTGTCTTCACAGACAAAGAGATCAGTGCTCGTGAGTTGCTCGATGATGAGGGCGCGCTTCCAGAGATCGATTTGTCGCGTTTGGAGTTTTTGATATTGAACTCTCCATAGTTAGTCCCCGCTTCAGGGTCCGAAGTTCCGGACTCCGAGCCCATGGATACATCGTTTGACGAGTTTGGTTCCAACCTTGGGGCCATCTGCCTCCCTGGAGCGTGTATCGGCAACTTCTGCATTCCAGCTCCCTCTTGCTGATATTTGATTTTTCCTGTTGTATTTTTTTTCTGCTTTAGCGATTTGATACGCTTTATCGTTGTCGTTTAGTTTCCTTTTGTTTTGGTGATTCGATACGCTTTGTTATTGTTGTCATTGGACGAAGTCGTGATGGACCTTTTATTATTTCACTGAGTGTTTTATCATTCGACCACGATGACGAGCGCGTTGTTCATGTAGTTCGCTTTTTCTTTTGTTTCGATGGTCTCGACGTCGTAGCGTCGAGATGTGCTGTCTTGGTTGCTTTCAGGAAGTGCTCCTCGTTTCTGTTATGGCTATGCGTCCATACTTTTATGAGGAGCTACTTTGCATTCTTTTTATATCTTGGTGAAGTGCTCCTCGTTTCTGTAACGGCTACTTGTGCGTATTCTTTACGAGGAGCTGCTTGCGCTTTTTTTTTATTTTGGCGAAGTGCTCCTCGTTTCTGTAACGGCTACTTCTCCGTATTCTTTACAAGGGGCTGTTTGCGCTCTTTTTATATTTTGGCGAAGTGCTCCTCGTTTCTGTAACGGCTACTTGTCTGCATTCTTTACGAGGAGCTGCTTGCGCTCTTTTTAAATTTTGGCGAAGTGCTCCTCGTTTCTGTAACGGCTACTCGTCCGTATCTTTTACGAGGAGCTGCTTGCACTCTTTTTATATTTTGGCGAAGTGCTCCTCGTTTCTGTAACGATTACTTGTCCGTATCTTTTACGAGGAGCTGCTTGCGCTCTTTTTATAATTTTGGCGAAATGCTCCTCATTTCTGTAATGGCTACTTGTCCGCTTTCTTTACGAGTAGCTGGTTTCGTTTTATTTGGTTTCTTGTTCGCGTAGCGTTATCTGGGACACCACTCATAGAAAAAGAAACTTTATTAATATGTCGAAATTGGATTGATATGTTGAAATGAAACTAATTTAACAAAAATATTTCTTAAGATGGATCGCGTTCCACGATCTCATCACTGGGTTTCGGTCGAGGGTCTCTAGTCCGTATACTCCATGCTTAATTATTCGTTCGATCTTGTATGGGTCTTCCCATGTGATCCCCAACTTCCCTGCTCCAAGCTCCGTACTATTCTCGAACACTTTTCGTAGTACCAATTCGCCTATGCCGAATCTCCGTGGTTTGATCCTGGAGTTGTAATATCTTGCTGCGCTCTGCTGGTAGTTCTGTAACCGTATCAAGGCTTGGTCTCGTCTCTCGTTTATTACATCAAGATTGTCTTGTAACATCTTTTTGTTGATTACTTCGTTTTCCGGAGCTGATTCCCTTCGAAGACTTGGGATTGCGACTTCGGCCGGTACAACTGCCTCAACTCCGTAAAGTAGGGAGAATGGTGTTTCGCTGGTAGACTTTCGCGGGGTAGTTCGGTAAGCCCATAACACTCCTTGCAACTCGTCTGCCCAGTTCCCCTTGTATGCTCTGAGTCTCTTCTTTAAGTTGCTCAGTATTGATTTGTTTGTGGCTTCGGCTTGTCCGTTCCCCTACGGATAACGGGCGCTTGATTTACTTAGACGAATTTTCCATGTTTCGCAGAACCTCTCAAACTTCTTTGAGATGAACTGCGATCCGTTATCCATGACGATCTCATAGGGCAAACCGTGTCTACATATAATGTTTTTCCATATGAAACTTTGCACTGTTGAGTCCACGATCGATTTGTATGATTCTGCTTCTACCCACTTCGAGAAGTAATCCATCATCACCAATAGGTATTTCACGTTTCCTGTCGAAGGATACAGAGGTCCGACGATATCCATTGACCACCTCATAAATGGATACGGGGCTGAAAATGATTGAAGCTCCTCTGTCGGGCGGTGGTTCACTGTTGCATGCCTTTGACAGCTGTCGCAATGCTTTGTGTAACGCTCAAAATCTTCCAGCATGGTCGGCCAGTAGTATCCTTGTCGTTTGATTGTAAGTGCAGGGTTACGGCCTGACGAGTGGCTTCCGCATAAGCCTTCGTGCATTTCTCTCATTATTGTTTCCGCGTCTTCTTTGTCGACGCAATTGAGGTATGGGCCGGCTATGCTCCGTTTGTACAACTTTCCCTCGAGTACACAAAATCGAGCGCTGATTATTTTGAGCTTCCTCGCGTCCCATTTACTGTTTGGTATTGTTCCCGTTGCTATGTACTCCTTTATCGGGACTCTCCAATCGTCGGTTTGGTGTTCCTCTTCGATCGGAACAGATTGTTGTTCATTGGATTGGTTCTCTGCGTCGCAGCCGATCTCGAAGATGAGGTTTGAATGGAATTTTATGCTTGGTGTCTCGATACTCGGAATCACCCTTTTTATCATTGGTTCCGTTGTGGATGCCAAGGTCGCCAGGGCGTCAGCTTGGGCATTTTCTGCTCCTGGGATTCGTTTGAGTTCGAAGTGATCAAACAGTCGCACAAGTCCCTGAACTATTTCGAGGTACAATTCCATTCGTTCGTCCTTGGTTTCGTAATCGCCGTTAAATTGACTGGCTACGAGCTGAGAATCCGTGAATGCTTCTAGTTCGTCTACCCCGATCCCGCTTGCCAACCTTAAACCAGCGATTAAAGATTCGTATTCTGCTTCGTTATTGGAGGCATTGAATAATAGCCGAAAAGATTGTTCGATTACTTCCCCGGTCGGAGATGTGAGTCGTATCCCAAATCCGGATCCATGATTTGTTGATGATCCGTCCACATGGAGAGTCCACCTCCCATTGCGGCACGACTCGCCGAAGCTGTCCCTGGGTAGTTCGATGATGAAATCGGCAAGAACTTGGGCTTTGATACTTGTTCTTATTCGGTACTCGATGTCATACTCACTCAGCTCAATTGCCCATTTCGTCAATTGCCCCGATTGATTCGGACTATGGAGTACTCCTCCTAGAGGTTGGGTTATCATTACGACAATCGTGTGTGATTGGAAATAGGGTTTCAGTTTCCGGGCTGTCGTTATCACTGCGAGAGCTAGTTTCTCGAAGGCTGGGTATCGTGTTTCGGCATTGACCAATCGCCTGCTCACGTAAAAAACTGGCCTCTGTTCCCCTTTGTCTTCTCGGATTAGTACTCCGCTGACTGCTACGGCAGATACGGCTACGTACAAGTAAAGGATATCTCCTGGCTGTGGTTTGACCAATATCGGAGGGCTGGAGAGATAGGACTTCAGCTTGGTGAGCGCTCGCTCGCATTTTTCGTTCCAAACGAACGATTTGTTTCCTTTTAGTAACTCGAATAATGGGAGGCTCTTATCCGTTGATCGCAAAATAAACCTGTTTAGAGCTGCGACTCGCCCTGTCAGGCACTGGACTTCCTTTATAGTTCTCGGAGAGTGTATTTGTGCAAAAGCGGAAATCTGGCTAGGATTGGCCTTGATTCCTCGTTCTGTTACTAAGTATCCGAGGAATTCTCCTAAGGTTACGACGAATGTACACTTTGTGGGGTTCAGCTTCATTCCGAATTGATTCAGGTTGTCGAAGCATTCTTTCAAATTATCCACGTGTTCTTCGCTACGCGCGGACTTTACGAGCATGTCATCTATGTAAACTTCTATGGTCCTCCCGATTTGATTCGAGAACATCCGATTCACCAACCTTTGATAAGTGGCCCCGGTGTTTTTTAGCCTGAATGGCATGACGTTGTAACAATAGGTTCCCATATCGGTGACGAATGACGTCTTTTCTTGATCGTCTGGGTGCATAAGAATTTGATTATACCCAGAGAACGCATCCATGAAAGTTAGCAATTGATTACCCGCCGTCGAATCTACCAGTTTGTCTATGTGTGGAAGTGGGAAGCTATATTTAGGGCATGCTCGGTTCAAGTCAATGAATTCGATGCAGACTCGCCACTTCCCATTTTTCTTTTTGACTACCACCGGATTAGCTAGCCATTCTGGGTATCGGACTTCACAAATCATTCTATTTTTGAGGAGTTTTTTACTTCTTCATTCACGGCTTGAGCTTTCTCCGGCCCTATCCGTCTCCGTTTTTGCTTGATCGGCCTGAAATCTGAGTCGACGTTCAATTCGTGGGTGATTACCTTGGCGGGGATTCCGCTCATGTCTTTGGTAGACCAAGCGAACGTGTTCTTATTCTCCTTTAAGAAAGTCTCTAACTTTTGTTTGATCCTATGATCCAAGTTTGCCCCTATGGCGACGCTCCGATCCGGGTTTGTTGGATCAAGGGGGACTTGAATTATTGAGTTGGACTGGGGACCCTTCTGATTTTCTGCCTTTTTGAGTTTTTAGATTCGTCCCCGCTTGTTAATTGCTATTGAAGTCGGAGACGATGTCCGCTCATATAGCATATCCGTGAGCTCTTTTGATTCCCTCGTAGCACTCCAACTCCTGTTGGTGTTGGGAATTTCACACAATGATGATATGTCGAGGGGACCGTCTTTATTGCGTAAATCCAAGGTGTGCCGAGGATGACGTTGTAAGTCGCTGGTCCATCCACCACTGTGAATTCGACCATTTTAGTCACCCCCTTAGCAGATACGGGTAACTTCAAAGTACCTAACGACATCTCGGTTACCCCATTGAACCCTGTCAAAGGAAGAGGAGGTCCTTGAATCTCCTCCTTGTCGATTCCCATCTTCTGTAGTGTTTCTAGGAACAGTAGGTCGACTGAGCTCCCAGTATCGATTAGGACCCTTGATACCTTGCAATTGGGTCCGATGTCTAGCTCGACGACTAGTGCGTCATCATGTGGGCTGTTGAGGTGGGTGGCGTCCTTCTCGGAGAAAGATAGGACTGGCCCGGAGCTTCCTTCAAACTTAGACCATCCGAAGTCGGCTTTCCGTCGCCAAGTCTTTATTGATGTTATGGAATCACGGCAGTATTTTGATCCTCCCATTATGAAATCTATTCGTTTTTTCTGTGTTTGAATCCTCGTCTCTTTCTCAGAGGATGGCCTGCCCCGCTTATTATTCGTATTTTCCTCTTCGTTGTGCTGGGCTTCTCCCTTGTCTATCTTGGCCCCACAATCCGAGAGCTCTCCTGCGAGATACTTTGCCGTTAATAATTCTCTTAGGTTGAAGCAGTCCTTAGTGGCGTGTCCATTACAATAATGGAACTCGTAGTACGCATTCTCGTCTCGATCCATTCTTCTTAGACTACCCCCTGCATTTCTTTCTGGGTTCCGATCTATAGCATATGCCAGTTTTTCAGTGCTGTATGTACGAGTATCCCTTCTGTCTCTTTTCTCGAACCGCCTTTGGTTTGGAAAAGATTCTGCTCCACTTTTGTTCGGCTTGAATTTTTTGGCGAGTGCCAACTTCTCCTATTCGGCTATTATCCAGTTCGTTGATATGTGTAATGCGTCTTTGATTGTCTCTGGCTTATGACTCGTCAGATCAAAACGGAAAGGGTACTCGTGCCAAAGTCCGTGTTTCAAGGCGGCGAGTGCTGTCGAGTCGCTGACTCCAGCTATCTTGGCCTTCACCTTCTTGAAATTGTCGATATAGGACCATAGTGACTCCGTTTCGGATTGCGTGACATTCCACAGGTCCGCATCAGTCGCTCTATTTCCCATAAAGATGGAATAATGCTTGATGAAAACACTGTCGATAACTGATTGAAGTTGTCGATAGAGTTTTCTGGTAGTTGGGAAAACCAATCGAGTGTAGGTCCCACTAAATTTTTTGTGAATAACCTGTAGTATCTCACGTCTTTTTTTTCTTCGCTGAAGTGGGCCCGGTTCGCGGCGATTCGGAATGCTGTCATATATGCTTTCGGATCCGAGTTTCCTTCATAGATTTGCAATCTCAGCTTGCCAGTCTCCTTCACTTGTGTGTTCGCTACCCGGGATGAGAATGGTGATTTCTCACTTTCTTCGATCAAGCGATCGATCTCTAGGGCTGTGCTTGATGCTTTGTGAACTTTAGAGGTCATCGCTGTGACACCGGCGTTAGTTCTTTCAATGGATCTCCGGAGACTCTCGTATCCCGCCACATTGTGGTTTTCCTGAGAGTTCTCGTAGCGTCCTCCAGGTAAGGCTTTACCACGGACTACACCTTGACCAAGAACAAGGAATAGTGTGGGTTCCTCTCCAGTCAGCCCCGCGTGAGGTTGCGATGGCGGTGGGGTGCCCGACGTTTCTCCTGGGAGGATATCCTCGGGTCGGGTGCCAAAGTCGAGGCGCATTCTAGCGGATCTCTGCTGAGGGTGTTCCTCAACTTGGAAACCGCTCGGCGCGCTGAGCGCCATTACTCTCGACTCGAGCTCGACTTGAGCTGTTGCGAGGTTGTTGAGCTGCGTCAGGACTTGGGTTTCGTGTGCGTTAAACCGCACCACGAGATTGTCGTTGGACTCCTTTTGCTTGTCGGTAGTTGACTTGAGGTCCATCAAGAGGGCCTTAATCTCCGAGAGGGAGTCAGAGCGATCATCGCCAGAGCTCGACATTGTGATTGATGATTTTATTTACTTAGGGTGAGTGTGTCCCCACAGACGGCACCAAATGTTAGAACCGAATAAACAATTCAGCTCTCACACAAAGATTGATCTGAATAGTTCTAGTTTATTTCTCAATATTTTTGGAATGCCTTTACAAATGAGGTTCTTCCTCTTTTTATACTACTTTTAGGCAATTAATTCTTAGTGAATTAATTGCAATTTAAGTTACAAATGTATTAATTGTGTAAGTTACAAACCAAATAGGTTCAACCAAATCGGTTGAACCCGGTTTGGTTCGGTTTACTCATTTTGGGTCTTCAAAAGAGAATCTGGTGCCCACAATTTTCTTAAGAAATCATTCGAATTCTATTTTCAAAAACAAGGGCTTTGATTTTGTTTTCATAGTGAGTTTAGTGTGTGAAAAATTCTTGTCTTGTGAAGCCACGACCAGTTACTTTGAGAGATTTAATCTCCATTAATGGTTCATCTTTTGATCGTATGATTCAGTCAAAATCCTCTCCATTTAGTTCCTTTACCCAACTAAGGTAAGAGAGATTCTTGGCTATTGTGAGTCAAAGTCGTACTGGGTTGTAAATTGATATTCAATCTTACATCATTTGGTATCAAAGTTAAAAGCTCATATCCTAGGTTTTGTTCATACAACCTCTATCTTTTCATTTTTATTTTGCATATTCTAAGTTTTATCTAATCGAAAAACTCAAAAAAAATATTTTTCTTTGCTCTTCATTTACTTTGTTTTTTTATTGTTTCTTTTCGTATAAATTCAGAAACAAAAAATGCATTTAATGTTTGATTAACTTCATTGATATTAAAATAAAAACCAAAAATAAAAACATCATTATTTTGTTATTTTAATTTATCAAATTTAGTTGTTAGTTAAGTTAAAAAGAAAAGCAAGATTTAAAGAATATTGTTATTTTGTTGCTTTCTTCCTAATTTAATATCAAATAGCAAAACTAAAAATAAATATTATCTTTTTTTAAAAGTTAATTGTCCAAAAAAAAACGAAAATTCATAAAATATTCTCTTTTGTCGATTTTCTTTTGCTAGTATTTGTGTGTTAATACTATATATTCACTAATGTATAGTTTTTCATTCTTGAATTTCAACTTAAATACCTCATCTTCCTTGTGCAAGATATGAATTCAAAGAAGACAAAGAAGGCCCCTTGAGCCGATCACAAACTGATTGTAGTTAATACAATAACTATGATCAACGTCTTAGCATCAACGATGCTGAGTATGAAGAAGAACCATGACATGAAAACTATTTGGAGACTGATTTTGAAGAAGAATCAGAGGAGGAAGACTTTGAAACAGAACCACCATACTATTACTACGACAACATGAGCCATGAAAGTTGGTTCAAAGAAGAAAGTTACCAAGAAGATGATGAGAAAGAAAACCATGAAGGAGTATCCTGGCATGAAGAGACTAACTCCAAAATTAGTCTATAAGGAGTAGACCACGAGGAACCAAGAGTAATCTATGGTGATAAGCAAAATATGAAGAAGAATGGCCTAAGCATCATCTCGCCAAACCATAGGAGTAACAATCGGATGTTAAAAAATCATGAACTAAAATACATCTCCTTTTCAGGTCATGAAAAAAGATCAGATGCCTATCAAAATTGGAAACAAGACATGGAAGATTGATTCCAATATATTAATTCAAGAGGAAAAAAGGCAGCTATGCCGAAGACACTTTACATGAAGATGCCTTTTGGATTTAGGAGAAAGACGCCTACACATGGTTAGAATATGATGAACTGGAGGAAACATGGGGAAAAAAGAAGCAACTGACTTATGATGAGTTCGTTAGGGGTATTGAAGCTCATTGAAAATACTATGTGAAAATGCATTCAAAACCCGAGCCAAGAAGATGGCTTTTAGCATCAATGCAAACATAAAAGCTAGGAAAACAATAGTCTACTTTCTAGAACCATAAAATTTGGTTTAATTACTTTAGAAGGAAACACAATATCTAAACCAATGTCCAACTCAAGGATGACTAGCATGCTTCAACGCTCCAAGCCATAGCATACAAGCAACCCAAAAAAGCATTGCTTGAACTACACAGCAAGGAAAACCCACGTAAGTCATCTAACAATGTGAAATTAGATGAAATTATATGAAATTATATGTTACAAATGTCAAGAAGAGGAAACTTTACGAAGACAATCAATACATGAAATTTTAATGAATTTGAACAAGATTGCTCAAATAGACAAGTAATAAATACCTTGATAGTAGAATCCGAAAATGTTATGCCTAAAAGTGTTAAAAAATATTTGGAATGGAGATAGCCATTTCACCCATTTCATCAAGAATAACAAGCCGAATTCTATCATAACTCGTTCCTGCCAAGAAAAAAGTGCAGTAAAGGAGCCTGAAGTCAGCATGTACAGTACTAGCATGATGCACTTTTCCTTTTCAAAGGTTTTTGAAACAAGTCTAGATACCAAAGGATACAACAAAGACCAAGAAGACACCTCCTACACGAAACTGATGCTCGAAGCAAAGAGAAGACCATGAAAAATCCAACACTTTGGAGTCCATGAAAATCAATCAGCTACCACGGAAAGGTGTAGTTTCTTTCTTGCTAATAAAGGATCAACCAATAGATGAACAATGGCCACACCCGAACCATATAGGGTCCATAAATAGTGGTAATGTCCTAAACCCTCAAGTAAATTAAGTTATTAATTTGACTTCTCTATGTGAAGGCCAAATTTATTTGAGGATAAAATGTTTCGAAGGAGGAGTGTATGATGAGGTTATCGGTCCAAGCTCCAGCCGATGGACCAGCCCAATCCCCAGCAGATGGACCGGCCCAACCAACCCAAGGAGCACAAACACGGCCAAGCACACATAGAAGGACACATGGGCATTTCCATGAATTCAGGCCTAACCAAAAAATGGACAACCAAGACCACATCTGACCTTTAATCTTGACTCATATAGGATACACGGAAACATGGAGCTCACCCCAAACCAGATGGGACCAAACCATGCACCATTCATCAAGTTGGTATTGGCGAAACTTACCATATTAATATCTTTCTTTATACGAAAGTCTCCAGACACTTCTCTGGCGACCGGGATACTTTGTTCTACTTCTAAGAGCTCCCCTAAAAGCCCAACATGCTTTGGACCAGGCGGGTCCATCAATGCCTTAAATTGACTCGATTGGAGCCATTTTTGGCAAGTGTGATGGTCAACCGGTTTAATCCCTTGCAAACAAAAACATGGCGTCCAAGAGTGATTCTGGACCCTCCTTCTCCAAGTTTTTCAATATTTGAAGCCGAGAGTATTAAAACACCAATGCCTCTCTCCTCAAGGCCGAGCATTCAAATCTCTAAGGGTAATATTCCTAAGTGTATGCGCCTCTCTTTTTTTACCTTGTTATCACTTTTGTAAGAGCTCTATATAAAATTCACTAGACCATTGTAAAGACATAACACAAAATATACGTGATATTCTTAAGAAATCCTTTGAATTCTATCTTAAAATACAAGGTATTTGATTTCCTTTTCATAGGGAGTTTACTGTGTGGAAAACTGTTCTCTTTTGAAGCCACTACCGGTTAGTTTGAAATATTTAAATTCTTTTTCACCATTTAATCATGTGATTCAGTCAAAACAACCTCCTTTTAGTTCTCTTGTCCACCTAGGCCAAGAGATTCTCGGTTGTACTTGGTTGTAGATTGAGATTCAATCCTACATCACCTCTCCGGCGAAGATTGGTCATGCAGGCTAGCTCGTCCCAACGAAGATGTCTGGTTGCTCGTGGGGTACTTGAGGTGGGATGGCTATCGTCGATAGGCTCTGGCTCAGAGTTCTGTGTTCACCTATGATTCACATGCGCAAAAATAGGGATTGGTTTAGACTAATGTTGTTAATGGGCTTGGTTTGGGCCCAGCTCGGTTCATTACAAGGCAACTCGATCTCGGTTTCATAGGTTCATTCGTAATATGGATTTATAGATGTCACTAGATCATTGATACCTTTTCGCTTAGATGCTAAGTTTAACTTAAAATCTTTGCGTTTAGTCCTGATGAAAACGCTTGAAGATTGTATTTTACCCACCTTTCCGACGCCTAAAATTATGAGAAATTTTGTTAGCATGTACTTATTTTAATATACTAAGCCTTTTCGCGATTGCTCTTTTACAATCCATGTTAAATAAGAATTTTTATTGTTACAAAAATATAATCTTCATTATCTCCATCGAATTTATGTCCATAGATCTGGGATAATGTATTTTCCAAAAATTTAGTGTCCAAAATATTGGAACCGGATTCGATCCCATGAATCCGAACAGCGAAGTAAAACCGCTAGCTAAGCTATTGTCTAATCCGAGCAGCGGTGGAAATGCAACGGAAACGACGTAAGAGCCCATAGCGAGGTGAAAAGCCCAACCAAAAATTTTTTTTGTCGAAGAACTGTGAGCTAAGAAACGGATGATACATAGCATTAAATGTGTCTTAAAGAATATACTATGAATCATGAATGAAATTTTAAGAATCTCAAACGGCTTTATATTGTAAGAGAATAAGATTGAAAAGAGATCTCATTTTATCTGACTCAGGAAAACAATGATTCAATAATTAGCACTCAAAATCCAAATCCTTCATCCCTCATTGCAAAGTCATTGTGATCTGAATTTAACAGCTTCGGCTCTCGCAATTTAGCGCCATATGTGAGGATTACATTAAATCTAGATTAAAGCGAAAGGAGTAACTGCTTAAGTGAACTAAAAATGTCTAGATCTGTTAACGAACAAGTTTACCATTTGTCCAAGACTAAGAAACTTCAAACAGATCTACAATGGACTGTTGAAAAGCCAAAAGAATCGAGTGAGGCATTTATAGCTCGATTAAACAGCCACGAGGAGCAAATCACTTTACAGATAACAAATCTAGCTGCAGCCCAGTCATAACTTGAATCTAGGATCGTATTGATAAACGGATCTAGAATTTTCCAAAACATCGGACACCTTACTCACTCAGCTCGCACGCACTTTGAATTCTTGTCTATCGAAGTAGTAATTATGACATCACGACCAAAACAAATTTTGCGGGCATTGGACCACTGCCAAGTGCTCAAGGCCAATACGAGATAACCCCGCCGCGAGCAAGGGAACCAGGTACAATTTCTAGACAACCTGAGTTGATGACCATGAGTTTGCTTGCGTTACCAACAAAATCTTTCGCCCCAATCTGACCATCTCGCGAGATGTGACAATTGGAATATAAACATCGGTTTTCTAGGAAAGCAAGGCGTCTGCAACTCTTAGTTGAGAAAGTGACTGCTGACATGATCACAATGACATCAAAATTTCAAAATGTTCCTCTATTGATTGATGATTGTGTGATTGTGCGATGCCAGAGATTGATTGTGTGATTGAGGAGAATCAAAAATCTCCTTTTTCTCTACGTATCGCTCACACCCATATAGAGATACTGGAAACTAAGAATTCCCACCTATGAGGGAAATTCACATCCTAAATCTTATATGACTGCAGTCAGGGTCGCGGCAACATGAACTCATGTTAGCGAGAAAGAAATAAATACCATGTATTGCTGATTGTTCACCTGCGTATTTTTCTCAACTACAAGAAAACTCCATCGATACTTTTACTCAGCTATCAACAATCTTCGTTAAGCATTATTCAATTTTATGGGAAAACTCGTTTGACACTAATTTATGGAACGTAATCCAGGGACAGCCGAAACCACTAAAAACTTTCATTGAGAATTAAAAAAAAAAATCAAAGCAAGAGTAGCCGGAATCCGCGACTCAAGTGCTTTGGGGGCTTTGAAGTATAGACTATTGCATGAGTCGTCTTTTTGTTTGACGCAATTAATAAGCCTTAAATGATCAAAAATGCTCTTAACCGATCAACAAACTAGATAATTGTAGAAGAATTAAAAATCACGTGAAGATGTAGCTGTTTGACACTTACCCTTGAACTACTTGAGAAGTAGTACAAGAAGTAAGTCAGGATCGCCTGTAGAACTCCCAAGAGGTAAAGTAACGAAGCAAGGAATTGGACTACGTGAGAAGCCCATTGAAAAGGACCCAACAAGTAGGGATCAAGTGAAATAGGGTACAAAAAGGCAGTAAAGTGAAGAACAAGGAATTTTCCTATTCTTGTAAAAGAATAAGAAAACTTGCAATAAAAAGAGATATAAAAATCTCATGGAGAAAAGGAAGTAGACCCTAGGGCTTTGCACGAAGAAATAAGGATATATAAGGAGGGAGAACAGTGGGGACGAATTCAACACTCACAAAAGGGAGCTTTTATTCAAGGGTTTTGAGATTTCTAAGAGAGAATACAAAACTAAAGGGGTAAAAGGGTTTTGGTGAGGGGTTCCAAGATTATGTCCAATCTTGTGAACGTGTGAGGCTAGTGTAACAAGTCAAGGGCGTCTTGAGCTTGTTCAAGATCGTTTTAGGTGAGACTTGAGAGTGCATCTAAAATATTTTCTAGTAGAGACACGTACTGTCCTAATCGTTGTATTACTTCTTGACGCAGTTTTTCTATTTCTAATAGCTTTTGCATTTTCAATTGGTATCCGAGCGGGCACTTGTCGGGTTATATACAAGTGTGATTCTGGAGAAAAAATGGAAAGCTATTCAAATCTAGTTAACAGCTCGAGGGTGATACTAGATTCGGGAAACTATGGCTTTTGGAAGGCAAGGATGAAGTCCTTGATTCGGGGCATAGATGTGTTAGCCTGGAAGGCTGTTCTTGTTCAATGGGAAGAACCCACGATCAAGAATGAAGAAGGAACAGTAAGTGTGAAACCTGAGGAAGATTGGACAGAGGAGGAACTCAAGAGGTCCAAGTTTAACTCAAGGGCACTTACTGCGATACACTGCAGTGTATCAAAGAAAACCTTTGAACTGATTCAAGGGTGTGAAACTGCAAAAGAGGCGTGGGACACTCTGCAAACCCACATTGAAGGAACCAAGAAGGTTCAGAGCTCACGGAAGGACCTCCTGGCGTCCAGATTTGAAAATCTGAGGATGGAAGATCATGAATCTATTTCAGATTTTAGCTCGAAGCTGAGCTCGCTAGCTCAAGAAGCGTCAACACTTGGGAAAAGTACAAAGATACCAAGTTGGTCAAAAAATTTCTGAGGTTCCTACCAGCAAAATTCATGGCGTATAAATCAGCGTTGAGTGTATCCCAGAATCTTGATGATATCAGTTTTGGCGAAGTGGTTGGGATGCATCAAGCTCATGAATTAGAACTTGAAGGAGTCAAGAAACCAAAAAGTCTAGCCCTTGCTGTTTCTGCAGCCCAGGCTGACGAATCTGATGAAGAAGAGTCCATGAGTCTGTTAGTACGGAGGTTTGATCGTATACTGAGGAAAATGGAACAAGGTGATAATGCTAAGAAGTCTGGATCCTTCAAGAAGTTTGCTGATGCAGATAAGATAGGAAAGAAGGTCGATGTGCAATGTCATGAGTGCAAGGGGTTCGGTCACTTCAAAGTTGAGTTTCCTACTGTTAAGAGAAGAGAGTTGAAATGCTTTGAATGTAGAGGCATCGGTCATACTCAGACAGAATGTGTGAACAAGCAAAAATCAAGAGGAGAAAAATCTATGTTGGCAGAAGATGACTCAAACGATAATGCAGAAGAGGAAGTGAGCAACTTTGTAGCCTTTGTGGGAATCGTGGATCAAGAATCAGATGACGAGGATGATGAAGTTGATCTGCTTGAAAGCTACAGGGAGTTTCGTGAGACACTTGTTAGACTTGATAGAGAGAATTCAGTCTTAACTACGGAGAAAAGACGTCTTGAATCACTGGTCGAGTCACTACAAAGTGACCTTGAAGCTGAAAGGAAGATAAATCAGGAAGGGATATCAATCACAAGGGAAAACTGAGACTGACATTCAACTACGAGCAACTAGAAAGGGAATTTCAGGCTGAAAAAGAGCTATCAACTCGACTCCAATCAGAACTCAATCATCAACACAAAAAGATCCACATGTTTGCAGGTACGAGGCAACTTGATCAGATCCTGAGTTATGGGAGGACCATTAACTCCCACATGGGACTGGGCTACAGTGGAAGAGAGGGAAACTATATCGGAGAAACTCGTTTTGTAGCAGCTAACCAGTATCGACGGTCAACTGATGCATCTGAGAGTAGGCCAACTCGTAGATTTCACTGTTATTTCTGTGGAAAAGCAGGCCACATCAAAGCTTATTGTTACAGATACATAAGGAGAATTAAGAAGATCAGGAATCATGGACGATTAACGTGGAATGGTATGCGAAATCAGATCTGGGTGAGAAAATCTGATCTGCAGGAGGAAACAAGTAAGAGTGCAGCAGAGAAAACATCAGTGAGTGCGGCAGGGACTACAACAGGGAGTACATCAGGAAGTGCATCAGAGGAAGAGTATTACAGTAATATGGCTCTGGTTACAAATAAATATGATGAAATTGGCCCCTGGTACTTTGATAGTGGATGCTCGCGCCACATGACAGGATCAGCAGGGAATCTTCAAGAGATTCAGCAAGTTAAGGGAGGAAAAGTGACCTTT
>JAEVFF010001229.1:45045-66637 GCA_018901945.1 Pugionium dolabratum | reverse complement strand
AAGTTAAGGGAGGAAAAGTGACCTTTGGTGATGGAGGTCGTGGAATCATACAAGGGAAAGGTAAAATATGTAATGGATTACCACAATTGGATAATGTTTATCTTGTTAAAGGTCTCAAAGCCAATCTGATCAGTGTGAGTCAACTCTGCGATAAAGGACTAACTGTAGCATTCACTAGTACAGAGTGTGAGGCAGTAAATCAGAATGGGGAAAGTGCGATGAAAGGGGTTCGATCTGGAAACAACTGCTATGTGTGGGAGAATTCGATTAAATGCCTCAGTGCAAGGGATGATCTGCACCTGTGGCATCAACGATTGGGGCACATGAATGTTCGAAATTTAACTACTCTAGTTAAAAATGAGATAGTACGGGGAGTACCTCAAATCAAGGGAGAAGATCGTATGATTTGTGGACCATGCAACAAAGGAAAACAAGTTAAAGTCCAGCATAAGAGGGTCACTGACGTTCAAACCAAAGCAGTACTAGAGCTAGTGCATATGGATTTGATGGGACCAATGCAAGTTGAAAGTTTGGATGGTAAAAAGTACGTCTTTGTGCTTGTGGATGACTACTCCAGGTTTACGTGGGTTCGCTTCATTCGTGAAAAATCAGAAACAGCAGACAGTTTCAGGATATGGGCACTCCAATTGATAAATGAGAAGGGAAGCATCAAAAAAGTGCGAAGCGATCATGGAGGAGAGTTCCAAAATGATACTATAAAGGTGTTTTGTGAAAATCATGGAATAGCTCATCAATTTTCTGCTCCAAGGACTCCTCAACAAAATGGGGTGGTTGAGAGGAAGAATAGAACACTTCAGGAGATGGCTCGAGCCATGATTCATGGAAATAACGTTCCTGTAAGATTTTGGGCAGAAGCGATCAATACGGCGTGCTACACAGTCAACAGAGTATACGTCAGGAAGGGAACAACAAAGACTCCATATGAATTGTGGAAAGGAAAAATACCAAACCTAAGTCATTTTCATGTTTTTGGATGCAGATGTTACATTCTCAATGACAAAGACCATCTGGGAAAGTTTGATTCGCGAAGTGACGAAGGGATGTTTCTGGGTTACTCAGCAAGTAGCTATGCTTTTAGAGTCTACAACATGCGATCGTGTGTGATTATGGAATCTGTTAATGTGGTTTTTGACGACCAGTCTTTCACGAAGTGGTATGAAGGAAATTCGGACAGTGAAACGGATCAATAAGAAATGAACAGTAAGGAACAAATCACTACAATAGAGGAATTAAGTAGCTCAGAAGATCACAGTAACTCAAACAAAGATCCAGCAGATCAGAGCTCAGATCAACAAGTTCACAGAAATATTCATCATCTGATGTCATTGGAAATGTGATGGATGGAAGGAAAACTCGAGGTGTGAAGATCAACTTTAGAGAAATGGTACGTTTCGCTAGCTTTGTCTCAGTTCTTGAACCAAAATCATATGTTCAGGCACTTGAAGATGAATTCTGGATTGTTGCGATGGAAGAAGAACTAGAACAGTTTGTGCGAAATGATGTATGGGAGTTGGTTCCTCGACCTGATGGAGTAAATGTGGTTGGCACAAAGTGGATTTTCAAGAACAAGATTGATGAAAATGGAGTTGTGGTACGGAACAAGGCTCGACTTGTAGCTCAAGATTACTCTCAAATTGAGGGAGTTGATTTTGAAGAAACCTTTGCTCCAGTGGCCCGTCTCGAGTCTATCAGGCTATTCCTAGGTATGGCATGTATCATGAATTTTACAGTCTATCAGATGGATGTGAAGAGTACTTTTCTTAACGGGATACTACAAGAAGAGGTATATGTCGAGCAACCTAGAGGGTTCAAAGACCCAGTGAAACTCAATCATGTTTACAAACTGAACAGGGCGTTGTATGGACTGAAGTAGGCCCCGCGTGCATGGTACGAGCGACTGACATAATTTTTAATCACAAAGGGTTACGCCAGGGGAAGTGTGGACAAAACCCTTTTCATTCTGACACAGAACAACCACATCATGATAGTTCTGATTTATGTTGATGATATTATCTTTGGTAGTACATCACAACAGTTGGTGGATCAATTTGTGCAGGATATGACTCAAGAGTTTGAAATGAGTATGGTTGGTGAACTGAAATACTTTCTGGAATTACAGATTACTCAAAAAGAAGAAGGTATATTCATCTCTCAAAGCACGTATGCGAAGAATCTTATACAAAGGTTCAAGCTTTATCATTGCAAGGAAGCTAATACTCCTATGGGCATTACGCTTAAACTGTCAAGAGATGCTGAAGGAAAGGAGGTTGATGCAAAATCGTACAGAAGCATGATTGGTAGTCTTCTGTACCTTACTACTAGCCGGCCAGATTTATGCTTGAGTGTTGGCATATGTACAAGATATCAGGCTGCACCAAAGCAGTCACATCTAGAGGCAGTAAAGAGGATCATCAAGTACGTCAAAGGGACAACCAACCTGGGTATCTGGTATTCTAAAGGGTCGAACAAAAACTTGGTGGGATATTGTGACGCTGACTGGGCAGGAAGTGTGGATGACAGAAAAAGCACGAGCGGAGGTTGTTTCTTTCTTGGAAACAATCTAATCGCATGGATGAGCAAAAAGCAGAATTCTGTGTCACTCTCTACAGCAGAGGCAGAATATATTGCCTTGGGTAGTTGTTGCTCACAATTTCTATGGATGAAGCAAATGTCTGCAGATTATCAAATTGATTCAGGTCCTCTCCTAGTTCACTGCGACAACAAAAGTGCTATCAGTATATCAAGGAATCCGGTACAGCACTCGCGCACAAAACACATCGATATTCGACACCACTTTATCCGCGATCTAGTGGAGGAGAAACAGGTAGTGGTTGAACACATTGTCACCGATTTGCAACTCGCTGATTTATTTACAAAACCATTAGATTTTACTCGTTTTATAACATTAAGAAATGCAATTGGTGTTTGCGAGATATGACTCTGCTTTAAAGCCTGTAGGACTGGACTCTGTGCTGATCAAGAATCATATCAAGTTTTGATTTATTTTGGATCACTCGCTTCGTGAAAAAGAGCTACCTATCATGTCGTCATCTCTGACTTTCAGTACAGGTTTCATGGAGTGACGTATCATCGAGCTGCTTCTGAGAAATCAAGTGATGGAGCTGTCTCACGTGCTGTTACAAAAAAAAAGGCAGAAAAACGAAGCCAAGAAAAATCTGGAGAACAAAAAGAAAAGAAAACAAGAAAAAGAAAGTCAAACAAACTGTGTATCTCAGTCTTCTGTCACTCCTTGAACAAAGGTTGAAAACTGACTCAGTGCATGATAAAGACATGATAGTGTGAAAGCTAGTCACAAGCAGCAGTGACCACCAGACATTACGAATCAGGCCAAGCAGAGTATGTTATCTTGATCTGGTACAAAATCGGTTAGAGTCATGTTGAGCAATCTCGTTGTATACTTGTGTGGCATATTCTTGCTTTATTTTTTCCTGTTTGATTCAGTCACCAGTTGCTTGGTGATGTATGTGACAACCACGCCAGTTGGTTCCCCATAGCGTTGGATATTGTTTATGGTTGTTGTTCTCTTGTGTTGTGTTTGAGGTTGTACTACTAATATGTTGTTAAGTGATTGATACAGTGAACTAGTGAGGAGGATCTTTTTCATTGGTTGATACAGTGAGCTGGTTAAGGAGTCTTGATGCAATGGTTGACTTTGTGTCTGAAGGAGGCAAGCAGTCTTTGGTTGAGTTTTGTGACGGGCTTGTTGACATTGTTGCTGCACTATCAGCTCTTGGTGATGTTGTTCGTCAGCCTCAACATGTCTTTAGAGGTATTGTGTTTTTTAACTTATGTGTTCACAAGCAGGGAGAGAAGAGAATCTTAGTACTGATTCTGAGTCATTCTGATAGTATACGAGTTTGTGTTAAACCAAGTTTTTTGGACTCGGCTAGAATCATGGGGGAGAATGACTGGTTGTTTCTTCTGTTAGGACTAGAATTGTGGGAGAGACGTTGTTTTTTGTTTTGATACAAGAGGCTGAAGTGATACAAGAAAATAACCCAAAATGTCAATAATTAAATTATACTTTATACTTTATATCTGCCAAAGAAATACTTAATGGATCGTACAACAATAACAAAAAGTATGTTTTGATTAAAAAAAAATATTAATGAATTGTCTGCCACTATTTTTCATTATAAAAAGAGAATATATTTTAAGTTCATTATAATACATAACCTGTTAGCATTTACGGAAGTGAAAGAAACCGTTCGTAAATAATTGTGAAAATTTGTATTTTAGTCTATACATATATTGAAAAAATTTATATGAAAATGGTTGTATACGTTAAAAGAAATCTTTTCTTGGTTGTAATAATTTTACCTTTCTTGTTGTCTCATCATATACAAGATCTAGTATAATGGTTACTAAAGATGCCATCGAAAGCATAAAAAAAATCAAAATTTTATTTTGTTTCCAGATTTTAAAATCACCAGGAAATTGCAGCATTGGATTTTTTTGGCCTCGCCGTAGTACTTTTGGCAGTCCTTCTTCATATGTCCAACTTTTTTTTTAACAAAAGAAACAAGCATCTTCAACCTTAGTCTGTTTCTTTTGTGTTGGACTTTTAGCAACATCATTCTTAACATCCTCAATTTTTCTTCTTTTGCCCTGACCTTTAGAGGTGTTAACCATATGAGCACTTTCAGACTTTTCTTGTTTCATTCTATCCTCTTCTTGCACACAATATGAAATAATCTCATTAAGAGATCATTTCTCCTTCTGTGTGTTGTAACTGGATTTCAATTGATTGAAACTAGGAGGAAGAGAGTTCAAGACAAAAAATATGAGCACTTCTTTTGGAAGCTCGGTATTGAGTGTCTTAAGTTTTGAAACAATATTAGACATTTCCAAAATGTACTCCCTTATGTTTCCTTTGCCGTGATACCTCATGGTACTAAAACGATACAAAAACATACTTATTTCTGCCTTATCGCTTTTTTGTAAAATGCAAGTCCATTTCAGCAAGGAACTGTTTGAGATCTTGGATCTCATCATCAGCTCTAAAGGTTTTTGGAATGGTGTCCATAATGATCATTAAACCAATGCGGTTAGAACGTTCTCACTTCTCATAAACCATCTTATACTCAGCAGTGCTGACATCTGTAGGAGAAGTACGTTGTTTCATCCTTAATACAAGGTCAAGATCAATACACGGACAATCTTAACCTTACTTTTCCATTCCTTATAGTTGGAACCAGTAAGTGTTAGAATTGAATCTAAGTTATGAGATAATGTAGTGAAATTTGCTGAAAAGAAAATAATTCTTAATTAGTAGCTCATAATTTAACCAAATATAATCAACAAATAAATTATAAAAATTAGACAACCCATCTCAAGATACCAAGTGCAACATTAATAACAAGTTTTTGGACAATATTATTAACGGCTAGTGATACTCTTGTTATAAAGATCAAACACTCATAATAATATATGATAAAATGATAAATCTTTCTTTGGACTTATTTATTATTCACATGTTAATTCCTAATACTTGTCACGTGCTTATCATCACAAGTATGTATGTAGTTCAGCCAAATACAAATCTACCTTTGGATCAATTTAATATTTGCATGAAAATACATACACATATCATTCAAGACTATTCATGGAAAAATATACACAAAAGAGGTCACTTTGGCGACAGTTTGTATCAATTAATCCACTTCAACAATTAAACTTTCACAATAGAATTTATTTTATTGATTAAAAAATTCCTTTTTCAAAAGGCTAATAAGCATAAAATATTATTAAATGAAATAATAATTTTATTTCCTTTCTCTTATTCATTCTTTTTTAACCTTAACGGTTACGTTTAGATTTAATAACGAAACCGACAAAAGCACGATGAATAGCCACCAAATTTTTTGCATATTCAGCATTTTTAGATTGTTCAAAATCTTTTGAAAAAATTCTAAAATTTCGAGTAAATTTTTACGAGCATGAAATCGAATACTAAAAATAAAATCGAATTTCATCCAAAAAATTACTTCACAAAAAATATAGGAAAAATAAACTTTATGATTTCATCCAAATTTTCAAAATTTCTTTTTAATTTATTTATCCCATATCTAAACATGTTTTTCACTATAACCAGATCTAAAATGATAAGCATAATTTCAGATCTTTCAACAATTTAACCAAAGATCACATAATACAGATTTAATATCTAAACTTTTTGTTGATGGGATACAAAAGTGACTGCATTTCTTATTACGATTGCCATGAGAACCATAATCCTTTTATTTATATAGAATATAATTTCTAATTCAGACTTTCATCAAATTAGAAATTGCATAATGTATCCACAAATAAATTTTTCATAACACTTATGGATCGTAGTATTTTATCTTTACAAATAAGTGACCACATAATTTTGACTACTTTATATAATAACCCTAACACATCGATTATACATGTGTGATCCCAAAATAATTCTTACATCACCACCTTCGGTTGTCAACAGGTTTACATGCATATTAGTGGATTTTCATGGCCTCATTCTTTGTGTGATGCACACAATCCACACATACTAACCACAATACCAATAATCTATATCATATTATCATCAATCATAAGAATTTTACCTCAACTTTCATCACTAACAATTATCATCAAACAAACAATGATTGCATATTGGTCGCAAATTTACAACTATTTTGCAACTAATATAATAGTTCTATATTTTGGATCACAATATTGTCACATAAATTACGACTAATTTGCTACTACGCGTTGGTCACAAAAATCATAGTCACAAATTGGTCACAAAATTTTGACCAATTTGCGACTACGTGTTAAAAATAAAACATATAATTTTAACTTAAAAACAAATTTTTTTAAAAAAATATGGTCGCAAATTGGTCACAAAAAATTGTGACCAAATTGCTAGTAATTGTGACTAATTTGTGATCATACTGTTTATTTATATATTGTGGTCACAAATTGGTGGTCGCAAATTGGTCACAAAAAGTCTGACCAATTTTGGACCATGATTTAATATTTTAATAAATAAAAATTTATAATAATAAAATATTAATTTAAATAATATTATAAGTAAATCATTTCTAAAGATAATACATTATATATTATCTCTAGAAAACATTAAACAAAGTTGCTACCAATTTGCGATGCCATACCAATTTCTTGCTTGTTCGCAAATTGGTCATTATTTTTGCGGCCAATTTGCGACCACCTACAAAAGATACAGGATGGACACAAATTAGTCGCAAAAATAATAACCAATTTGCGATCACGGTTGTTGATTTTAATATGTTATTACGGTTGTTCGAACACTGGACTGATTGGTCGTAAGGTATGAATGTAGTCACTCGGCTACTAATATCATTCGATATATGCATACGAGAAAATTAATATATAGGTTACCGATTATTTATTTTTTTTATCCTAAACCCTAAATTTAAAGAATTTTTAGATATTAAAAATTATATGATACTAATTATAACATTATGAATTGTATAAAATTAAATTCGTAAATACAAAACAACAATTAACAAATTTATCAAAATTGTAGATCAGTCTTGTAAAACACTACACATTTTCTCAACCTTATACTATACATTATAAACTTTATATGTTTCATAATTTTGTACAATATATTTGTGGTTTATAATTGTATATTTGGGCTTATAATGATTTGTACATATATAGTATTGAAATTAGAAGTTTGAAATGTGTAAAATACTTGAAATACATGTAAAAATACATCTGTTACGACCAATTTTGTGACCACCTTAGAAATTTTATACCGTAGTCGTAAATTGGTGACTCTTTAGTGACCAATTTGTGACTTCAATTTATTTTTGTGACCAATTTGCAACCACACTCTAAACATAATAGCAATATGGTGGTAAACTAGTAACATATAATATTTTAAACCCTAAATTTAATGAACTTTTATAAATTATGAATTATATAAAACTAATTATAACATTATGAATTGTATAACAATTAATAAATTTATCAAATTTATAAATCAGTTCACTAAAACAATTTGCACATTTTGTTAACACTATACTACACATTATAACCTATATATTTCATAATTTTTGTACAATATAGTTGAGGTTTATAATTGTATATTTGGACTTATAATGATTTGTACATATATTGTATTGAAATTAAAAGTTTGAAATATGTAAAATACTTGAAAACATGTAAAAATACATCCGTGACCACAAATTTGTCATATTTGCGACCAATTTGCGACCACTTAAAACATTTCGTACCGTAATCGCAAATTGGTTGCTCTTTTGTGACCAAATTGTGATTACGATTTATTTTTTGTGATCAATTTCCAACCACATTTCAAATATAGTGACAATGTGGTGGTAAATTAGTAACAAATATTATCTAAACTCTAAATTTAATTATTTTTTAGAAATTATGAATTATATGATACTAATTATAACATTATGAATTATATAAATTTAAATTAGTAAGTACACAACTACAATTAATAAATATATCAAATTTGTAAATCATATTATTAAAACACTTTACACATTTACTTAAACTTATACTACGCATTATAAATCTTATATGTTTCATAATTCTTGTACAACATATTGTGGTTTATAATTGTATATTTGGACATAAAAATGATTTTATATATATATAGTATTAAAATTAGAAGTTTGAAATATGTAAAATACTTGAAAACATGTAAATCTACACATGTGGTCGCAAATTGGTCGCAAATTTGCGACCAGTTTGCGACCACCTAACAAATTTCATACCCTAGCAGCAAATTGATTGATCTTTTGTGACCAATTTCTGACTACGACTTGTTTTTGTAACCAATTTACAATCATGCTCCAAATATAGTGGCAATGTAGTGGAAAAGTAGTAACAAACAATATCTTAAACTCTAAATTTAATGAATTTTTAGAAATTATGAATTATATGGACTAATTATAACATGATGAATTGTATAAACTTAAATTAGTAAGTACACAACAACAATTAACAAATTTATCAAATTTGTATCAGTTTACTAAAATATTTTATACATTTCCTTAACCTTATATTATACATTATAAACCTATATTTTTTATAATTTTTGTACAAACATATTTGTGGTTTATAATTCTATATTTGGACTTATAATAATTTGCACATATATAATATTGAAATTACAAGCTTGAAATGTGTAAAATACATGAAAACATATAAAAATACATCCGTGGTCGCATATTGGTCACATATTTTACGACTAAAATACGATCACTATAATAGTGCAGCATACGTAGTCGCTATTTGACCGCAAAAATGTGACTAAATAGCGACAACACGGTTTGGTTGCAAACTGGTCGCATATTAGTAATAGTTTGGTCGTAAATTGGTCACAAAATAATCTTAAAAGAGTCATTAAATTTGCGCCACATATGTGTTCGCAAATTAGAGTGGCAAAATAATTGTTTTCTTGTAATGAATAATCGAATTTCTATTTTGTTTACTATATCACATAAAATTTTATCACGAATCGTAATGTCTTAGATCTGCTTGAAAATCACCCCGGAAACCCCCAAATTGAAACTATAAACACATTAGAAACTAGGATTTCAAATTTCCATATCTGAACAAGTGTGGTTACTTAAAAAGAAACAACTATAACTTACCAAGTACAATTTCAAATTGTGTAAGCTTGGTTGTTTTAGAAAGTTTGTACTAGGCCTCGACCAATAATCCAAACCGAATGAACCGAATCAAAATCGTACAGAAAACAAATTTTGGTTGTTATTCGGTTATAAAAAAATAAGCGAACGGATATTATTTTGGAAAACTATAGTTGTTGGTTGCTAACCGAAACCAAACCAAAAACCAAACCGAAAATCAAAATAATATCCAAAAATCTAAATTATTTTTGGTTATTTTTGGTTAATCGAAAATATTTTGGATATTTTAGATATTTTGGTTCGGTTATTTTTTTTGTTATTTTTGGTTATTTTTGGGTATTTCAATTATTTTTTGATTATTTTTTAGTTATTTTTGGTTATTTCGGTTATTTTTGGTTATTCGGGCTTATTTTCGATTATCCGAATTATTTTTGATTTTTAAATTTAATAACCGAACCAACCAAAACTGAGGTATAACCAAATCGAAATGTAAAAATAACTGAATGGATATTTAATCTTACAAAAAAAATCAAAAACTAAAAATAACCGATCAAAACCGAACCGAATATACGAATATTCAGACCTAGTTTGAACCATCATCTTTCCAATCATATGAAAACAAACACTGTTTTTTCCTATTCTGCTGAGAAATCGGCTCTCCCCTCTATGAAACTGGAAAAGTTGGATCTTAAACTGATTTTTAGGTATAGAAAAGTTCGCTTCTTATAATAAAGTGTGAAAACTCTTAAAAAATATCATTAGAACGTGTGGATTTAGTAAAATGAAGGCAATTGTTATTATTTCTTGCTGCAAGATTGCCAATTAAACCTCTCTCTTTAACTATTGTGTTTTGTTGTGAAACCTGTATTGTTTGTATTAAGAAAGAGTTGGTCTTTCAAATCAATTCCCCAGCAGAAAAAAATTAAAAGGTTAGCTCCACCAAAACCATGGTGAAGACAATCTCTTTCATAATCTTTAAAATGCTCCAATGTTATAAAAAGATTCAACAAGTCCCCAAGCTTCAAAAAAAAATTCAACAAGTCCCCAAGCTTCAAAAAAAAAAGATTTAACAAGTCCCCAAGCTTCAAAAAAAAATGTTTCTGTTGATTAGTGATTTAAAGTTTGTTGTCAACCAGTTATGTGAAGATGGTTAATTTGGTTATTTGAATAACCAAATGAGAGTCTCTCTTGGAACTCGAAGGTTTGTCGTTGGAAGGGATAAGCACTGTTTTATTCGAGTATAAAACAGAGCATGTTTAATCGGCTTTCTTCTTTCTTCTGCAATTTTTCGTTTTGCGAGTGTACTGAGAGAGAGAGAGAGCTGTGAGAAAGAGCTTGCTGTGTTGTTTCTCGGTTGTAAACATTCGTGTTGACATTGTTCTCTAGTGGATATCTGGAAGATTCCAGCCCGAGATGTAGGATGGTCATTCCGATCATTCCGAACTCGGTTATCAATGTTCTTGTGTTTTTACTGCTTTTGAATCATTGATCATTTGTTGATTGCTGAAAGTAGTGTTAGAACGTGGCTAGATAGATCATTAGTCAGCTGAAATTGCCATTGGTTTTACAACAATTGGTATCCGAGCCATTTTACGTCAGTTAGATGGCAACTCCACGGATTGAACTCGATCGTTTTGATGGCAATGGAGATTTTATGTTATGGAAAAGACGAATGTTAGCTCATCTTGGTGTTGCAGGTTTAAAGAATATTCTAAACGATGATAAGTTGCTCCTTGAACCAACAAAGGAAGAACTCCGCGCAGCTGAAAAGAAAGAAGTGGGTACAGAATCCACGTCGGAGGATCTTACGAAATCGATGAAGTTAGATCCTGTGAAAGTTGAAAAGTCTGAAAAAGCAATGAATCTAATTATCCTCCATGTGGGCAATCTGGTGCTTCGTAAGATAGGGGATTGTCAAACTGCTGCAACCATGTGGAAACTCTTAGAAAGGTTGTATATGTCAAACTCTCTCCCAAATCGGATATTCCTTCAGTTGAAATTTTATACCTTTAAGATGAAGAAATCTCAGTCTATAGACGAGAATATTGATGAATTCCTGAAGCTAGTTTCAGACATGGGTAGTGTGGGTGTTGAGGTTACTGATGAGGTGCAGGCGATACTGTTGTTGAGTTCGTTGCCTTCAAAATATGACCAACTTAAGGAGACATTGAAATATGCCAGAGAATCAATAACTCTTGAAGAAGTTGTTGGGGCTGCTCGTGCAAAAGAAAGAGAATTCAAAGATTCAAACAAATCACGAGAGGCTGGTGAGGGTCTAGTTATGAAGGGAAATTGAAAACAGAGGTATGATGGAAAGGATGACACCCGAGGACGAACTGAATACAGAGAAGAATATCGTGGAAAATCTAAATCTCGATCTAAGTCTAGGACAAAAGCTACGTGCTGGTATTGCAAAAAGGAGGGTCATCTGAAGAGAGATTGTTTTCTTAGAAAGAAAAGGATAGAGGGAGAGAGTAGTGGTGAAGCTGTTGTGATATCTGAGAAATTAGTTTTTTCAGAGGCTTTGAGTATGAATGAGGAAGAGTGGAAGGAGCAGTGGGTTATCGACCGGGTTGCACTTTTCATATGACTTCACGAAAAGAGTGGTTTCATGATTTGCAAGAAAATACCTCTATGAAGATACTACTCGGAGATGATCATATTGTCGAGTCGAGTGGGAGTGGTTGTATAAGGATAAACTCTCATGGTGGTTCTGTGAATCTTTTACAGAATGTAAGGTTTGTTCCAAACCTTAGGAGAAACCTTATCTCCACTGGTACTCTTGACAAGCTAGGTTTCACGCATGAAGGAGGAAATGGAGTCACTAAATTCCACAAGAATGACTGATTAGCATTGAAAGGAAAGCTGATGAATGGTTTGTACATACTTGATGGTGAAACTGTTCTCCCGGAGACTTGCCGTGCAGAAACACAGTTATCAAAATCAGCTATATGGCATAGTCGTTTGGGCCATATGAGCTTAAATAATATGAAGATCCTTGCTGAGAAAGGACTCATAGAGAAGAAGGATATCAAAGGCTACGGTTTCTACGAACATTGTGTAATGGGCAAGTCTAAGAAAGTGAGCTTTAATGTCGGAAAACACAAGTCTGAAGATATGTTAAGCTATGTTCACGCTGATCTTTGGGGCTCTCCTACTGTTACACCATCAATGTCAGGTAACCAATACTTCCTTTCTTTAATTGATGACAAAACTAGAAAGGTCTGGTTGTATTTCCTTAAGACTAAGGATGAGACTTTCGAAAGATTTTGTGAATGGAAGGAGCTAGTTGAAAACCAAGTCAACAGGAAGGCTAAGTGTCTAAGAACCGACAATGGACTTGATTTTTGCAATCAAAAGTTTTACATCTACTGTAAGAAGCATGGCATAGAGCGACATCGAACATGTGTTTATACCCCTCAGCAAAATGGAGTTGCTGAGAGGATGAACAGGACTGTGATAGAAAAAGTCCGATGTCTTCTAAATGAATCAGGTTTGGAGGAAATTTTTTGGGCCGAAGCTGCCACTACGGCAGCCTACATCATTAACAGATCTCCATCTTCAGCTATCGACTGTAACGTCCCAGAAGAACTATGGTTGGGTAAGAAACCCGGATATAAACACTTGAAAAAGTTTGGTGCCATATGTTTTGTTCATCATGACCAAGGAAAATTGAAACAAAGAGCTCTCAAAGGAGTGTTTCTAGGATACCCGCCTGGTACTAAGGGTTTCAAGATTTGGCTTATAAACGAACAAAAGGTTGCTATTAGTAGAAATGTTGTGCTTCATGAGCATCTGGTGTATAAGGACTTGAAACCATCAGAAGATGCAAAGTCTAATAATGCAGGGACAAGGATAGTCATGAGTGTTGATACAACGTCTCAAGCTGTGTCTCATAATGAACCAGTGGATTTCATTCAAGGTGGAGATGTTGATGTTGAATTATCACAAGAAGAAGCTCAAGACATAAAGCAGTCTGAGATCATTGAGGCTGAAACAGAACGAGACTTGTCCGACTATCAGCTTGCCAGAGATCGTAGTAGAAGAACTTCAGTTCCTCCTGCCAGGTTTTCAGACTACACTGAGCTGGCATTTGCTCTATTATCTACAGAATCCTTGAATATGGATGAACCACAGAGTTATGCAGAGGCTAGAAGAAGAGCAGACTAGCCAAAGTGGAAGTCGGCAATTGACGAAGAAATGAAGTCACTGCAGAAAAATATGACTTGGGAGATAGTTAAAAGGCCTGAAAAGCAAAAGATCATTGGTTGTAGATGGTTGTTCAAGAGGAAACAGGGAATTCCAGGCTTAGAACCTGAAAGATATAAAGCAAGGTTGGTTGCTCATGGATTCACACAAAGGGAAGGCATAGATTACCAGGAAATCTTTGCTCCAGTAGTAAAGCATGTTTCGATTCGTGTGCTGCTGTCCATTGTTGTTTCAGAGAACCTAGAACTTAAACAAATGGATGTGAAGACAACTTTCCTTCATGGGGAGTTGGAAGAAAAGCTGTACATGTCACAACCTGAAGGATTTGAGCAAGGGGGTGGTGAGGAGAAGGTGTGTTTGCTTAAGAAGTCATTGTATGGTCTTAAGCAATCACCTCGTCAATGGAATCGAAGATTTGACAGATTTATGTTGGAGCAAAAATTCAAGAGAAGCTCTTACGACTCATGTGTATACGTCAAAGAGATCAGTCACTGTAAGTATGTGTATTTGCTCATCTATGTCGATGATATGTTACTAGCAGCAAGTGACATGAAAGAGATAGATAATCTGAAGAAGATGTTGAGTCTTGAATTTGAGATGAAGGACTTGGGATCAGCTAAACGAATTCTAGGAATTGATATATATATAAATCATGAAGCTGGTTTATTGAGGCTGTCTCAATCAGATTATTTGAAGAAGATCACTACAAGGTTTAATCTGGCAGATTCTAAAAGCACACATACTCCAATCGGTGCTCATTTTAAACTTTGGGCGGTAAAAGAAACAGAGGAATGCATAGATGAGGAAACAGTCCCCTATTCAAGTGTTGTAGGAAGTGTGATGTATGCAATGATTGGCACTTGTCCGGACTTGGCTTATGGTGTTGGATTGGTAAGTCGATTTATGAGCAGACCAGGATCAGTTCATTGGGAGGCTGTTAAATGGCTGATCAGATATATTAAAGGTTCTTCTAGACTTGGCTTGGTCTTCACCAGGAACAAAGAATTCAAAATCCAAGGTTATTGCGACTCAGATTTCGCAGCGGATTTGGATAAACGAAGATCAATCAGTGAGTATGTGTTTACTGTAGGTGGAAACACTGTCAGTTGGAAGTAGAGCTTACAACACATTGTGGCTTTATCGACTACGGAAGCCGAGTATGTTGCACTGTCTGAAGCTGTCAAAGAGGGACTGTGGATAAGAGGACTGCTGAATGACATGGGTTACATAGAGAAGAAACTGAAGATATGGTGTGATTCACAATCAGCTATATGTCTGTCAAAGAATAACACATATCATGAGAGAACGAAGCATTTTGATGTTAAGCTTCATTTCCTGAGAGAGCATATTGAAGCTGGAGAAGTGGAAGTCTTAAAGATTTCTACAGATAGGAATCTTGCAGATATCTTGACTAAGGGAGTTCCGGTACAAAAGTTTGAGGAAGCACTTCAAGTGCTGAAGCTAATCGAGTAGAAATTAGTGGTTTTTTACTGGAGGTTGATTCCACAGTTGCAGTCCACGGGTAGAGAAGGAGAAGTCTGAAACTTTAAATCAAGGTGGAGAATGTTGGTTAGTGATTTAAAGTTTGTTGTCAACCGGTTATGTGAAAATGGTTAATTTGGTTATTTGAGTAACCAAATGAGAGTCTCTCTTGGAACTCGAAGGTTTGCCGTTGGAAGGGATAAGCACTGTCTTATTCGAGTATAAAACAGAGCATGTTTAATCGGCTTTCTTCTTTCTTCTGCAATTTTTCGTTTTGCGAGTGTACTGAGAGAGAGAAAGCTGTGAGAAAGAGCTTGTTGTGTTGTTTCTTGGTTGTAAACATTCGTGTTGATATTGTTCTCTAGTGGGTTGCTGGAAGATTCCAGCCCAAGATGTAGGATGGTCATTCCGATCATTCCGAACTCGGTTATCAACATTCTTGTGTTTTTACTGCTTTTGAATCATTGATCATTTGTTGATTGCTGAAAGTAGTGTTAGAACGTAACTAGATAGATCATTAGTCAGCTGAAATTGTCATTGGTTTTACAACAGCTTCAACAAGTCTTACAACAGCTTCAACAAGTCTTTATTGAAATCCTTGAATTTTGTGCCTCAAATGTTGGCACGAGATTTGGTGTAGAAATAGTTGTGAAAGGCTGATTGGCATTCCTTCCATTATCGTGATTGAAAAATAAGTTGTTTTCCATCTTCTCGCTTTACTTTGTTAATATCCTGAAAGAAGATTATAAGGTTTTAGGAATCTTTTTTTACTCTTCTCGTCATTTACCTAAAAAATTAAAAAATGATTGGGTTTGCTAGAAAAATTAATGGCAGAATTTTAAAGGCCTACGTCTGATTCTAAAGTTCAAGATCTTCTAGTTCGTTTAGGTTTAAGTGATAAAGGTAGGCCTGAACAAATAAACCGAACCCAAACTGAATCAAAAAAATGATTTTGCTTGGTATTTGGTTATAAATAAATAATCGAACGGATATTATTTTAAAAAATCATGATTATTGGTTAGTAATCGAAACCGAACCAAAAACCAAAATAATATCCAAAAAACCAAATTATTTTTGGTTATCCGAAAATATTTCAAATATTTCGGATATTTCGGTGTTTTCAGTTATTTTTAGTTATGTTTTGATTATTTTCGGATATTTCAGTTATGTTTCTGTTATTTTTTGTTATTTTCGGTTATTTCAGTCATTCTTGGTTGTTTTTGGTTATTTTCGGTTATTTTGGTTATTTTTGGTTTTTAAATTTAATAATCAAACCGACCAAAACTGAGGTATAACCGAACCGAAACCAAACCGAAATATAAAAATAACCGAATGGATTTTTAATCTTACTAACCGAAAAAATCGAAAACGAAAATAACCGACCAAAACTGTACCGAATATCTGAATGTCTAGCCCTAGATAAAGGAAACGAATGGAGTTAAAGGGGAAAGATACGTGGACGATTAAAATATTAATGAAACGTGAACCATTACAATTAAGAGATATAAAGATGAGTTAAAGTTTGTTATGATGAACAAGGTATTCAACCTTGACACCGAATAAAAACATTTCATTCAGAAAAAAAAATTGTTACAATTCTTCTTCTTCGGCTTCTCTTTAATTTCTGTAATTTGCAACTTGGTTTTGTTTAGAATCTTATTCTACTTTTAGATTCTTTGCAAAGTAAGGTTAGAATATGTGTTTCATGAACATTAATTATCACTATCTTAAATTCTAAGAAACTACCATTTTCCGTATCATTGGTATCAGAGTCGGGACAGTTCTTGGTAGCTATGGTGGAAACGAGGTCACAAACTTTAATCAAAGAAACAACAGTTCGTGGAGTGGAAGAATCATTGGGATCAGGAATTCATGCTTTCAAAAGCACTATCGCGACTCAAAATGCGAAGCGGTCGTTATGAGAGGACTCGATGGTGCATAAGAGGGTTGATCTGATAATTGAGTTGAAAAACTTGCAAGAAACAACTTGAATAGTGGATTATCAATGACGAAATTGAGTTGATTTCTACTAAGAAGAATTTATCGGAGGCATCATTGGTAAATGCTTTTCTTGATGGATTGAGAGAGGATATGCAGAAAAATATTTGCATGTTCGAGCCACGATTCATTGAACATTGTTTGCTAGTAGGAAAATTTTATGATCAAGCATATCCTATAAAGGATAACTCAATTAGTAAAGCCCAGAATCAAGCAATGTGTGTGACTTTTACGATACAAGATGAAAATCAAAACCCTATTCTGCTATAAAAAAAACAAAGCAGATTCAAGACAAAGAATATGTTGTGGAACCAGATTCAGTAGAGGAAATTATACAACGAGAAAAGAATGACCAGACACATTTACCACAATCTAATTGTCTACAACCGATTTCACAAGGTCAGGTACAAATCTCCTTAATGGAACCATGCCATAGCTTTACAAAGGATTTATTAGATGCTTTTGATCATCAAGAGGAGAATCTGCATGAGTTGGATGATTTTAAAATGACTGTGAATAACAAAAAATCAGAATGTGTTCAGTTGACGTATGGTGCAAACCCAATGTTTGATGAATACTCGATAGAAGCCACATGCTCCAACAAAGAAAGAAGCAGATATTGTTTACTAAATCTTGGAAGTATAGGTTCAAACAAAGGTGTAAGCCCCTCTTACAACAAATTAATCTACATGAAATCACTAACAGAGGAATCATAAAATACAATGGTACTAGTGAAATGGTCAAATCAGTTTGGAGTTTTTTCAATGATTGGAAATGCATATTGGTGTCTAACCATTTGTTTGAGAGAAATAGTCCACCAAACCATTCACATAACATGCAAACATCAGAATTGAGAATTGAGCAGAGAAGCAACAAATCTTTTGGATTGTACTGCATCAGAAGTGGATATCAAAATAAAAAAAGAAATGGGTGATTGGAACATCTTAGTTTTGCGGGCACAAAAAAGATATCAGAAGTGGATAGTTACATTATATGAATTTTTTGGGATATGGAAGTGTAGAAAAGAAGATGGTGTGGGTCATATACTTTTTGTACAAGTTCTGAAAATGGTTGAGATTACTATGGTGATTTCAGAACAGCAAGATAAAGTCGAAACTAAGTGTACAGACCCAAAGAAAAATGCACAGTTCATCAAGACATATAGATACAACATAAAAGATGTGTTGCTGTTGGAACTAAAACTTATGCTCGATCACAAGATGGTGAATAGGCAAAGACAAGCTGGAACTATTTTTCTTGTTAAATGGACAAAGCAACAAGAGGAGACAGCAATATGGAAATTCTTGCATAAACTGTTGAGAAAGTTTCTGTCCTTATACCTCAAGGACAAGATCTTTCGAACATGGGAGATTTGATACAGGAAATTAATAGAGTTAAAATGAAAGACATGTGGATGGTTAAGATATTAATGAAAACGTGGACAATTCTGATTAAGATAGAGAAAGATGAGTTAAAATTTGTTATGATGAATAAGCTATTAAACCTTGTCACCCAACAAAAAAATTTCATTCAGAAATTTTGTGTTACATTTCTTCTTCTTCAGCTTCTCTTCAATCTCTATATAATTTGCAACTTGCTTTTGTTTAGAATCTTATTCTACTTCTGAATTCTTTGCAAAGTAAGGTTAGAATATGTGTTTCATGAACATTGATTCGTCCATTAAAGTCTGTAGAAGAATTCAAAGAATTTTAGGGCGTTTTGTGTCAACTCGGCTTGGTCACAGTCAGATGAGGCTCGAAGAGCCGTGACCGCGTGCAAGGAAGTCGTGATCGTGTGTTAGCTAGATGGTCGAGATGAAGTGTTGGCTAAGGTCTGGTTCGTTTGGTTGCGCGCCGATGTGTCGTGACCATGGGCATTTCCTGGAACGGTTGGTGGGATGGTGATACAAGTCTCGATTCAAGGTTGTACGCGCGTGAGCTGTGTGGAAAAGATTAGGTGAGAAAAGCAATGTTAGGCTTCTGGATTGGAGTTTTCTGTTTGGTAATAGATGGAAGGGTGAAGTGAACCACACGAGGGGTGATGAACCTCGTGATAAATCACAAACTTAGAGCTAAGAGGGCTGGTCTCGACTAGGTTCTAAGCGCACAAGTCTCTTGAGAGAAAAAATTGTAGAAAGAAAATTCGATCTTTATTAATATCAGAAAAAGAATATCGAACTACAATGCTGGAAGGAGCCTTATTAATATGCTCGACAGCTTGACCTTCTAGGATCGACTACAAAAATGGAAAACTTACAAAAGTGCACAAATAGAAATATTACAATAGCGAATAACCGAAAAAAGACTTCTACCTAAATTGTCTTTAACTCAAAATGTAAATATTCTAAATCCTACCCTGCAAAACAGAAAAATACAAGTATATAAATTGAAAACTTACCATTTTTACCTATCGGCCAAGAAAGAGAAGGTGGCCGACCTTGTGGCATGCACGCGCCTTGCTCTTAGTCTTCGACTTGGAGTAGGGTTAGGAATCATTGGGCCTTGACCTCTCTTGCCACTAAATCCCAAGTCTCCGAAGTCCATTGCATTGTTGAGAATCCATTGGACTCTTCTTTGCACTCTTGGCCCAATGTTCTTTGTCGATCATCCTCTAGGAGCTTGTCGACCCACAAGCTGAGCTTGTGGAAGAGCGCCCTTGATCAGCTCCTTTTCATTGCTCCTGGTGGCACCACTGGTGTAGAAACTTCATCTAGATGCATGTCTTGAAGCTGGTAGCTTATCTGGTTCGAGTCTCTTTGTGTAGATGATGAAATGGTGGTGCAATCGGCTGGATCGGCTGTACCGGCTGGACTGTGCGAGGAGCTGGCCATATTGTCATCAGAGCCGGCCAAGTTGATCCCGGAGTCGGCGGTATCACCAATTGGGTCGGTGGTATCATCCACGTCACCGCCAGTTGGGCCGGAGGTTTGGGCCTCTCTGCCTGAATGATTGATCGGGTCGGCCCGGGTGGTCGTAGGCTTGGCGGTACCGCTTGGGCCGGCAGGCATGCCAAATGGCCCGACTGTCTTGGGCAAGCACTCTGGTCAGACAGATTGATCTCCTGGCTGGCCATACGATCTGATGCCCTCATCATCCCCTCCCGCTTCAGTAGGTTTTGACCTCAAAACTAGTTCATCTGCAAGGAAAGGATCTAAATCAGTTATGTTGAATGTGTTAGACACATTGAACTCACCTGGAAGCTCGATCCGGTAGGCGTTGTTGTTGATCCTCTCCAGTACTCTGAATGGTTCATCTCCTCTTGGGACGAGCTTGGAACTCCTTAGGTTGGGGAACCTCTCCTGTCGTAGGTGTAGCCACACCCGATCGCATGGTTGAAAAATCATCTCACTTCTCCCTTTGTTGGCATAGGTCACGCACTGCCCAGTCCTCTTCTCCAAATTTTCTGCTATTTTCTGGTGTGTATCTTCTTGATGAACTCTGCTTTGGATGCTCCATTGAGGTTGGTCATCTCTGCCGGTGGCAGTGGCATTTGCTCTAGGGGTGTTAGGGGGTTGAAGCCGTAGACTACTTCAAAATGGGTCTTCTTGGTTGCTGAGTGCACGGCTCGGTTGTATGCCAACTCTATGAATGGCAGGCACTCCACCCACGTCTTGAGGTTCTTCCCTAGTGTAGTACTGAGAAGAGATGAAAATGTCCGGTTAACTACTTCAGTTTGGCCATCGGTTTGAGAATGGCAGGTGGTAGAAAAGAGCAGCTTCATGCCTAGCTTCCTGCAGAGGGTCCTTCAGAAGTGGCTGAGGAATTTGGTGTCCCTATCTGACACGATGGTCCTTGGCATTCCGTGAAGCCGTACTATCTCCCTGAAGAACAGCTCAGCTGTTTGCGTGGCATCATTGACATTGGTACATGGGATGAAATGTGCCATCTTGGAGAATCTGTCCACCACTACAAAGATAGCATCTTTGTGGTTGATCTTGGGCAGACCTAGAATGAAGTCCATTGAGATGTGCACCCATGGATGTGTAGGTATGTGCAGAGGGAGGTACAACCCGTGAGGGTGCACTCGGAACTTCGCCTTTTGCATGTGATGCACCTTGCACAATGGGCTTCTACTGACCTCTTGATGTGTGGCCAGTAGAAGTGCTCCTTCACCACTGCTAGTGTCTTTTCGACACCAAAGTGGCCCATGAGTCCTCCTTCATGAGCTTCTTGGATGATAAGCTCCCGTAACGATCCTTGTGGTATGCACAGCCTTCTCTCTCGGAA
>JAEVFF010001229.1:23033-44516 GCA_018901945.1 Pugionium dolabratum | reverse complement strand
AGTCATGCCCAAGCTGCACACAGTCTTGGCAACCACACCAAACAGTCATGCCCATGCTGCACACAGTCTTGGCAACCACACCAAACAGTCATGCCCATGCTGTCTCCTCTCTCTCATTGGTTGTTGACAGGCTCCTCCTCTATTCAAACTCATCCACAAGTTTGAATTCGTTTTCTTTTGTGTTCACATTGTAAATCCTCTATAAAAGGGCTGTAAAGACTCAATTGATGAATATACTCTTAGGAGATTCTTCTCC
Organism: Pugionium dolabratum; assembly: GCA_018901945.1. NCBI lineage: Eukaryota > Viridiplantae > Streptophyta > Magnoliopsida > Brassicales > Brassicaceae > Pugionium > Pugionium dolabratum. Next base: position 44,260 of record JAEVFF010001229.1, on the reverse strand, counting down.
CTAAGTCTAAGTCATTTCTCATTTTCTCATACTTCTCTTTGAGTTTTCAGATTCAATTCTTCACATTTCTCCTCTATAATCTCAATATTCTTACACGAATCCTAAGACCTTTGCCTCCATGGTGGATATCAAGGCAAACCTCCTGGATAGTGCATCGGCTACCACATTATCCTTGCCCTTCTTGTACTTAATGACGTACGGGAAGGTCTCTATGAACTCCATTCACCTGGCATGTCTCCTCTTGAGATTGGTTTGCCCTCTGAGGTGTTTGAGAGCCTCGTGATCAGTGTGGAACACAAACTCCTTGGACAGCAAGTAGTGCTGCCAAGTCTTCAATGCTTGGACTAGGGCATAGAGCTCCTTGTCATAGGTGGGGTAGTTCAATTAGGCACCACCTAACTTCTCACTAAAGTATGCCACTGGCCTTCCTACTTGGGTTAGCACCGCTCCTATACCTATTCCAGAGGCATCGTACTCCACTTCAAATGTCTTGTCGAAGTCGGGCAGGACTAGCACTGGTGCATGTGTGAGGCTGTCCTTCAAGGCCTGGAACGCCTTCTCCTGAGCTTCTCCCCAGCTGAATCCCACGTTCTTCTTCACTACTGCCATCAATGGTGAGGCAATACTGCTGAAGTTGGACACGAATCTTCTGTAGAAGCTGGCCAGACCGTGGAAATTTCTCACTTGGCTAATGTTGCTCGGTGTTGGCCATTCTTGTATGGCTCGAATCTTCTCTTCATCAACCTGTAAGTCCTGTGAACTTACAACAAAACCTAAGAAGACAAGTTTATTAGTAAAAAAGATGCACTCCTTGAGATTGGCATAAATCTCTTCTTGTCGAAGGGTTTTAAGTACCAACTCAAGATGTGTGAGGTGATCCCTTAGGCACTTACTGTAAACTAAAATGTCATCAAATTAAACCATAACGAACTTACTGATGTACAACCTAAGAACTTGGTTCATAAGGTGCATAAAGGTGCTTGGGGCATTAGTTAACCTGAATGACATGACTGTCCACTCGTAGAGCCCTTGCTTTATCTTGAAAGCGGTCTTCCACTCATCACCTTCCTTCATTTTGACCTGGTGGTATCCACTCTTGAGGTCTATCTTGGAGAAAACCATGGCTCCACTCATCTCATCTAACATGTCATCCACCCGTGATATCGGATGCCGGTACTTGACTATGATGTTGTTGATTGCTCGGCAGTCCACGCACATTCGCCAAGTCCCATCTTTCTTGGGTACTAGCAGCACTGGTACGGCACATGGACTGAGGCTCTCTCGAACATAGCCTTTCTCTATGATGAGGACATCAGGTCGTATGTCCAGCCAAGAGACCAGACTGGCCGACCAGGAAGCTTGCCCGAGATAGCCGGGCCATCTGGCACGTCTGCCAGCTCAAGCAGTACCGCCGGACCCTCGACCAATAGGACCAGACCGATCAGCATTGCCGGCGGAGAGGCCCAAGCTTCCGGCACACTAGGTGGCGATGTGGATGACACCGCCGGTCCCCTTGGTGATGCCGCCGACTCCGGGATCAACTTGGCCGGTCCTGAAGGCATTCCGGCCAGTACCTCGCACATTCCAGCCGATCCAGCCGAGTACACGAGCATTTCAACTTCTATACAAGGAAACTCGGACCAGATAAGCTACCAGCTTCAGGACATGCATCTACAGGAAGTCTCCACACCAGTAGTGCCACCAGGAGCAATGACAAGGAGCAGATCAAGAGCACTCTTCCACAAGTTCAGCTTATGGGTCGACAAGCTCCTAGAGGAAGATCGACTAAGGTCAATGGGCCAGAAGTCAAAGAAGAGTCCAAAGGCTTCTCAACAATGCAAGGCACTTCAGAGACTTGGGCTTTAGTGTCAAGAGAGGTCAGGCCCCAAAGATTCCTAACCCTACTCCAAGTCGAAGACTAGGAGCAAGGCGCGTGCATGCCACAAGGACGGCCACCTTCCATTTCTTGGCCATGAGGTAAGTAAGGTAAGTTTCAATTCGAATATATGCCTCTTTATGTTTTTCAGGGTAGGATCTAGATTGTTTACATTTTTGAGTCAAGAACATTTTAGGAATAGATCCTTTTTCGGTTATGCACTTTTGTAAACATTCCTTTTCTTTATTTGAGTCGATCCTAGAAGGTCAAGCTGTCGAGCATATTAATAAGACTCCTTCCAACATTGTAGTTCGACAACCTTTTGGATATTAATAAAGTGCGAATTTTCTCTTTACAAGTTTTTCTCTCAAAGAAGCTTGTGCGCTTAGAACCTAGTTGAGACCAGTCCTCCTAGCTCTAAGTTTGTGATTTATCACGAGGTTCATCACCCCTCGTGTGGTTCACTTCACCCTTCCATCGAATACCAACCCAAAAGCCCTATCCAAGAAGTCTAAGGTCGAGTTTCTCACCTAAACTTCTCCAAGCAGCCCACACGCATATAAGCCTTGAATCGAGGCTTGTATCACTCTAGGAGCTCCTTGACTTGCTTCTCAAGCTCCTTAGACTCCTCTGGGCTCATCTAGTAGGCTGGCTGGTTAGGCAGGGCTGCTCCGGGCACGAGGTCGATCTGGTGCTCTATGTCGCGTAGGGGAGGCAAGCCTGCTAGTACCTCCTCTGGAAATATATCTTGGAACTTGTTGAGGAGAGCTGCTATTTCAGGAGGTAGCCTACCTGTTCCTTTTCTACACTCAAAATCTCCTTAAAGAACATTAGCAACATTAAATCCTTCGAGGCTAAAGATCTCCGGACATGACTTGGTTGAATAAGAAAATTTGATTTAATGATTTTCTTTTCCTTACTTATTTGTTGTTATAGCTCATGTACCTGGGCAGGTGTGAGAGTAGCTAGGCTGACCTTTCTCTTGTCGTGCACAAAGGTGTAGAGATTGGTTCGGCCATCATGCCTGGTCTTCTTGTCAAACTACCATGGCCTTCCTAACAGAAGGTGGCCAGCTTGCATTGGCACCACGTCGCACACTACCTGGTCTTGGTATCTGCCCACACTGAATAGCACAGTTACTTGCTCATGGATCTTGAGCTCCACTTTGTCATCGAGCCATCTCAGTCTATACGGTTGAGGATGCCTTGTCTTCTCTAGACCTAGCTTATCAACCATGTACGCACTAGCAACGTTAGTGCAAGAACCACCATATATGATGAGGTTACATACCTTGCCCTTAATGGTGCAACGGCTGTGGAAGATGTTCTCCCTTTGAATGGTCTCTGAGGGATCTACCATTGCACTGAAAATGCGTCTAGTGACCAGCACTTCCCCCACATCAGGGTACTCAATGTCATTGTATTCTCCTTCTGGTTCATATTCTTCTTCGTCTTGAGACTCATACTCTCCAGCTTCTGTGATCAGCATGACACGGTTGTTTGGGCACTCCTTTGAGATGTGACCGTGACCCCTACACTTAAAGCAAGTGATGTCACGTGATCTCGGAGGGTTAGAAGATTTACTAGGCTCTCTCTAGTCACGGGTTTGCTCAAGAAACTTGCTCTTGAACCATGATTCGATCTCAATGCTCTTGCCTTTGTCTACGGGCTTGGGGCTATTGCTTGGTGCCCAAGGCGTCTTAGGTTTGCTGCGGATATCTTGACTCTTATGCTTGATATGCTGCTCAGCCTGGACAAATAGGTGGAACAAGTACTTGAAGTCTTTGTAGATTTGTCTCTCCACCTTACGGGTGATTCTCTCTTGCAACTCATCCAAGAATTGCGCCATCAATGCGTCTTCATCGTCATTGAGCTCCAGCCTGTTCCTTAGCCTTTCAAACTCTTTGTAGTACTATTCTACTGATCTAGTGCATTGCTTAAGAGTACGAAAACGTCATTGCAAATCTCTATGGAAATAAGGTGGAACAAACCTCTGTCTCATGAGATCTTTCATGTCGACCCATGAGTATACGAGCCTCAATCTTCTCCTCCTTCGGTCAGAAACCTCACGATCCCACCAGATGAGGGCATTATCCGTGGGTTGTGCTACTGCTATGGAGACTCTCCTAGGGCCTGGTTGGTTGTAGTGATCGAAGATGTGATCCATTCTCCTCTCCCGATCTAGATAGGCTTCGGGGTCTACTTTTCATGCAAAACTAGGAGGTGTTAATTTAACATCATGATGAGTTACCCGGTTGTAGGCGTATTCATCTCCATCTTCATAATGTCTAGGAGGCATTCTTGGTATCTGTTGATGACCATAGGGCTCGAAGCTATCGCCTTCTACTTCTGGTTGCCGTGGAGGTCCTCTTGGCCTAGGGTGATAGTCGTGAGGCTGTGCGTCCTCATCTCCATCCGGTTGGAGCTCCTCCTGTTCGTGTCATGTCCTAGGGTGCTCAGGACCCTCAGCATGGTCTTGCTCAGCCCTCATGTGCCTTATGACTTGGAATCTCACCGACCTCTCCACACGCTCCATGACTTGGAATCTCACCGACCTCTCCACAGGCTCCAACCTCTCGCCGATTGATGCGAGTTGTGTTTGGAGTGTGGTGAACAACATGGCCATCATGGCCTCGGTTGCATCCTAATTTCCTTCTGCCATTGTGTGCTACAAAAGAAAGAAACAAGTTATTCTACTCTTAAAATTGGATTAGGAGGGAGGGTTGTCTTTTATAGTTGAAGTACAAGTTGCAAAAAGGAAAAATTGAAAAGGAAAATTCTAGGAAAAAGGAAAAACAAAAAACTGGAAACTTCTTGACAATTAATGCTAAAGATCCTAAATTCTTTTTGGTCGATTTTCTTAGTAGTTTTCTATATTTTTTTTGCTTTTTTGATTTAACTTAATGGAAATATGCTTTTAATAAAAAGGAAAGACAAAAATTGCAATGCAAGAATGAATCAAAGCCCTAGTGATGCACGTAGAAGCTAGATGCACTTGGTTTGAGTTTTGATGCTATTGTTTTTGAATTTTTTTGAATGAGACTTAAACTAATGCAAGAACTGGAAACAAGAATAAATAAAGGATAGAAACAACCTGATTTTAGGAGCTTTGAGCTTTGATACCAAAATGATACAAGCCTCAATTCAAGGCTGTACGCGCGTGGGCTGTGTGGAGAAGATTAGGTGAGAAACTCAACCTTAGGCTTCTGGATGGGAGGTTTTCTGTTTGGTAATGGATGGAAAGATGAAGTGAACCACACGAGGGGTGATGAACCTCGTGATAAATCACAAACTTAGAGCTAGGAGGGTTGGTCTCGACTAGGTTCTAAACACACAAGTCTCTTGAGAGAAAAACTTGTAGGAAGAAAATTCGATCTTTATTAATATCAGAAAAAGGTTGTCGAACTACAATGTTGGAAGGAGCCTTATTAATATATTTGACAGCTTGACATTCTAGGGTCGACTCAAAGAAAAATGGAAAACTTACAAAGTGCACAAATGGAAAAATTACAAAAGTGAATAACCGAAAAAGAACTTTTACCTAAATTGTCTTTGACTCAAAATGTAAACATTCTAAATTCTATCCTGCAAAACATAAAAACGCAAGTATACAAATTGAAAACTTAACATTCTTACCTATCGGCCAAGAAATGGAAGGTGGCCGACCTTGTGGCATGCACGCGACTTGCTCCTAGTCTTCGACTTGGAGTAGGGTTAGAAATCGTTGGGTCTTGACCTCTCTTGCTACTAAATCCCAAGTCTTTAAAGTCCCTTGCATTGTTGAGAAGCATTTGGACTCTTCTTTGCACTCTTGGCCCAATGTTCTTTATCGATTATCCTCTAGTAGTTTGTCGACGCACAAGCTGAACTTGTGGAAGAGCGTCCTTGATCTGCTCCTTGTCATTGCTCCTACTGGCACCACTGGTGTAGAAACTTCATCTAGATGCATGTCTTGAAGCTAGTAGCTTATCTGGTCCGAGTCTCTTTGTGTAGATGATGAAATGGTGGTGCAATCGGCTAGATCGTTTGTACCGGCTGGACTGTGCGAGGTGCTTGCCGTATTATCATCGGAGCCGGCCAAGTTGATCCCGGAGCCGGCGGCGTCACCAATTGGGCCGGCGGTGTCATCCACGTCGCCGCCAGTTGGGCCGAAGGTTTGGGCCTCTCCACCGGAAAGATTGATCGGGCCGGCCCGGGTGGTCGTATGCCCAGCGGTACCGATTGGGCCGGCAGGCGCGCCAAATGGCCCGGTTGTCTCAGACAATCACTCTGGTCGGCCAGATTGATCTCTGTGTCAAATTGTCCAGCCGTGGGACAGGATTGCGTGACTGCGGGCAGGTGTCTAGGCTATGCTCGAAATGGCCACGGTCCAGAAATGATCTGGTTGCAGGTCAAGTTGATGTGGTTGTGGTACGTGTTTGTCTCTGCCGTAGTATGCGTTTGGTAAGGCCATGTTGAGTTTGATGATTTTCGCCATAACTTTTGATTAAGCCGTCCGTTTGATTTCTTATCATTTCTATTTGAAAGCTGGCTTTGTGTTCTATGTTGTCACCAAAATTGATCTTGATCATGATCAATTAATCTTATTTCCATTGCCAAACTCTTAGTGGTTTCGATTTACCTTGAAAGTCTGAATTTGACTTGTTATTGTACTTGTTATCTAAATTTCCCGTATGACTTCACAAACTCCAAACATACAAGGATTCTTTGAGTACTTAGTTAATGCGAACTTTGTGTTCTTCTTCGTTATATATGACTATCTTAGAGAATCTTTATATTTGGCACTTTGTCAATAACGAAAGTCCCTCTTTTTATCTTGAGGTGTGCTTAATTATTCCCTCAAATCAATAAATTTTCTTTGTCTACTCTCTATGATTTTCCATTGTTGAACACATCTTTTCTCAGACGGCTAGTCCACGAAGGTAGTGGTTGGTTGATCTTCTCAAAGTTGTCACTAATTTGATTAATTGGTTGCACAAATCCACTAAAAATGGCCTCAAGATACAATGCAATCTCGGGTAGATTCTCTATACAGAATCTAACAATGGAACAACTGGACAAGCAAAACAAGATGTGTTAAACCTGAGACAGACCTAATCTATGCCCGTGTAGGCGAATTCTACAACTCCTACTTAACATTTTCATCTGTGTTAACCTTTGCTCCTATTCAAAAACTGTCGAAGGGAGTGAGTAGTGAGTAATGTCGAGAAGTCTTCCTGCGCCTGAAAATGCCCCACAGGTACTCCTTTGAGTTAAATGCTGCAAATGGAAACTCGACCTTCTTAGCTTTAACGATTCATACCGGATAAATGAATGAACAAACTACAGTAGATATAGAAGTTCTACAACAGATAAACGGATCTATAGACTTACTCCAGCAATACATTGGTAGCTGATAAGAGGTGAAGAGTAGAAGGTCCACATTGTAAAGCATGCATCTCATCGCCAAATCATTCTTCTTCATTTCACAAACAAGGGAATAGTAAACCCTTGCATCATTACTAGAAACCAAAATCAAAAATGGCAGGCACTATTACAACATATGCATGCATAAGGAGAGAAAACAAAAATTAGATGTCAGTGAGATATTGCTTTAGTGGTATATACATACCTTTCACTGGAAGGGAAGAAATAAAGAGCAATACTTTTATCCGTAGGTGGTCCTTTCTTCAGAAAGCTATCTGGCCATATTTCCAACCTGGGAAACATTTCAGCATACAGGCGAGCACGTAATGAACTTGCCTTATCATGGACTTGATAGCAAGCTAAGCTTGATAAATGAGCAACAAGCCCATCAATGCTACAGATCTTTCCTTGTTTTACAGATATCGATCCCCTAGAAATTGACAAAAACATATCAGAATTCAAGTGATAAATGCACACCCATGTTGAGATACAACAAATACAACTAGAGAGCATTTTTCTTTTTACTTTACCTCCATATCGGCTTAAAGATTGGTTGTGCTCTATCATTATTTAATGTTGGAGAGTTGAAATACGTAGCTGTGAAACCCTCATTTGTTACAGGCAAATTCGATTCAGCATCTTTGCAAGAACTATTCCCAGCAGCTAACTGTGTATTTTGAGCAGAAACTCGTATGTTGCCAGAACTTAATCTTCCTTTTTTGTTGGTAAAAGAATTATGATCTGGCACACTAGATGAATATCTGGCCTCTGAGACAGAGACTTCATTTCTTACTACACTAGTCAATTCATGAGGTTTCCCAATTTCTTGGCTTTCCTGTCTTTTAGACATAGTCGTTGTTTCTTTGGTTGGTGAAGAAACCATATACTGAAGCCCATGGTCCTCAACAGCTAAAACTGGCAGGGAGTGATTCGTGCTCTTTTTTCTCTTCTGCTTCTTCTTCTTCTTCTTCATCATTTCTTTCTCACTCTTTTCCGAAAAAGATGCTCCATTTCGGTCCTTCGACCCATATGCTCTATTTCTTACTAAACCAGCCAATTCATCAGATTTTCCAGTATCTGAGCTATCTCGTCTCTCAGGCTCCTCAATTATTTCTACAATTGGTGAACAAGACACCTCTACGGATTCAACATTGCTAGTATCCTGGAGCCCATGGTCGTCAACAGCTAAACCCAACAGGATGTGATTGCTGCTCTGTCTGTTGCTGTTGTGTTTGTTCTTCTTCTTTTTCCCACTCTTCTTCAAAATATGTCTAAGCTTAACAGTCTGATCAACTTCTTTGCAATCAGAGCCACTGTCGCTCCCATCACAGTGGGCACAGAACCAAGTAATGTAGTCCTCAATAGGAACCGGCGTTATGCCCAAGCAATAGCTGGGAACAAGGGAAATAAGATTAAACAAAACACAAAAAAACTTCGGAAAAAAAACACTGACGAAGGAAATCTAATCAAATAACAGAAATGAGCCATGTATCCAATCAACCCCAATGGAAATCAAAAACAAAACTCACCGATGCACAGCACCATTCTTACAAGAGTCACAATATACGAGCGCTTCCACGAAACCTTTGTCCCCACAAGTCTGACAAACAGTCGCCTGAACAAACAAACAAAAACCGGAAACCTCGAATCCAACAGAAAGATTGAAAAGATCGATCATTGGAACTCCCCAACATTACATTTAGCATCACAAACAAGCGAGAATCAAACCCAAACCCAAAACCCAAACGACGAAGATAGTCGCTGTAGAAAAACAGAGAGAGAGAGCAAGAAGGTACGAAGTTACCATATTTTCAAAAAGAGATTCTTCTGCTGATCCTAAGCGAAGGATTTCGAGCAATCAACTTAGGGTTTCGTTTATGGTTTTACACAGTGGCTTGAAATTGGGAAATTGGAATTTTGGTGCTTTTAGGCTCTTAATAGAGTATTTATATTGTCGATAATAACGGGTTTATTAACTGTTCCGTTATTGTTGGTTTAATATGGTTAAGTTTCCTTTAGCGTAACCGTATAATTTTGTATGTAAGAAAAAAACCGTATGTAAAACATTCTTTTTTAATGAATGGAACAATCTTAATTGAAAAACTTGATATTGTATCAGAGCGTCATTTGCGATTTTTCTGAGTTTCCGCCATTTGCCCTTTCAAATCTTCTTCAAGATTGTTTCTGATGATCGGTAATAGGAATTCAGCATAGAAAAGTGATACGAACCTCCTAAGGAATGCACTTCTGGATGTGGTTGAGATAGGCTTTGCAACAAAATGAATCCAAATTCAATCTCTTCAAAAAGTTATGGATTGAAGGGTCACACAGTAGCTGCGAAAAGTCTACTGATTTACCTAAGATAGTAGCTTAGATATTACACAGTAGGACTACTAAATGTTGACTGAAGGATATTACATACCAACAATCAGATTAAGAAGAGAATCACTCTCAATCTTAAGAAAAGAAGCTATTTTTATTTGAAAAGTTGAATAACCAAGTTTACAACTGAAAACCCCTATTTATACTATATGGGGACGTAAATATGAGGAGCCTACAACATTAAATTAGTTACAATTACAAGGGAAGACTTGACCAAAGACCTTGACTTTATTAACTCTTATTTTGACTATGAATGTAGACACTCCCCCCCCCCCTTTGATGACGCCAATTTTGAACAATTTTAATTGAACTCCTTTTGATTTTAAATAACAAATTGGGTTGGTTGTAATGTTATTCATTTGCCTCGTTAAAAACTTTACCAAGAAAACCCAATGGAAGAAAATTTAGATAAGGGAAAAAGAGTACAAATGGATCACATACCCATTTGTATGTTGTCTTGAGCTTGTACTAAAATCAGAGTACTTTTAGGCACTTCTTCATTCAAGCTCAAGTGAATTTGTTGTGCATTCTCCTTGTTGAGCATGCTGCTGATTGCATCTTTGAGTTTTTTGGCCTTGGCTCGGGTTAATTGTCCAGCTGGTAGTGCAAGAGCTTCTTCATGTTCCACTGGTTCATTCCTAGCTATGAGCTTCTCTTTTTGTGTGCTTTCCATGCTCGTATCAATAAGTACCTCGATTTCTCAGCTGATTTCTATTTTTGTTGTCCGATTTTTACATATGGTTATTGATTTTCTTTTGATTTTCTCTTTAGATTTCTTGATTCTCAATTTTCTTCGTTCTTGACCTAAAATCATCGCCATTTCTTTGTTTTTCCATATAATTGGCTTAATTTCTTCGTCATCTTGTTTAATTCTTTCACCGAGAATAAAAAATGGCAAATATCAGTCTCGTTACTTCGGATAACACCAATCATCGTTCTTCATCGCATCCTCTTGACCAATATGAGAATCCTTACTTCCTCTATGTATCGGACCACGTTGGGTTAGTTCTCGTATTTGACCGATTGTCCTCTGGTTCAGACTTTCATTTTTGGCGCATGTCTGTTCGCATGGCTCTCAATGTTCGCAATAAACTTGGTTTTATTGACGGTGCGATTCCTAAACCTTCTTTAAATCATCGCGATGTTGGTTCTTGGTCTAGATGCAACGATATGGTTGCTACATGGCTCTTGAATTCAGTTTCGAAAAAGATTGGTCAGAGTTTGCTTTTCTTACCTACTGCTGAATCAATTTGGAAAAATTTGCTTTCCCGTTTTAAGCAAGATGATGCACCTAGTGTCTATGAAATAGAACAACGTCTGAATTCTATTTTGCAAGGACAAATGGATGTTACAGCGTATTACACAGAATTGATAACTCTTTAGGAAGAGTACCGAAATTATGTGGAGTTACCGATTTGTACATGTGGTAAATGCGACTATAATGTTGCATCTCTTTAGGAGAAATTTCAACAAAGAAGTAGAGTGACTAAGTTTTTAATGGGATTGAATGAAGGATACGAACCCATTCGAAGACAAATCTTGATGTTGAAACCGATACTTTCTATAGACGATGTGTTTAACATGGTCGCACAAGATGAAAGGCAGAAAAGTATTAAACTTCCTGCAAAGATGGATTTTGTTGCCTTTAATGTTTCCAAGGAAGATAATACTCCTGCGTGTGGTGGTGTTTCTGAAAATGTGGCTTATGCAACAACTTATCAGCCCCAACAAAAGCCTTATTACACTCACTGTGGTCGAAATGGCCATACAATTCAGAGGTGTTTTAAGCTCAATGGCTATCTTCCAGGACATAAGATGCTGCAAAAACAGAACACTTCTCAGCAGTCATTTCCTAGGAATCAGCCTACTGCTAGTTTCAGACCACCAAATCTCATGTCTTCACATCAATCTTCATTCCCCAGACCACCACTCATGGCTAATGTTGTTACTAATTCAGCTCAGCCACCCCTTGATCTTGGTCACTTTACTACTAGTCAAATTCAATCATTGATTCAGCACTTAAATGCTCATGTTCAGAATTCAGAGAAGATAGATTCTCCTCCAACAGCTTCTGTTAGTGAACATGGAATCATGGCTGCTACATCTACCTCTGGTATTGTTTCAATGGCATCTTTTTTCCCAACAAAACTTTTTCAACACCATATATTTTCTTTTCAACCTTACTGCTTTTCTTATCTTTCAACTATCTTACCCAATGGTGCTTGGATAATTAACATTGGGGCAACTAGTGATGTTTGTTCAGATTTGACATTGTTTACTGATGTTATTTCTGTTTCAGGGGTCACTGTCTCACTCCCAAATGGCACTAGAGTTCCCATTAATCACACATGCACTGTCCATATTTTGATTCTTTTGTGTTGCATGATGTTCTTATGTTTCATATTTTACTTTTAATCTGCATAGTGACAGTTCTTTTTTTAAAACATACTAAGTGTTCTGCTCATTTTTACCATGACTCTTGCATATTCCAGGACCATACTCATGTCTTGACGATTGGTAGAGGCATCTTACTTCACAGTAGCTATATTTTAGAGATTGTCCATACATCTTCCTCTACCATGTTATATGGCTCTGTGACAGTGGATGGACATCTTTGGTATCAACGCCTTGGACATCCATCTCCTCTCAAACTTAAACATTTGTCAGGTTCTCTATCAATGACTGGTTCTATTCCTTCTCATTGTGACGTTTGTCCATTAGCTAAACAGAAAAAATTACCTTTTGTTTCACATAACAACTTGTCTGAAAAACCATTTGATATTCTTCATTTAAATATATGGGGACCTTTTTATATAGAATATATCGATGGTTACAAGTATTTTCTTACAATTGTTGATGATTGTACTCGCATTACTTGAGTTTATTTGTTGAGAAATAAAAATGATGTTTCTTCCATTTTTCCTGATTTTTTAAAGTTGATCAAAACTNTTTAAATACTTTCCCGAGCTTTCTACGTCAAAAGAATGCTTAGCTTTTGTGTTAATTCTACAAGTCATTTGAAATTATTTGTGAATTGCCATACGCTTGAAGATTGGTCGAAAATAAATAATAGAGTTGTGATTTGTGAATAAAAGTGTCAAAGCCATTGGTTTAATAACGGTTTAGAATTGGTTATTTACGTAAGATTTGTTTCGTAAGGACATTATGCATATTTAGAACCATGTTTTAGATGATCTTAAATTTTTAAAATCGGTCGTTTTAAACATTTTTTTAAGAAATTAAATTGCTTTTTAAACAAATAAATTTAAAAAGATTGTTGAATCTATTTTTACTCGATGGATTCATTGCCGATTTTGTTTTTATTTGTATATGTTAAAAAACAAAAGAGATTACTGACGATTCTTTCTTGCTTTGTGTAATAATATTATTTCTCATAATATATCTATATACTAAATTACACAAACTCGCAAATTTTCTGGTTCTCTAAAGAGCTAAAATACAAATAAAGTTCTTCTACTTTTTAAAAAAGAAAAAAATAGACTGAAAGAGATACAAGCTCCACTATCTTGATTATCAAGAAGGTAAAAGTCAAAAAAAAGAAGATTTAAACATGATTTCTTCCTCTTTTTTCGTCTGTGTTATTTTTTCGAGTCTTTTTATCTTAAAGTTTTAGTCAGTATTTACGAAAGACACTGTTACAAAATTTGTTGCATCTAATCAACTGTTTAAAAAGTCTCTAAAATAATTAGCTAGTTGTCAGATTTTAATATGTTTTGATAATACGAATAAACTATAGTGTAGTATTTTTATATGGTATATCAGATAATAATAATATCACACTAGTTACATAAATTGAGATAATATAATGTAAATCGAACTGTGTATGCTTGCGACGAAAGAAAAAGGAAGAAAACGAGTGACCAGTGGGCTTTATGTGGATCCCACATTTGGAGAAGGTAAAAAAAGCATTGAAAAGTGAGTGGGCCCACAATGGGTTCACTTTTGAGGTAAGTTTGTCGGAGATAGTATTGCCTTAGAAGCCCATGGGCTATTCTATATATATCGATTTTACCGGACAGAGATTGACTGATCATTAAGTCAGCGCGTAAGAATCACGCCCACTTACTTAGCCCCCACTTCTCTGTGAGAGAGCGAAAGAATATGTTCTCTTCTTCACTTATTGCTTTCATTTTCATGGGAAATTATCTTTTTCTTCTCTTTTTTTCTCTACTGTACCAGAAAAACTACAAAACCCATTCCCCATTCGTTTGAATATACTTTTGTAATTAGTTTTTGACTAAAACATTATTAAAAAATACCCTTTTCTATTAATTCGAATCATTTTTTATACAATTATAATACAAACGCGATAATTGCGTCAACGTGTGTGTTGTGTCAAAGTACTAATGAAAATCATATATGATACAAAAAAACATGGCTTAGTTTATTTTAAACATTGTGAAGACAACAAAGCTTTCTGTCATCAAAGACGTTATTCAACCTTTAATATCGTGGAGAAAAGATTCCTCTCATATTATTAAACTTTTTTCTTACATAAATTCAACTTTTTCTAACCAAAAAATTGTCTTTTTAATCTTTAAACTTTAGCTATGTTATATTATGTAAAATTCATGCGTTGTAGCTGCTCGATCAATCAACACACTAAAATACTAAAATTCTTTTTTCGTGGCAGCTATTTTAAGCTGTTCATTATTAGATTATTGAGTAAGTTTACATTTTTGTTACTTTACATGACTATGATTTAAATCATTGAAATATATATATATATATGTATATATATGTGTATATATATATAGTATACTATGTTCAATATATTCGACCATGTGAAAAGCTCACTGTGATCCGCTTGTATCTTAATCTCATGCTTGCCTTACACATTTAATTTGATTATTTTCGAGGTACAGAGATGAAACACCATAAGAGCATAGAGTTCTAATTACGAACCAAAAGTTCGATGATTTATTTATTACCATTTACCAATGTTATATAACTATTTTTCAATAATTTTAATTGAAGATTTTAGACTAAAACCAAATTTATTTAGCACACTATAATTTTGTTTTTGTGGATTTAAGCACCCTATTATTCTTTTGTTCACTACATAAATTTTGTAAACTTGAATTCAAATATAGTGACAACAGTAATGCAAACCAATAAATAAAAAACATAGTGACAATAGTAATATAAACCAGTAAATTGAAATTCGTTATACTATCACTTGTTGGCTTTTGTAGATATTTTTTATACAGCTAATAATTCGGTAAAAAGTAATGGACCTATATGCACATTTATATATTTATATCTGATATCTTATATATTCTTCGGTAATTAATAAACGTTTACAAGGTTAATAAAAAGGTTATTTATAAAGATATATAATGTTCTCCAAATAGGACAAAATCTTACCTAAATGATTGAAATTAGAATTGCAAAAAAAGTTGAATATTTCATAAATAATGTTGGTAATTATAACAAAGTTGATGTTATTACACACGTGATCATATATTTAAAACAAATGAAAGAACGATCATATCTTATATTCCCACTCTGCCAATATTCTTTTTTTACTGATCTACCAATGGATTCTCTCCTTACCAAAATTGTGTCACTTCCAAAGGTTTCTTTCGATCTTATTCTTTCAGTATTGGTAATTTTATAATATGAACTGTGATTCATGTGAAGAGTATACTGTCTCATTACTAAGATGTTACGAAATCTTAAGTTGTTGTGGTATTAATTGAAGATGTAGCTGCTTGACACTCATCTTGAACTACTTTGAAGTAGCACAAGCAGTACGTCAGGACCTCGTGGAGACTGTCCAAGCGAAATGGAAAGAAAAGAAGCAGAGAGCTGGACTACGTGAGAAGCCTATTGGGAATGATCCAACAAGCTTGGACCAAGATGTCCACACCTATAGTCGCAGAAGAAGCAAACGGGTCCAAGATGTGGGCTTAGAGAAGAACCAGCTGGAGATGGAAGAGCACAAGGCCCAGGAGGAGCAGCCCAATAAGAAGATTAAATCCTAGGGTTTTGCACGAAGAAATAAGAATATATAAGGAGGGAGAACAGTAGGGACGAGGGGAACACTCACAAAAGGGAGCTTTTATTCTAGGGTTTTGGGATTTCTAAGAGAGAATACAAAGCTAAGGGGTAAAAGGGTTTTGGTGAGGGGTTCCAAGATTGTGTCCAATCTTGTGAACGTGTGAGGCTAGTGTAACAAGTCAAGAGCGTCTTGAGCTTGTTCAAGATCGTTTTAGGTGAGACTTGAGAGTGCATCTAAAAGGTCTTCTAGTAGATACACGTACTGCCCTAATCGTTGTATCACTGCTTGACGCAGTTTTTCTATTTCGAATAGCTTTTGCGTTTTCAATTGGTATCAGAGCGGGCACTTGTCGGGTTATATACAAGTGTGATTCTGGAGAAAAAATGGAAAGCTATTCAGATCTAGTTAACAGCTCGAGGGTGATACTAGATTCGGGAAACTATGGCTTTTGGAAGGCAAGGATGAAGTCCTTGATTCGGGGCATAGATGTGTTAGCCTGGAAGGCTGTTCTTGTTCAATGGGAAGAACCCACGATCAAGGATAAAGGAGGAACAGTAAGCGTAAAACCAGAGGAAGACTGGACAGAGGAGGAACTCAAGAGGTCCAAGTTTAACTCAAGGGCACTTACTGCGATACACTGCAGTGTATCAAAGAAAACCTTTGAACTGATTCAAGGGTGTGAAACTGCAAAAGAGGCGTGGGACACTCTACAAACCCATTTTGAAGGAACCAAGAAGGTTCAGAGCTCACGGAAGGATCTACTAGCTTCCAGATTTGAGAATCTGAGGATGGAAGATCATGATTCTATTTCAGATTTTAGCTCGAAGCTGAGCTCGCTGGCACAAGAAGCATCAACACTTGGTAAGAAATACAAAGATACCAAGTTAGTCAAAAAATTTCTGAGGTGCCTGCCAGCAAAATTCATGGCATATAAATCAGCGCTTAGTGTATCGCAAAATCTTGATGAAATCAGTTTCGCCGAAGTGGTTGGGATGCTACAAGCTCATGAGTTAGAGCTTGAAGGAGTTAAGAAGCCAAAAATTTTGGCTTCTAGTGCATCTGCAGCTCATGCATGTGAGTCTGATGGAGAAGTCTCCATGAGTTTGTTAGTACGAAGGTTTGGTCGTGTACTAAGGAAGATGGAACAAGACGACAATTCAAGAAAAGTTGATCCCATCAAGAAGTATGCTGAAATAGATAAAACAGTAAAGAAACTTGATGTGGAATGCCATGAATGCAAGGGATGGGGTCATTTTGAAGCTGAATGTCCCACTGTTAAGAAAAGAGAGTTAATATGCTTAAAATGCAAAGGTATCGGTCATACTCAGACAGAATGTGTGAACAATCAAAAATCAAGGAGAGAAAAGTTTATGTTGGCAGAAGATGACTCAGATGATGCTGCTGAAGATGAAGTGAACAACTTTGTGGGAATCGTGGAACAAGAATCAGATGATGAGGATGACGAAATCGATCTGATTGAAAGCTACAGGGAGTTTCGTGAGACACTTGTCAGACTTGATAAAGAGAATTCAATCCTGACAAAGGAGAAAAGACGACTTGAATCACTAGTCGAGTCACTGCAAAGAGACCTTGAGGCTGAAAGAAAGACAAATCAGGAAGGCATATCAACCACAAAGGAAAAGCTGAGACTGACCTTCAACTACGAGCAACTGAAAAAGGAGCTTCAGGCTGAAAGAGAACTATCAACTCGACTCCAATCGGAACTCAATGAGCAACACAAGAAGATCCACATGCTTGTAGGTACTAGGCAGCTCAATCAGATCCTAAGTTATGGGCGGACCATGAACACCCACATGGGATTGGGCTACACTGGAAGAGAGGGAAACTGTAATGGAGAAACTCGTTTTGTAGCAGCTAACCAGTATCATCGCTCAGCAAATGCACCTGAGAGTAGGGCAACTCGTAGATTTCACTGTTATTTCTGTGGAAAAGCTGGCCACATCAAAGCTTATTGTTACAGATACATAAGGAGGATTAACAAAATCAGGAATCAAGGGCGATTCACGTGGAATGGCACGCGAAATCAGATCTGGGTGAGAAAATCTGATCTGCAGGAAAAAACAAGTAAAAGTGCGGCAGAGGATACATCAGGAAAGGATACATCAGGGAGTGTGGCAGAGAGCACATCAGGAAGTGCATCAGAGGTAGAATATTACATCAATATGGCTCTGGTTACGGAGAAGTATGGTGAAATTGGCCCTTGGTACTTTGATAGTGGATGTTCGCATCACATGACAGGTTCAGCAGGGAATCTGCAAGAGATTCAGCAAGTTAAGGGAGGAAAAGTGACCTTTGGTGATGGAGCTCGTGGAATCATACAAGGGAAAGGTAAAACATGTAATGGATTGCCACAATTGGATAATGTCTACCTTGTTACAGGTCTCAAAGCCAATCTGATCAGTGTGAGCCAACTCTGTGACAAAGGACTAACAGTTGCATTCACTAGTACAGACTGTGAGGCTGTAAACCAGAAGGGTGAAAGTACACTAAAGGGGGTTCGATCTGGAAACAACTGCTATGTGTGGGAGAATATGACTAAATGTCTCAGTGCAAAGGACAATCTACACTTGTGGCATAAACGGTTGGGTCATATGAATGTCCGAAATCTAACCTCCTTGGTTAAAAACGAGATAGTACGAGGTGTACCTGAAATCAGGGGGAAAGATCACATGATTTGTGGACCATGCAACAAGGAAAAACAAGTCAAAATTCAACACAAAAAGGTCACTGACGTTCAAACCACAGAAATACTAGAGCTGGTACACATGGATTTGATGGGACCAATGCCGATTGAGAGCTTGGGTGGTAAGAAATACGTCTTTGTGCTCGTGGATGATTACTCTAGATTTATGTGGGTGAGATTCCTTTGTGAGAAATCAGAAACAACAGATAGTTTCAGAATATGGGCACTACAGCTAATAAATGAGAATGGAGTTGTGGTAAGAAACAAGGCTCGACTTGTGGCTCAAGGGTACTCTCAAATTGAGGGCGTTGATTTTGAAGAAACCTTTGCTCCAGTAGCTCGTCTCGAGTCTATCAGATTATTTTTGGGTATGGCTTGCATCATGAATTTTACAGTCTATCAGATGGATGTGAAGAGTGCTTTTCTGAACAGGATATTGCAAGAAGAGGTATATGTCGAGCAACCTAAGGGGTTTTCGAAAACTTACAGAGGGATGATCGGTAGTCTTCTGTATCTTACTGCCAGTAGGCCAGATTTGTGTTTGAGTGTTGGCATCTGTGCAAGATATCAGGCAGCACCAAAGCTGTCACATCTGGAGGCAGTAAAGAGGATCATCAAGTATGTCAAAGGAACAACCAACCTGGGTATATGGTATTCAAAAGGCTCGAACAAAAACCTGGTGGGATATTGCGATGCTGACTGGGCAGGAAGTGTGGATGACAGGAAAAGCACGAGTGGAGAGTGTTTTTTTCTTGGAAACAACCTCATTTCGTGGATGAGCAAAAAGCAGAATTCTGTGTCACTGTCTACAGCAGAAGCAGAATATATTGCTATGGGTAGTTGTTGCGCGCAACTTCTGTGGATGAAACAAATGTCAGCAGATTATCAAATGGAGTCAAGTCCTCTCCTAGTTCACTGTGACAATAAAAGCGCCAACAGCATTTCAAGAAATCCAGTACAACACTATCACACGAAACACATCGATATTCGGCACCATTTCATTCGCGATCTAGTGGAGGAGAAACAGGTAGTGGTTGAACACATTGTCACCGATTTGCAACTGGCTGATTTATTTACAAAACCATTAGATTTTACTCGTTTTATCACATTAAGAAATGCAATTGGTGTTTGCGAGATATGACTCTGCTTTAAAGCTTGTAGGACTGGACTCTGTGCTGATCAAGAATCATATAAAGTTTTGATTTAGTTTGGATCACTCGCTTCGTGAAAAAGAGCTACCTATCATGTCGTCATCTCTGACTATCAGTACAGGTTTCATGGAGTGACGTATCATCGAGCTGCTCCTGAGAAATCAAGTGATGGAGCTGTCTCACGTGCTGTTACAAAAAAAAAAGGCAGAAAAACGAAGCCAAGAAAAATCTGGAGAACAAAAAGAAAACAAGAAAAAGAAAGTCAAACACGAGAGCACAAAGCTCAAACTGTGTATCTCAGTCTTGAGTCACTCTTGAACAAAGGTTGAAAACTGACTCAGTGCATGATAAAGACATGATAGTGTGAAAGCTAGTCACATGAGCAGTGACCACCAAACATTACGAATCAGGCCAAGCAGAGTATGTTATCTTGATCTGGTACAAAATCGGTTAGAGTCATATTGAGCAATCTCGTTGTTTACTTGTGTGGCATATTCTTGCTTTATTTTTTCCTGTTTGATTCAGTCACCAGTTGCTTGGTGATGTATGTGACAACCACGCCAGTTGGTTCCCCATAGCGTTGGATATTGGCTATGGTTGTTGTTCTCTTGTGTTGTGTTTGAGGTTGTACTACTAATCTGTTGTTCAGTGGTTGATACAGTGAACTAGTGAGAAGGATCATTTTCATTGGTTGATACAGTGAGATGGTTAAGGAGTCTTGATGCAATGGTTGACCTTGTGTCTGAAGGAGGCAAACAGTCTTTGGCTGAGTCTTGTGACGAGATTGTTGACATTGTTGCTGCACTATCAGCTCTTGGTGATGTTGTTAGTTAGCCTCAACATGTCTTTAGAGGTATTGTGTTTTTTAACTTATGTGCTCATAAGCTGGGGGAGAAGAGGATCTTAGTACTGATTCTGAGTCATTCGTTTGTGTTAAACCAAGTTCGTCATTCTGATAGTATACCAGTTTGTGTTAAACCAAGTTTTTTGGACTCGGCTAGAATCATGGGGGAGAATGACTGGTTGTTTCGTCTGTTAGGAACTAGAATTGTGGGAGAGTCGTTGTTTCGTCTGTTAGGAACTAGAATTGTGGGGGAGACGTTGTTTTTTGTAACAAACTCTTATATCTCTCCGAACAGTTGTTTTCTGTCTTTTTGACTAACTAAATTTGAGATCAAATCAATTCGTGGCTGCTTGTTTCTCTGCTACTCGTGTATTGTGTGGAATCCTCTGTTCAGGTGCTTGTAAGACACAGAAGTTAAAAAAGGGGGAGATTGAAGATGTAGCTGCTTGACACTCATCTTGAACTACTTTGAAGTAGCACAAGCAGTACATCAGGACCTCGTGGAGACTGTCCAAGCGAAATGGAAAGAAAAGAAGCAGAGAGTTGGACTACGTGAGAAGCCCATTGGGAATGATCCAACAAGCTTGGACCAAGTGGGAAGGACGCAAAAAGGGAGTAATATGAAGATCAAGGAATTTTCCTATTCTTGTAAAAGAATAAGGAAACTTGCAATAAAAGGATATATGGAAATCTCATGGAGAAAAGGAAGTAAATCCTAAGGTTTTGCACGATGAAATAAGGATATATAAGGAGGGAGAACAGTGGGGACGAAGGTAACACTCACAAAAGGGAGCTTTTATTCAAGGGTTTTGGGATTTCTAAGAGAGAATACAAAGCTAA
>JAEVFF010001229.1:0-22830 GCA_018901945.1 Pugionium dolabratum | reverse complement strand
GAATTCGACTCTAGGGTTTTGCACCAAGAAAGAAGAATATATAAAGGAGGGAGAACAGTGGGACGTAATCAACACTCACAAAAGGGAGCTTTTATTCAAGGGTTTTGGGATTTCTAAGAGAGAATACAAAGCTAAGGGGTAAAAGAGTTTTGGTGAGGGGTTCCAAGATTGTGTCCAATCTTGTGAACGTATGAGGCTAGTGTAACAAGTCAAGGGCGTCTTGAGCTTGTTCAAGATCGTTTTAGGTGAAACTTGAGAGTGCATCTAAAAGGTCTTCTAGTAGAGACACGTACTGTCCTAATCGTTGTACTACTTTTTGACGCAGTTTTTCTATTTCTAATAGCTTTTGCATTTTCAATTGGTATCAGAGCGGGCACTTGTCAGGTTATATACAAGTGTGATTCTGGAGAAAAAAAAGTGGAAAGCTATACAGATCTAGTTAACAGCTCGAGGGTGATACTAGATTCGGGAAACTATGGCTTTTGGAAGGCAAGGATGAAGTCCTTGATTCGAGGCATAGATGTGTTAGCCTGGAAGGCTGTTCTTGTTCAATGGGAAGAACCCACGATCAAGGATGAAGAAGAAACAGTAAGTATGAAGCCTGAGGAAGATTGGACAGAGGAGGAACTCAAGAAGTCCAAGTTTAACTCAAGGGCACTTACTGCGATACACTACAGTGTATCAAAGAAAACCTTTGAACTGATTCAAGGGTGTGAAACTGCAAAAGAGGCGTGGGACACTCTACAAACCCACTTTGAAGGAACCAAGAAAGTTCAGAGCTCACGGAAGGACCTACTGGCATCCAGATTTGAAAATTTGAGGATGGAAGATCATGAGTCTATCTCAGACTTTAGCTCGAAACTGAGTTCACTGGCACATGAGGCATCAACACTTGGTAAGAAATACAAAGATACCAAGTTGGTCAAGAAATTCCTAAGGTGTCTCCCAGCAAAATTCATGGCGTATAAATCAGCATTGAGTGTATCCCAAAACCTGGATGAGATCAGTTTTGGTGAAGTGGTAGGGATGCTACAAGCTCATGAATTAGAACTTGATGGAGCTAAGAAGCCAAAAAGTTTGGCCCTTACTGCTTCTGCAGCACAGGCAGAGGAATCTGATGAAGAAGAATCCATGAGTCTGCTAGTACGAAGGTTTGATCGTATACTACGGAAAATGGGACAGGGAGACAGCTCCAAGAAGGTTGGGTCGTTTAAGAAGAATGCTGACACAGATAAAACAGTCAAGAAGGTCGATATGCAATGTCATGAATGCAAGGGATTCGGTCACTTCAAAGCTGAGTGTCCTACTGTTAAGAGAAGAGAGTTAAAGTGCTTTGAATGTAAAGGCATCGGACATACGCAGATAGAATGCGTGAACAAGCAAAAATCGAGAGGAGAAAAATCTATGCTGGCAGAGGATGACTCAGACGATGATACAGAAGAGGAGGTGAGCAACTTTGTAGCCTTTGTGGGAATCGTTGATCAAGTGTCAGATGACGAGGATGATGAAGTTGATCTGCTTGAAAGCTACAGGGAGTTTCGTGAGACACTTGTCAGACTTGATAAAGAGAATTCAGTCCTGACAAAGGAGAAAAGACGACTTGAATCACTAGTCGAGTCACTGCAAAGAGACCTTGAGGCTGAAAGAAAGATAAATCAGGAAGGCATATCAACCACAAGGGAAAAGCTGAGACTGACCTTCAAGTACGAGCAACTGAAAAAGGAGCTTCAGGCTGAAAGAAAACTATCAACTCGACTCCAATCGGAACTCAATCAGCAACACAAGAAGATCCACATGCTTGCAGGTACTAGGCAGCTCGATCAGATCCTAAGTTTTGGGCGGACCATGAACACCCACATGGGATTGGGCTACACTGGAAGAGAGGGAAACTATAATGGAGAAACTCGTTTTGTAGCAGCTAATCAGTATCATCGCTCAGCAAATGCACCTGAGAGTAGGGCAACTCGTAGATTTCACTGTTATTTCTGTGGAAAAGCTGGCCACATCAAAGCTTATTGTTACAGATACATAAGAAGGATTAACAAAATCAGGAATCAAGGGCGATTCACGTGGAATGGCATGTGAAATCAGATCTGGGTGAGAAAATCTGATCTACAGAAAAAAAAAACAAGTAAAAGTGTGGCAGAGGATACATCAGGAAAGGATACATCAGGGAGTGTGGCAGAGAGCACATCAGGAAGTGCATCAGAGGTAGAATATTACAGCAATATGGCTCTGGTTACGGAGAAGTATGGTGAAATTGGCCCTTGGTACTTTGATAGTGGATGTTCGCGTCACATGACAGGTTCAGCAGGGAATCTGCAAGAGATTCAGCAAGTTAAGGGAGGAAAAGTGACCTTTGGTGATGGAGCTCGTGGAATCATACAAGGGAAAGGTAAAACATGTAATGGATTACCACAATTGGATAATGTCTACCTTGTTACAGGTCTCAAAGCCAATCTGATCAGTGTGAGCCAACTCTGTGACAAAGGACTAACAGTTGCATTCACTAGTACAGACTGTGAGGCTGTAAACCAGAAGGGTGAAAGTACACTAAAGGGGGTTCGATCTGGAAACAACTGCTATGTGTGGGAGAATACGACTAAATGTCTCAGTGCAAGGGACAATCTACACTTGTGGCATCAACGGTTGGGTCACATGAATGTCCGAAATCTAACCTCCTTGGTTAAAAACGAGATAGTACGAGGTGTACCTGAAATCAGGGGGAAAGATCACATGATTTGTAGACCATGCAACAAGGGAAAACAAGTCAAAGTTCAACACAAAAAGGTCACTGACGTTCAAACCACAGAAATACTAGAGTTGGTACACATGGATTTGATGGGACCAATGCAGATTGAGAGCTTGGGTGGTAAGAAATACGTCTTTGTGCTCGTGGATGATTACTCTAGATTTACGTGGATGAGATTCCTTCGTGAGAAATCAGAAACAGCAGATAGTTTCAGAATATGGGCACTACAGCTAATAAATGAGAAGGGAAGCATTAAAAGGGTGCGCAGTGATCATGGAGGAGAATTCCAAAATGAAACTATGAAGGTGTTTTGTGAGAACTATGGAATAGCTCATCAGTTCTCAGCCCCAAGAACTCCCCAACAGAATGGGGTCGTTGAGAGAAAGAATAGAACACTTCAAGAGATGGCTAGAGCCATGATTCATGGAAACAATGTTCCTGTAAGATTTTGGGCAGAAGCAATCAATACAGCATGTTACACAATCAACAGAGTATACGTCAGGAAGGGAACTACAAAGACTCCATACGAGTTGTGGAAAGGTAAAACACCAAACCTGAGTTACTTTCATGTTTTTGGATGCAGATGTTACATTCTCAATGACAAAGACCATCTGGGAAAGTTTGATTCACGAAGTGACGAAGGGATGTTTCTGGGTTACTCAAGAAGTAGCTCTGCCTTCAGAGTCTATAACATGCGGTCGTGCGTGATTATGGAATCTGTTAATGTAGTGTTTGATGACCAGTCCTTCATGAAGTGGGATGTAGGAACGTCTGACAGTGAAACAGATCAGTCAGAAATGAATCGTGAAGAACCAATCAGTTCAACAGAGGAGTTAAGTAGCTCAGAAGAACAGAATGACTTGGACCAAAATGTGGCAGATCGGAGTCCAGATCAACAAGTTCACAGAAATCACTCGTCATCCGATGTCATTGGCAATGTGATGGATGGAAGGAAAACTCGAGGTGTAAAGATCAACTTTAGAGAAATGGTACGTTTCGTTAGCTTTGTCTCAGTCCTTGAACCAAAATCACATGTTCAGGCTCTTGAAGATGAATTCTGGATTATTGCAATGGAAGAAGAACTAGAACAGTTTGCGCGAAATGATGTATGGGAGTTGGTTCCTCGGCCTGATGGAGTGAATGTGGTTGGCACAAAGTGGATTTTCAAGAACAAGATTGATGAGAATGGAGTTGTGGTACGAAACAAAGCTCGACTTGTGGCTCAAGGCTACTCTCAAATTGAGGGCGTTGATTTTGAAGAAACCTTTGCTCCAGTAGCTCGTCTCGAGTCTATCAGATTATTTTTGGGTATGGCTTGCATCATGAATTTTACAGTCTATCAGATGGATGTGAAGAGTGCTTTTCTGAACGGGATATTGCAAGAAGAGGTATATGTCGAGCAACCTAAGGGGTTTGAAGACCCATTGAAACTTGATTATGTGTACAAACTGAACAGGGCGCTGTATGGACTGAAGCAGGCTCCGCGTGCCTGGTATGAGCGACTGACACACTTCCTGATCACGAAAGGTTATACCAGGGGAAGTGTCGATAAAACACTCTTCATTCTGACACAAAACACTCGTCTCATGATGGTTCAGATCTATGTTGATGACATCATCTTTGGAAGTACATCACAACAGTTGGTGGATCAATTTGTGCAAGATATGACTCAAGAATTTGAAATGAGCATGGTTGGTGAATTGAAATACTTTCTGGGATTACAAATTACTCAGACCAGCGAAGGTATATTCATATCTCAGAGTAAGTATGCCAAGAACCTTGTGCAAAGGTTCAAACTGGATCAATGTAAAGAAGCGAATACTCCCATGAGTACGACACTCAAATTGTCAAGAGATACTGAAGGAAAGGAGGTAGATTCGAAAACTTACAGAGGGATGATCGGTAGTCTTCTGTATCTTACTGCCAGTAGGCCAGATTTGTGTTTGAGTGTTGGCATCTGCGCAAGATATCAGGCCGCACCGAAGCTGTCACATCTAGAGGCAGTAAAGAGGATCATCAAGTATGTCAAAGGAACAACCAACCTGGGTATATGGTATTCAAAAGGCTCGAACAAGAACCTGGTGGGATATTGCGATGCTGACTGGGCAGGAAGTGTGGATGACAGGAAAAGCACGAGTGGAGGGTGTTTTTTTCTTGGAAACAACCTCATTTCGTGGATGAGCAAAAAGCAGAATTCTGTGTCACTGTCTACAGCAGAAGCAGAATATATTGCTATGGGTAGTTGTTGCGCGCAACTTCTATGGATGAAACAAATGTCAGCAGATTATCAAATGGAGTCAGGTCCTCTCCTAGTTCACTGTGACAATAAAAGCGCCATCAACATTTCAAGAAATCCAGTACAACACTCTCGCACGAAACACATCGACATTCGGCACCATTTCATTCGCGACTTGGTGGAGGAGAAACAAGTAGTGGTTGAACACATTGTCACTGATTTGCAATTGGCTGACCTGTTTACAAAACCTTTGGATTTTGCTCGTTTTATAACCTTACGCAATGCAATTGGTGTTTGTGGAATATGATTTTGACTGAAGCATGTAGGACTGATACATGTACTAGATGAGGAAGCATACAAAGTTTTGATTCGGTTTGGCTCACTGGCCACAGTGAAAAAGAGCTACCTATCGTGTCGTCGTGACTGATTCTCAGTACAGGGTTCGCAGTTGGATGTGGTTTCTCGCTGTCTCAGTTAAATTGACTGATGGAATGATTGTGTGAATCAAAAAAAAAAGGGAAAAAAAGGAAAAGAAAGAAAAAGAAGAAGAATCAGGCAAAACCAGGATTCAAAAGGAAATTCTTTGGAGAACCACTTCAGCCTGCTGAACTAAGGTTGAAAACTGACTCAGGATGCGATAAAGACATGGTAGTGTGAAAGCTAGTCACTGTGGCTGTGACAACCAGACATTCTGAATCAGGCAAAGCCGAGTGTGGTCTCTGATTCTGGTATTAAAAATAGTTAAAATCTATTCTACAGGCTCATTGTGTTTCTCTTTAT
Source organism: Pugionium dolabratum (assembly GCA_018901945.1). Taxonomy (NCBI): domain Eukaryota; kingdom Viridiplantae; phylum Streptophyta; class Magnoliopsida; order Brassicales; family Brassicaceae; genus Pugionium; species Pugionium dolabratum. The sequence goes on along the minus strand of JAEVFF010001229.1, from coordinate 17,062 downwards.
TTCTTTTTGGTCACCATGCTGTCTTGTGACATGTGTGATAACCCTACCAGTTTATTTCCCATCATTTTTCTCTATGTCATGTGGTTGCGTTGACTGTTTCTAGAGTGTGTGCAGCATTTCCAGGTTATTGCAGTGGCCATTACTTACAACAGGGAGAGGTGGCTGTGCTCATCGAGTTAATTCATACACTATTGTATTGTTTTTGTTTTATTTTTATTTAAAAATAAATAAATAAAAAATAATAATAATAATAATAATAATAATAAAAAATCGATTAAAAAGGGGAAAATCGATTTCCCCTTCTTCATCTTCTTCCTCCATTGACGGCAACCCTAGGAGCTCATGGTGCTTCTCCAAGAACTTCATGAATCCAGCCCTCCACTGTCGCCGGCGATCTCCACGGGTGGGCATTTCTCCGGTGAAGCTCGTCTCTCCGACGAATGCCTTTCCGTTCGAAGCTCCCTCCGTGCCTCCTCCGATCTAGCGCCGTCAGCCGACTCTGCTCCTGCTGCTCATTCTCCGGCCTCCTTCCGACGTCGCGGTAGTAGTGCTCGCCGGAGCACCTCGTCTGGAGAAGGTGGTGTTGTCGCCGACGACTCCGAGGTCGTCCCCTCGTCACCGGAGCTCGTCTCTCTTTCTCCACCTCCGAGCAGAGCTGACCAAAAACGGAAGCGACTCCGGGATCTCGGCCTCGCCCCTCCTTCAACTCGGCGGCTTCGGTCTTCTTCACAGCAAGGTGCATCACCCTTGGTGCCATCCTCTTCGGCTCGTGTTCGCTCTAAGCGGTTCTCATCCTCTGGTGCACAAACTCGGTACGATTCCTTCTCTACTCGCGGTATTATCTCGGAATGACTGGTTGATTTTGCTCAGACCGACACTTGGGGTTTTCTGGAAGTTATTGATCATGGTCATTTGAAACCCACCGTCACTGGGTTGTGTGCTTATGTCAAGGAGGTTATTTTGGAATTCTACTCCAATCTACTTTTTGGTTCTTCTGAGGCACCAGATTCTGGTGTCACTGTTTTTGTGCGTGGGCATAAATATGAGTTCTCTCCTCGTCAAATCAATGGTTATTTTCAGTTTGAGGCATTGTCTGATGAGGAAGCCCTCTCCGATGCGTCAACTGATTTTGCCAGTCCTGATGCAATGGCTGATCTTATGACTGAAGGAGGCAAGAAGTCTTGGACTGGATTAGGTACAACTGATCTTTCGCCGAAATTCGCAGCTCTGGTGTTGATCGCAGCTTACAACTGGTTTCCATCAACACACAAGAACCATATCTCGATTGATCGAGCACGGCTAATTTGCAAACTAGTTCATGGAATTCGTGTTGACTTTGGGCTACTAGCCTACAAACAGATTATGGGTCTCAGTGTACTCCAAAAGAATGACTCGCGTTGGCTCCTGTTCCCTCGTCTCATATTTGGGGTTCTGCAACAACAACACCCTACTCCACTCTTCGCTGGTGAGACCTACATGCCACCGGTTCTGTATAAAAAGGATGTTCGGAGCGGTGAAAAGTTTCTCAAAAAGGGTGCAGTTCTCAGCAAGCAGCCAAGGACCTCGCACAAGCCAGTAGCATCTACTACTGCTGAGACATCCCGTGGATCCAGTAAAACTATCTCCTTGGGCTCGGTTCGTCTTCCGAGCAGTCCCATTACCACTGCTGCAGCCTGTGAGACTCTAGCTGATGCAGCAGCTGCACTCTCCACCCTGTCTGACATTGTGCGTCAGCTCCAGCACGCTCTCCATGGTAGAGTCCCTAGTTCCTAACTCTCTGTTATTGCTGATCTAAAGTTTTTTTTAACTTCTATGCTCACAAGCAGGGGGAGAACATGACCTTGACACTGAGTCTGAATCATTTTAAGGATCTTAAGGATGTGCAAGTGTTGATAATGGTTGTGTGTAGTTAGATCAAGTTTTGTGAATGTTTGACTAAGGCTAGAATCATGGGGGAGCATGATTGTTTTTTTTTGGAGCATGACTGTTCTTTTGTCAGGACTAGAATTGTGGGGGAGACGTTTTTTTTTGTTGTAACCAACTGGTATATCTCTCCGAACAGTTGTGATTGTCTTTTTGACTAACTAAGTTTGAAATCAAATCAATTGGTGGCTGTTTTGGTTTCTCTGCTACTCGTGTATTGTGTGGAATCCTCTGTTCAGGTGCTTGTAAGACACATAAGTTAAAAAGGGGGAGATTGAAGATGTAGCTGTTTGACACTCATCTTGAACTACTTGTGAAGTAGCACAAGCAGTACGTAAGGACCTCGTGGAGGCTGTCCAAGCGAAATGGAAAGAAAGGAAGCAGAGAGTTGGACTACTTGAGAAGCCCATTGGGAAGGATCCAACAAGCTTGGATTAAGTGGAGAGGACGCAAAGAAGGCATCAATATGAAGATCAAGAAACTTTCCTATTCTTGTAAAAGAATAAGGAAAATTGCAATAAAGAGATATATGGAATCTCAAGGAGAAAAGGAATTCGACTCTAGGGTTTTGCACCAAGAAAGAAGAATATATAAAGGAGGGAGAACAGTGGGACGTAATCAACACTCACAAAAGGGAGCTTTTATTCAAGGGTTTTGGGATTTCTAAGAGAGAATACAAAGCTAAGGGGTAAAAGGGTTTTGGTGAGGGGTTCCAAGATTGTGTCCAATCTTGTGAACGTGTGAGGCTAGTGTAACAAGTCAAGGGCGTCTTGAGCTTGTTCAAGATCGTTTTAGATGAGACTTGAGAGTGCATCTAAAAGGTCTTCTAGTAGAGACACGTACTGTCCTAATCGTTGTACTACTTTTTGACGCAGTTTTTCTATTTCTAATAGCTTTTGCATTTTCACATCCATCACACATTTGCTAACATAAAATATTAGTTTTTCTTCCCTCGGTCTTCTTGAATCAGTACCCCACTTACTTCTTTGGAGAACACGACCACGTAAAGATACAAGGGCTCTCGAGGATTAGGTTTTGCCAAAATATGAGGCTTTCACAAGTAGGCCTTCAAAGATACAAGGGCCTACTTGTATTTAGTAGTACTTGTATTAAGTCATAGCAAATTTGCATTTAGTAGTGTTCACCTTCATTCTGGACTGGTTTAAAATGACGAAAAATTCTTTTAAACACAATATGTGGTGTTATGTGTATTCCGATTTGACAACCATGTCATGCATCTATATAGACCCCCTCCACTGCTTTGCCAAAATTTTTTTGGAGAACATTATGTTTACCAATCTCTGTTATAACCCTTGCCTTCTTCAAACAGAAAGGCATTCCCTTGTATCAATATATAACTCTTTAGGTTATGAAAGAAAGCTTTTCCTTATCACTTAGATGTATATATATATATTTGGTTATAACCTCGAGAATGCATACATAAGGAACACAAATTGATTCCCCATTTGCCTCTATAAGGTTATCGATATGAAGAAGTGCAAAACTACCTTTGGGACATGTCATATTCAAATCCGTGAAAACGACGCATGAACACCAGTTCTTGTTTTTCTTTTTTACTATCAAAAGATCAGCCAGCCAGCCTGGGTAACGAACTTCATGTATCGATCCATTTTAAAGAAGTTTTTCTACCTTGTCATTAACGGTCCGGGTTTTTTACTAGCCAAGTTTATGCCTCTTTTGCTTCACATGTTTAAAAGTTGGATCACTACAAGAAAGGTCCATTTACGTTGAAGTTTTGAGACAAACTTTTACCCGTTGCTAATTACTAAAGATTGGCGACCATCTTGCAATGCATATGATGTTCGACATAATTTTACCGTAAATTTAGGATAAAATGATTTAACTTTAATTTGAAGAAATTTTGAGGGTATTTAAATTTGATGTTAGGATGAATTGAAATTTGTCGTTAAATCGATGGAAAAAAGAAGAACGTTTGCGATAAAATCTTTTTATTGCAGATTAGCGATAAATTTGAAGACGGATTATTGGTAGTTGAACATGTGTTACTGGAGTTGCATATTATTTTGCCAACAAAATATTTGCCGTAATGTTTTCAGAAAGTCGATGCTAAATCGCCATCATAACGTTAACAAAGCTCTGATGATAATCCGCCGATATTTTTGTCAACTTTTCTATAAATGCACTCTTTTCAAATGAATAATACATCATAAAACACTATTTTCACAAAAATATTTCAATAATTTTTATATAAGAGTTACGTGGATACTAGGATGATGAACATTAAAACACATTATAACTTATATGAAATTTGCATGGATGATTATGCAGACTTGATTTGTTTGTTGAATAATACTATGAGACACAAAAGCTAGTTTTCAGTTTTGGTTTGTTAGTTTAGATGATAGATGTTTACGATAAAAAAATTTTTAGAAAGATGGTGATAAATTGTAGTAATGTAGATTCTCTTAGAAACCAAGGTATAAATCGCAATGCACTAGCTGAAGTAAAGTACCGTACCAAAGGATGTGGTATTTTCATATAACTGATATGTTAAAATGAATATACCAATTTGAGCAAAAAACTATATGGATAAAATGGCCTGTTGAACATTCACATAAAAGTGCATAGGTCATTCATCCGTTTGATGTAAAGGCTTGAAAATCCTTAAACAAAGTACACACCGGTTTTGGTAAACAAATTAGAAATGTATATATTTGTTTTTGACGGTTTTAATCCATTTGGTATGTATGGAAGGAATATTTGTTTTGGATGGTAATCGTAACACTTTACAACCTTAACTATGTGCATGCAAATGGAATTTTTTATTTTTGAGCATCTTAGTTACTTCTCCTAAGCAATATAAGCAGTCTGTTGATGTGTTTTGCAGCTTTTAATGGAGTTTATACATACGATTGTTTTAACAAAAGAAATTTTACGATGTATATAATTCTGATGTGGACTATAAGAGAATTTACTGGATATGGAATGCTATCTAGTTAGGCAACACATGGGGGTTTTTCTTGTCCGTATTGTTTGAATCGGATCGATGCATTCAACTAAAACATAGATGGAAAACATGTCGGTTTGATTATCATCGTTGATTTCTATAAACAAATCATCTATCTCGACAACACAAGTGGTTGTTTAAGAAAAATAAAATTGTTCGTGTTCTCCCACCAATTTACCTTTCTAGGGAAGAGGTAGAAACATAAAATAGATCATTATGGTGCACATTCTAGATAATATATCAGATCGGTACCTTGACAGTCATAATTCACATAAAACAAATATATATTCTATAAACTCCCATACTGGAAAGATCATATTCTCATACATAATTTTGATGTTATGCACATTGAGATAAAAAAAATTTTCATTTCATCATTAATACGGTGTTAACGTGCAAGGGAGAATTAAAGTTAAGGTTAGACTTTCCTCACATTTTTTGATAAATTGCATCTTGCTAGAACTGGCAAAGCACCAATTCAAATATTAAAACTGATTTTATAAGAAAGAACGACCTTATTCAATTGGGTCGTATCTGATGCAAAATTTTAATTTTTCGAAATCAATGGAGTATGAGCAAAAGTTTTTTGAAATGAAGAGTCATAATTGTGGTGTGTTTACTGTAATTACGCAACGGCTATTTGTTTTTTTATTTTGTTGAGTTGTTACCATTGGAAATACCAAAACATTCGCATGTATATATAACTAATGATTATGACACAATTATTTATCTATTTATTTATTATGATAACATATGGGATGTTATCTTGTATGTATTATTCTTCAGGTATTGCAGCATTTTTTCATGATCTCAGTTACGTACGTTGACGGACGATGGTTTGAAACAACTCAATGCCAAAACCCAATTGTGTAACTTGGAAAGCATCATTCCCACAACTCTTTGATGTCATAGAACACCTTCCTATTCATCTATCACACAAAATGGTTGTTAATGAAGCGGTTTAGTTCCAGTGGATATATTTATTTGAGCGTTTCATGAAACATTTAAAAGAGAAAGCCAACAAACCAGTTAAATTTTAAAAGCTCGATTGTTATAGGAAGTTTAACCGGAACAACTTCTAATTTCACGTCCTACTATTTTGCCACGAAGGTTGACTAGCAAAATGGCTCCATGATGTTATGATGATGATGTTGTGGAAACAACGTATGCGTTAGAGGGTGTACCAAACATATTTTTCCTTATTAGTTGTTTTAGTGGGATGAGCGAAACGTGGTGGGTTAACGAAGAAAATTACCACAATGCTCAAACGTATGTTCTGCTGAATTGCAAAGAAGTGCGGTTATTTGAAAGGTAATAATCATACTGGAAGATTTGTATCACTATAAATTAGTAATTAAACAATTCAAAATTTTAATATAGATCAAATTGTTTATTTCTCATGTACAAAAAACTATAAAATAACAACCGAAAAAGATATTTTTTGCAAATAAAATTATATATATAGATATTGTAAGAAATTGAAAAATACGTTTTTGTATTAAGGTTTTTTCTCTCTGTTTTTACAATGTGCAAACAGAGTATTTATATGTGAGATACAAAAACGAGCTACGATACCCTAATACAGATGTCGAAATCTTATTGAATATTTCGACTTATTCGGATAAGGAATGCAGTGCACAAAATTTATTTTTAACAACCAAATCGTATGTACGAGCTTCGTCCTTGTTCTTCAATTTTCCTGCAACCTTTCTTCCTTTGTCGTTTTTGACAGAGTCTGAGACGTTACCGTTTTTGCTGGTGCGTTCCAAGCTTATTGAAACGTCGCCGTTGTTTGCTGTTTTGGGCTTCCAACATTTGCAATGGCCCAAGTTGTTTCCGGCTGAAGTCATAATATCGTTTTTGGCCATCGTATTTTTCAGCTGCGAGTTAGAGCTGCTAATAGCCTCCCTCAAACTTGGTGTGAGGGGAACATCCACACCGAGTTTGTATCTGAGTGCAGAGAAAGCAGAGAGCGGAAGTGACTTGGTGAAGATATCTGCGATCTGCAAGTGTGCCAAAATGTGTCGAACCAATAAGGAACCAAGAGCAACCCTCTCACGGACATAGTGATGATCAATATCAAAGTGTTTGGAATGGAGTGAAAGACCGGGTTTGCTGATAAGTAGACTGATGACAAATTGTCACAGTAAAGCTCTGGTGTTCGAAGAATCGGAATATTGAGTTCTTTTAAAATTGAACACAACCACTTGATTTCAGAGGCAGATTCAGACATGGTGCGATATTCCGCCTCTGTCGAGCTTCTTGAGACTGTAGGTTGTTTGCGAGAGGACCACGAGATGATATTATTGCCGAGGAAAGTATAGTAGCCTCCTAGTGAACGACGGGTCTCCTCGCAAGCTGCCCAATCCGCATCACAGTAGACACGTAATGTGCAGTCAGTATTGGTGTTGAACGTGATTCCCATGTTCACCGTTCCTTTGACACAGCGAAGAATTCGCTTGAGAAGCTGAAAGTCGACAATAGAGGGCTGATGCATCTTTTGGCACACATAGTTAAAAGCAAACTGTAGATCAGGTCGAGTGAGTGTTAAATACTGTAATTTCCCTGCTAAACTGCGGAAGTAAGTGAGATTTTCAAACAGAGGGGATGGGTTTGTGTCGCGATTCAGCTGCAGAGGCAGAGGAGTAGAAACAAAGGAGCATTCTGACATTCCTGCACTTGCTAATAGATCAGTGGCATATTTCTCTTGAGATAGAAACAAGCCCTGCTGATTGAATACAGCCTGAATGCCCAGAAAATACGAGAGCTTACCCAGGTCCTTCATTTTGAAAGCCGTGTTCAGATTAAGGAGAAGAGTATCAAGTGATGTAGAGTCATTACCCGTAAGCAGCATGTCGTCAACGTAGAGGAGAAGTAGTAGTGTCACTCTTTCCTTGGTATACACGAACAGCGACGGGTCTGATTTACAGCAAACAAAGCCACCTTCAATGAGATATGTGCTGAACTTATTGAACCAAGCTCTAGGAGATTGCTTCAGGCCGTACATGGATTTGTGGACTAGACAAACGTGATTCGGTTTTGTAGGATCAAGAAACCCAGTGGGCTGCTTCATATAAACTGTTTCACCGAGATCTCTGTGGAGAAAGGCATTTTTGACGTCTAATTGCCTGATTTGCCAGTTGTGTATTGTCGCAATATCTAAAACAGTTCTAATAGTTGCTGTTCTAACGACTGGACTGTATGTATCCCAATAATCAATCCCCTCTTCTTGGTGAAAGCCCTTGGCTACTAGCCGAGCCTTTAGTTTGTCTAAAGTTCCATCTGCTTTCAACTTTGTTCTAAAGACTCATTTGCAGCCTAAGACATGCATGTCTGAAGTTCTTGGAACCAACGACCATGTGTTTGTTTCTTGACAAGTTGTGAGTTCTTCCAACATAGCTGCTTTCCAACCCGTGTTTTTAAGAGCATCTGAAACAGTTTTAGGTTCAGGGTAAGACACTTTTTGAGTTAAGAGAGCATACCTGGGATTTGGTTTAAAGATTCTTGATTTCAATCTGGTCATCATCGGATGCGCATTGTCAGAAGTTGAGGTAACACGTCCTGGTGAGTCTTCTGTCCCACTGATGACTGAGGTAGTGTTGTTGCCTATAGGATCAGGATCTAAGCCTACCGTACACCCAGAACATTCCTCATTCATCAAGGAAGCAGACGAACTCAAGGGTGAAGGTTGCGTATCCAGTGGGACGTTCGGAGGGAGACCAGGGGAGATGTGCTCATGAGCTGCTGGAGATGGGATTGAAGGAACTGTGAATTGTTGTGTGGGTGGGTTTGAAAAGGAGATGGGAGATTGAATTCTCCTTAGACTTGTTGGATGTTCATTTTGCGGAGAGCTTGATGTGAAGCTTTTGTACCAAGCCTGAAACAGAGGGGAATTAGAGGTGTTGTGAGACGACCTGTAAGTATTTTCAAAAGGAAAATTATTCTCCTCAAACACAACATGTCGACTGATGTACACTCGTCCTGTTGGTGGATACAAACAGCGGAATCCTTTATACCGAGCTGCATAATCGAGAAAGACACATTTTAACGACTTCAGATCAAATTTGGACCATGAATAGTCTCGTAAGGTGGGAAAGCAAGCACACCCAAATACTTTGAGAGCTTCATAGACTGGAGATGTGCCGAGTAATAACTCAAATGGTGACACATCAGTTGGAAGAGCCGACGAAGAGAGGAGATTGATGAGGTAATTTGCCGTAAAAAAGGCTTCCACCCAATACGATAAAAGGACTTTTGACTGAAACAACATGGTTAAGCCGAGCTCTGTGATGTGCTGGTGCTTCGTTTCTGCCATCCCATTTTGTTGGGGAGTGTAGAGGCAAGAGATATAGGGCTGGATTCCACAGCTTTGTAAGTGATTTAGGAAGTTATGGTTGATGAATTCACCTCCTCCATCACACTGAAAAGTCTTAATCCTTGTGTTAAACTGATTTTCTGCAAGTTTTTGAAAGGAGAGAAATGTTGCATAAAACTCAGACTTAAGCTTTAGTGTGTATAGCCAGCTATATCGTGTGTAATTGTCAATGATAATTACGTAATATCTGAAACCTTGAACTGAGACAACAGGAGAAGGCCCCCATAAATCACAATGAAGTCGTTCTAATGGTTTTGTTGCAGAAAATTTTGAATCAGAAAATGGAAGTCTTGAACATTTTCCCAATCGACATGATTCACAGGATAAGTTTTTCATCTTATTATTCAAAATGATAGACTTTGAAGCATTGAGTTTATTCAATATATTAGCATGAGGATGCCCCAACCTCCGATGCCAAATCTCAGCACTTGCTGCTTTAGAACTCGTGAAACAAAGATATTTTGCCGACTTTCCCAGAGTGTAGAGTCCATTATGCACTCGGCCCTGTGTTAGTACCTTCCATGTTTCCTTATCATTCACACGCACACTATTAGCATCAAACTCAAATGTGCAAGAAAAATCAGCTGTGAGTTTGGAAACTGAAAGCAATGATTTTGTAATATCAGGGCAAACCAAAACATTGTTTAAGGGTAGTGTACCTGAGCACTACAAGAAAACATTAACATTTCCGACGGCATTTTCGACGGAAAAAAAACCGTCGGCCTTTTCCGACGACTTTACGACGGATACGCGACGAATACCCAAGGGAATTAAAACCGTCGGAGGTCCGTCGGTAATTTCCGACGCCGTAGAGATCGTCGGTAAATCGATGGTGAAAACTGACGGTAACCCGTTGCGTTTCCGACGATATCCTAATCGTCAGGATATCCTCTTGAAATCGTCGGAATATTACCAATGGCTTCAGATATGTCGGTAATATTCCGACGAGTTCATGATGGATTTTGTGTTTTATAGCCCATCGGGAATCCATCGGTAGATGTCGTTGGAAACCCATCGGAACTATCCGACCATTGTCGGATACAGTCGGCAATCCGTCGGAAATATACGCACCCTGTTAAAATTTTGTGTTTATCCATCGATGGTCGGAAACCGTCGGAAATCCGTCGGTTTATTTTGATAAGATTTATTCGAAATACGTGAATATCCGGTTGTGGTCAGTAACCGTCGGAATTCCGTCGGAAATAGAGAATATTCTGAAGAATAATCTTTTTACAGTTCGTAATTATCTGTTAATAATTCTTAATAATCTGTTAAAAATCGTGATAATATCTATTTTTCAGTATAAATAAGCTATGATCTTTCAAAATTTTAACAGAACCAAAATTTTTTTAAAAATGTGTTCTTCGGGTTCTTTTGAGTATTTTCGATCATGGATGGATAAACCTCGATATGATTCAACCACGGGGGAATTGACTGATGAATTTGCGCAAGGTGTTGAAGAGTTCATGACATTTGCATCAAAGAATAGCATGATATCGGAATACGGTAAAATATATTATCCGTGTATTAAATGTCGAAATCATAGATTAATCTCTGTTAGAGAAGTACGTAATCATTTGTATAGGAATGGATTTATGCCGGGTTACAAAATTTGGTATTCACATGGAGAAACTGATGCAACGATGCAATATTATGGTAGTACTTCAAAAAAGATAGATAGTACTAATGTTAGGGTAGAGGAACCAGCATCAGAAGTTGATATAAACGGAGGTACTGTTCAGATGGTGAATGATGCATTTCGTGAACAAAGAGAATCGTACATCGAAGATATTAGCAGAATAGAGGAACCTAATATGGAAGCCCCGAAATTTTTTGATATGTTAGATGCATCCAAGCAGCCTTTGTATAAAGGATGTAGAGATGGATTATCGCCTTTATCTGCTGCAAGCAGGTTGATGACGATAAAGACGGATTTCAAATTGCCTGAAGATTGTGTGAATGCGATAGCTGATTTTGTTAGAGATATATTACCTGAAGATAATATTGCACCTGCTTCATATTACGAGGTTCAAAAACTTGTATCTGGTCTTGGATTGCCATATCAGATGATCGATGTATGTATTGACAATTGCATGATCTATTGGAGAAATGATGAAAACCGCATGAAGTGTCGATTTTGTCACAAACCTCGATTTCAAGAGACAAGCGTTAGAGTACCTATTCCGCATAAACGGATGTGGTATTTGCCATTAACAGAGAGGTTAAAGAGGTTATATCAATCTGAACACACGGCAAAACCTATGAGATGGCATGCAGAACATAATTCGAATGGAGAAATTGTGCATCCCTCGGATGCAGAAGCATGAAAACATTTTCAACAGGTTTATCCTAGTTTTGCATATGAGCCTAGAAACGTATACCTCGGGTTATCTACAGATGGATTCAACCCTTTTGGGAAGCATGGGAGGCAATACTCGTTGTGGCCAGTTATCGTTACACCTTATAATTTGCCTCCTTCTTTGTGCATGAAACGAGAGTTCTTATTTCTAACAATTCTCGTCCCTGGCCCAGAGCATCCTAAGCGATTGCTTGATATCAGCCACTAATTCATGAGTTAAAAATATTATGGGAAAATGGTGTCGAAGCATTCGATGTTTCCAACCAACAGAACTTCTTGATGCGAGCTGTACTTATGTGGACGATAAGTGATTTTCCAGCATATGATATGTTATCAGGATGGTCGACGCATGGAAGATTAGCATGCCCATATTGTCAAGATAATACTGATGCGTTCCAACTGAAACACGGACGAAAGACTAGTTGGTTCGATTGTCATCGTCGATTTCTACCTCAAGATCATCCATATCGCTGGAGCACGACATTGTTTAGGAAAAACAAAAAAGTTTTTGATGCTCCACCTCCTATTTTTGACGGGAATTATATGTTGACTCAATTTAGAGATTTTGGTGCTGAGAGAACGGCTTCTTGTGGAGGTAACGGACATTACCCTGTTGATGGTTGTGGCGAATACCATAATTGGCACAAGAAGAGTATTTTTTGGGATTTACCATATTGGAAGGACCATTTGTTGCCCATAATCTAGATGTTATGCACATTGAGAAGAATTTTTTCGACAACATAATGAATACCGTTCTAAATGTGCAAGGAAAAACAAAAGATAATTTGAAAGCTAGATTGGATTTGCCGGAGATTTGTTCCCGGAAGGAACTACATGTAATGTCAAATGGAAAATCATTGTCTCCCGCATTCCGGTTGGATGCGCATGCAAAAGATGAATTCTTTGACTGGATTAAGCATACTGTCAAATTTCCAGATGGATACGCATCTAATCTTCGTAATTGTGTCGATACTATTGAAGGTAAATTTTCAGGGATGAAAAGTCATGATTGTCATGTTGTCATGCAAATATTATTCCCATTTGCCTTTAGCGATCTACTGCCTAAAAACGTCCACGGAGCAATTGCAGGTACGACGTTAAATTTACATTATTATATATATATAATAATATTTTCATATATTATATGATATTAAAATATATATTTTTATGTAGGGATTGGTGCTTTTTCTGAGATTTATGTACAAGATCACTTACTGTAGACGATATCCGAAATTTGGAGGAAAAAATACCGGTTCTCATTTGTAACCTGGAGAAAATATTTCCACCAGCATTTTTTGATGTTATGGAGCATATTCCTATTCACCTCACTAGAGAAGCAGCCCTTGGAGGACCTGTTCAGTACAGATGGATGTATCCTTTTGACAGATATATGTTCCACCTAAAGAAAAAAGTTAAAAATCTTGCCAGGGTTGAAGGTTCTATCGTCGCACAAAGTATTAATGAAGAAACATCTAACTTTGCTAGCTACTATTTTCCATCGCAAGTGCAAACAAAAAATAGACGGCCTTCACGACATGATGATGGAGGAGAAAAACCAAGCTATCCAGTGTATGTATCAGAAATATTTGCACAAATTGGACGTTTAAGTATTGACATAGGAAAATCAAATAAGACCTATCTTGACCTACAAGGCAAGTGTGAGCACGAAAATTCAGTTTGAATAACAAGGGAAATGAAAAGGGATGGGTTATTATTAACCACATGGTTGAAATGGTTAAATAGCTACCTTGGGAGAAGAATCAAGGTGGAAAAGTCATGCCCATGCTGCACACAGTCTTGGAAACCACACCAAACAGTCATGCCCATGCTGCACACAGTCTTGGCAACCACACCAAACAGTCATGCCCATGCTGTCTCCTATCTTCTCATTGGTTGTTGACAGGCTCCTCCTCTATTCAAACTCATCCACAAGTTTGAATTCGTTTTCTTTTGTGTTCACATTTTAAATCCTCTATAAAAGGGCTGTAAAGACTCAATGTATAATATACTCTTAGGAGATTCTTCTCCATAAGTCTAAGTCATTTCTCATTTTCTCATACTTCTCTTTGAGTTTTCAGATTCAATTTTTCACATTTCTCCTCTATAATCTCAATATTCTTACATGGTATCAGAGCATAAGATCATTCTCTTATCTTTTCTACTCAAATCTCTCAGTTTCTAATTTAAAATTCTGTCAAAATCTCTCAGTCTTTAGACTAAAAACTCACGGCTTCATTCAACCATAAAAGCTGCTTCCTTTGAGCTCTTCAAAGCCTAACAATGGAGGATACAGTTCAAATTAGTTCCAGCCTGAAACCTACGGTGATAGCAGTAGTTCTCAAAGGCTTGAACTAAACATTATGGTCAAGAACCATCAAGACAGCCATTTGTGGCAAAGGACTTTGGAATCACATCTTGGAGGATAATACTCCATCTATAGATGATCCAAAGGAGGAGAAGGATGAGGCAACAAGAAAAGAAGAAGCTAGGTGGTTCCAAGAAGATCAATCAGTCCTTGGATTCCTCCAAAATTCATTGGACCCATCCATTCTTGAAGCTTATCACATTGTGAAACTGCCAAGTCTCTTTGGGACACTCTCAAGAGGGTGTATGGGGATGTTTCAAACCTCAGCCGTGTGTATGAGGTTAAGAAGGCTCTCAATGATCTACACAAAGAGGATATGGAGTTCACAAAATTCCTGGGCAAGTTCCAGTCAACATGGTCCGAGCTTGACATGTTGAGACCAAGTTCTATGGATCAAAAGGTGCTTAATGAAAGGAAGGAACAAGACAAGATATTTGGGCTCCTTCTCAACCTAAATCCAGCCTTTAAGGATGTGATTAAGTCCATCCTGAGAGAGCCAAAACCCCCTGATTTCGAAGAGGTGTGCTCACGGATTCAAAGGGAGCAAGGCAACATTGGTTTGTTTGGTGGTAAAGGAGAACTAGTCATGGCCAACAAAAGCGTGGTTAAGCAAGAGGATAGGAAGAGTGTGATGTGTGAGCATTGTAAGAGGAATGGCCACATCAAGGACAAGTGCTGGATATTTCATCCTCATCTCAAGCCAAACCGGTTCAAGGATTCAAAGGCTAACATCTCTCAAATGGTTGCGACTGAACCGGCAAGTTCATCCAACCAAGGAGGGGAGCTAGCTATGAATGTATCCATGGAGTATGTTAAGAAGAGTGACTTGGAGGATCTCATCAAGGCCTATGCCTCAAAAATCTCCGGTATCACACTCTACTCCCATAAATCGCTTGATAAACCAGATCATAAGTTGGTAGTGGATTCAGGTGCTTCTCACCATATGATTAGCAATGCTAGGTTGTTAAAGAACATTGAACCATGTCTAGGACAAGTAACTATAGCTGATGGTAAGGTATTCCAATTGAAGGAACCGGAAAATTAAGACTATTTGACAAAGAAACTAATGCATTCTTTGTACCTAAATTTAAGTCTAATCTAGTTTCTGTCAAAAAGGCTACTAAAGACCTCAATTGCAATGTTACATTTGGTCCTAACAATGTTTACTTTCAGGATATTAAGAGTGGTAAGATACTTGGAGGTGGTGTAACTCAAGATGAGCTCTATGTTCTTAAAGACCCTCCAAGCAATTTGGATTCCTTAGCTTTCAAATCCTGTGTTTTTGCTAACAAAGATGTCTTATGGCATGCTAGATTAGGACATCCTCATGCTCGTGCTTTAAGCTTAATAATTCCTAATGTCGCTTATGATCATTCAGTTTGTGAGGCTTGTATCCTTGGCAAACATTGTCGTGTTGTTTTCCCTAAATCGTCTACAATTTATGAGCATTGCTTTGATTTAGTACATTCCGATGTTTGGACCTCACTTTACATGTCTAGAGATAGGAATAAATACTTTGTGACCTTTATAGATGAGAAATCAAAATATACATGGGTTACATTACTTCCATCTAAAGATAGGGTTTATGAGGCATTTATAAACTTTCATAATTATGTTACTAATCAATTCAATGCCAAGATCAAAGTGTTAAGATCAGATAATGAAGGGGAATACACAAGTCAAAGATTCAAAGCTCACTTAAACAAACATGGAATACTACATCAAACTAGCTGCCCACACACACCACAACAAAATGGAGTTGCTGAAAGGAAGAACCGACACTTAATGGAAGTAGGAAGAACCGACACTTAATGGAAGTAGCAAGATCCATGATGTTTCATACCAATGTTCCTAAAAGTTTTTGGGGAGATGCAGTCTTGGTTGCTTGCTACCTGATCAATCGGATTCCAACCAAAGTCTTGCAAGATATATCCCCATTTGAGGTACTCAATAAAACTAAACCTTCCATTGATCATTTACGTGTATTTGGGTGTGTGTCCTTTGTGTATGTTCCAGGTGATCTAAGAAACAAGTTGGAGGCAAAGAGCATCAAGTGTATGTTCCTTGGATATTCGACAACACAAAAGGGTTATAAGTGTTATGATCCAAGCAACAACAGGACATATGTGTCTAGAGATGTCAAGTGCATAGAAGAACGAAGCTATTATGATCAGAAAGATTGGGAAGGATTGAAGGATCTCTCAAGGTCACCTTCTGATTTGGCTACGAGTTTGAGGTTTCTCTTGAATCATTTTGGAAATGATCTGCCAAAGGATTCAAGACACGAAGAAACAAGAACCTTAAGTAGTTCACAAGATACCCAAGAGAATGAACAAGGGGTGGTAACTCAAGAACCAACTCCAATCCAAGAAGAAGCTATTGCCCAAAATCAAGAACAAGACGACTTGGAAGTGGGTATAGAGGAACCTATTCACCAAATGGAAGAGGAAACGGTTGTAGAGGAGGCTGCACCACCTGTTCAGCATTTAAGGAGGAGTACTAGACTTAGGGACACTAGGGTATTCTACAACAACCAGGCCGTGGCTCATCCCATACAAGCTGTTTGTTCCCTTGACCTCTTGCCATCTAGTCATCAAGCATTCCTTGGAAAAATTGAACAAAGTCAGATTCCAAGGACTTATGAAGAAGCTGAGAGCAAGAAAGAATGGTTAGATGCAGTAAGAGATGAGAAGGGAGCTATGGAAAGGAATCATACATGGGATATACAGGAACTTCCCAAAGGCAAGAAGGCTGTGAGTTCCAAGTGGGTGTTCACCATCAAGTATAAGAGCAATGGGGACATAGAAAGGTACAAGGCACGTCTAGTTGCAAGAGGTTTCACCCAGACATATGGAGAGGACTATACTGATACATTTGCACCGGTGGCTAAGCTACACACTGTAAGGGTTGTTCTTTCACTAGCTACGAATCCGACTTGGGACTTATGGCAAATGGATGTCAAGAACGCATTCCTACAAGGAGAACTTGAAGAGGAAGTGTATATGACTCCACCACCAGGCCTTGAAGATTTTTGCCAAGAGGGACAGGTTC